>CP032582.1:33971852-34577231 GCA_008044935.1 Gossypium turneri
TTTTAATGATTTAGTGTCTAATTGATTTTTAATGGACTAAATTGAGAAAAATGCAAAGTGTTCTAATTAGTGATTAAATGACTTAATTGAACTATTGCATGAAATTGGAAGTGTTTATGGGGCAATTAGACCATAAATTAGTGTTATGGACACAAAAAGGGTAATTCTAGAAAAATATCTAAGTAATGGGTCAAGGGCATTTTTGTCCAAATTGAATAAAAGACAAAATAAAGTGAAAATAAGTGTCCATCTTCTTCAAAATCAGACGTTTGCTGCCAAAAAAATTCATGTCACCATAGCTAGGGTTCTTGATCTTTCTAAGCTCAATTATCAAGAAAGAAGGAATAGTGGAAGTGATCGAGGAAAGAGAAAGTTATCGACTAAATTAAAAAAATAGTCGTTTTGCATCCGAGGTAAGTTACGTGTAAATAATAGTTTATTTTTATAAATTGTGAATTATATTTGATATGTGAATTAATGTTGAATGTGGAAGGAAATTATTCATGAATTATTCAAGTGATAAAGTGTTTAAAATAAAGTGTTAAGTGTAAATTCCCGGTTGAACTTAGAATAAAAGTGGATACAAGTGACTGTCACTAGAGATCAGTGTTATAGTGTTACAGTGAGTCCCGGGTGCCGGGTGATCTAGCATGTGTTGCAGACACCTGATAGCTTATGTGAGCAGGCCCGTGGACATTTCCAGTGTTACTGATCATTGGTAGCTTCGGCTACATTTCAGTGGTAGCTTCGGCTACATAACAATGGTAGCTTCGGCTACATATCAGTGTGGCACTTATGTGCTAAATCTCCTACGTATCTGTGTATATTCCGAGTGTTCAACGGGATTAATAATGAATTAAAGTGAATATGAAATGAAGTGTATATCAGCTACGTTTTAAAAGAATGAGCAGATGCGATAAATGTTAAGTGTATGAGTGCATGTGCAAGTGAAATGGGTAAGATTATGCATGTGTAAGTGATTGAATTGCTAAGAATGTTTTGATTAGTTGTATGGGAGAAATGTCAATTATTAAATGAGTACTTATTGTTTACATGTAACTTACTAAGCTATTTGTAGCTTCACAGTTTCTTCTTTTCCTTTGTTTTATAGTTTTTTGGGCTTGTTTGAATTGGGGATCATCGGAGCTCGTATCACACTATCACAGCCATCTCGGTATTATGTGTTTTTTAAAATGTTTAAAGTTATGGCATGTATAGAGTCTTAATCATTTTTAGCATGTTCAAATGATATGACTAAAATTAGCTATTGAAATAGTTAGTAAAAACTATGTTTTTGGGTGTTATGTATGTTAAATGGTAACTAATTCAAAGAAGCAGTTTCTTTGACAGCAGCAGTGACGTGAATGTGAAAAATCACCATAAATAGTAGAAATGGATTAGAGAGTGAATGATATATAGGATTAAAGCTTATCAAGTCTATTTTTATATGAAAGAAACAGTGTAGGCAAAGGAATTTTAAATTCTGATATATTTGAACTTTAGTGTGACAGGGTCAGAATGGTTCTTGAAGTCCCCTGTTCTGACTTTAGAAAATCATTATAAATTGTACAGAGATAATATTATGGGTCATAATTTATGTGTATAGATTCCTTAGTGAGTCTATTTTCAAAAGAAATAAATTATAACCTTATATGAATTCTGCACAATGAATAATTGATTTTTAGTGCCAAGAGTCAGAACTGTCTAGTAGTGAAACAGGGGAGACTTTAATGATTAAACTGTACTAATTGGCTAAACCAAAATTCTAAAAATTTTATCGCAATAAGTATATGAGTCTAGTTTTAGGAAAAATTTACGGATTTAATTTCAAGTTTTGTAACTCGTGATATAATTAAATTAGTGACAGTCGCGCAGATGGACACTTTGCTGTAAACAGTGAATTTAATTTTAAAAGCAAATTTTTATGCTCCGAATTGAAGTTTAATTGGATGACATCTCGTACTCGATTCCGACGACGGTCTCGGGTAAGGGGTGTTACATAACATGTCACGTGTATCTCATGCTAACATACAGAAACCCAATTTTTATTAGTAAAAATGAATGAGATTTTTAATAAAAACCAGTTTGCTCTTTCATCTAATGTACATGGACTAATTTACCTTTTTTTCTTAATAGAAAGCAAAAACAATCTAATTCCTAAAATAAGAACCTTTCTAATTTTTTTAGTAAAAATGACTTGTGTTAAAAAAGAAATTTACCTTTCTCTCTTCATAATAAAAGGTTCTACATTAAACTCAAAACCATTTGGCATTCATGGACAAATAACATAATTAAAATCAACAAGATCCAGTTTATTTTTGGCACCCTTGTATCAATAATCATTGAGCAAAAGAATATAACTACACTTGATCTTCATTTGTCTTCGACAGCTGCAAGGTACTCTTCCTATAGCTTCTTTGGAGAATTATTATTGTCAGCTTCAGTACCTGCTACATGATGATGAGACTGTCACTTGAAATCTCAACTGTTGATAAAATCATGATCATCATTATAAGAAGCAGATAGAAAAACCCTAATTGGAAGTTTATGTTTTATAAATTACAAAACAACTTCCTAACCTTTTTGACTTGCAATTATTGCTTCCTCTATCAAAATTCCTTTTTAGAGGTTTTTTACAATACCCCAATTTAGCCTTCTACTCTAAGAAACAATGGGTATTGCAATTTAAATACAAGTCCCCATAGTAGGACTCTTATTATTATAGTAATTAATTACATTGATGCTAATTTAGACAAATAATCTAATTTTTACTATATTAATGCTTCTTTAACCTATTAAATACATGTCTCCTTACAACATAATTGTTTGTAATTTAAATTAAGAGGGAATTTCTCTAATTAAATATTTAAAAGTATTATGAGTAGAAGTAAACATTACATTTAAAATATTTAATTTATTATTAATTCAATCATTTAAATGAAAAATTATTTTTTATAGTGGTATTAATTATAATCATTAGGGATTTTTTTTTATTTTCAGGAAGTGCCATGGAGTGCAGAAAGATTATCAAAGGGTCATATAGTTGGGCAAAAACAGTACGCATCTCTACCCAAGATTAATTCTATTGTGAAGCAAAAGGCAAATGTAGAGCATATTGGACCAGATGGATGCAACTAGAACTGATGGTTCAGTTAAGTGGATTCAAGTTTTGCTGTTGTAGGGGGAACCTTGAGGGACAACCACGGTGTGGATCATTGGCTTTAGTTGTCAGTTGGGAAAATGCTCAATCCTAGAATTGAACTATGGGGTATTTAGGATGGTCTGTCACTGGTGCAAGAAACAAGGCAATAAAGTGTTGATACAAATGTAGTTGGAAGCTATTAAAGCTAACTAATTTTGAATCCAATGCCCTCTAGATTGACGCTAATCAGGTGGATCCACTCTCCTGAAGAATGTAGGAAACTGGAAACTCGAGTACATCCCTAGGGAAGAAAACATAGAAGCTGATAGAATGACCAAAATAACTTTTATAAGAGGAATGGTTGCAATTGTTTACAGACAATCCTTTTGGTTTAGTTTAATTGGTGTATTTTCTTTTCACAAAAAAAAAACAAAAAACACTCTTTATATCTTAATTATATCATAATTACACATTTTTTAAGGAAGAATGCAAGTATAAACCATTCTTTGGAGGTCAAAAAAATAGTTTAGTCTCTAAATTTTAACAAAGTTTGCGATATAATATATAGTTAAAATATGCTTCAAGTCTTTTTTTTTTCTTTTATAAAATTGAAATTTAGTTCTTTTACTTTTATTTGAGGGATTTAATTGCTAATTTTTTAGATTTTAAAATTCTGATCCAATTGTTGACGCCACCTTAAAATTTTTCTATCAATTTGTTGGTATGATATTTTGAAATAAAAAAAAATACTCATTTGACAATGATGTAACAGAAAAATAATATTGTAATTAATGAACTTGAATTAACAAAAAAAAAATGTTAACAATTAGACTTGTATTTTTAAATTTTAAAGTAGAGGGACTAAATTTCAAATGTACAAAGACTACAAGGACTTAGAGTACATTTTAACCTATATATATAGATTCTTGATACAGACCTTACTACTACCTATAATTCCCCCCAAACCTCTTGGTTGTTGCAATAGTAATAGTGCCAATTGAGTTAATGTTTCAAACCAAGTCTATAATTTTAAAATGTTAAAAAATCTTTTTTTTTTTTCAGTTATACGTTCTTCAGCTTAGCATGTATTACATATAGAGTCAACCTAATCAATACATTTAAAGATTAGACTAGAATTTTAAATTGAAAAGATATGATAATTTAATTTTTAGCATAATAATAAATTTAGCTTTCAATGTTTACATTTTTTTTTTTGTCAATTTGGCCCTTATTCTTTTTTTGAGTTAAATTTGGACATTAACCTTCTAAAAACAGTCAAAATCATTTTTTAATGCAAATCCTAACTAAAACATTAGTTTTAACAATGTTGGCATGGCAACTCGTGTAGTAACCCACGTGTACTTCATGCAATATAACACTATTTGCCTTATATGTCACATCAATAAATAATTTAAAATTTATAAAATACTTAAAAATAAAAATAAAAAAATTTATATAAGCTCATAATTTATTTTTTTTTGAAAAAAGCTTGAAGTACACGTAGATTGCTATACAGAATGCCATCTTTAAAATTTATGTACATTTGCTACTAGTACAATAACATGAGGAAAAAGCTTATTTAACACATGTTCTAAAATAGTTAGGCGTAAAATAAAGAATAATTAATACAAATTTAAACATGCAATTAGAATGATGAGTAAAAACTCTTGTAAAAATAGGACCTCTTAAATAAGCGAAAGTTTTCCTTCTCTTTGCCACAAGCAAGTCATGTGAGTGGCTAAAAATAACCAATTGTGATTAGTTTATGGCTAACCAGTTACTAAAACATGTGGAAAATAATACACCAACCAAACGTAGCATAATGTTTAACTCAATATTTTCATTAGAAAAAAAAAGCAATTTGACTTTTTTCAGAGGTTTATGGTCAAATTTGACTCTTTTTAAAAGTTGATTATCAAAGTTTAGCTAAAAAAGGGCAAATTAACAAAATGTAAATGTTAAGAGCTAAATTTATCATCGTACATTAATTTTTAACATTTTTTAAGTATAAGAACTAAATTACAAGCGTTGATAATATAAAGACTCAAATATATTTTGACTTTCTTCACTCCAAAGGGAAATAATAAGATTGGCAATATATTAGCACAGCATTTAGACTCCCCCCCAGGCAATCACAGAAGGATTCACCACTAAAGACACAATAATAGAGGAAGCCATAGGGGCAGTAGCAAGAGCCAGGGAAACGGGCAAAGGCTGAAAAGTAATGGGACCACGTGTTGGAATCTAGTGCCCTTAATATAGTATTTTCGTCTAAATATACTTGTATTTTTCAAACAAATTGGTTTAATAAAAATATTCATAATTACATTAACACCATTGTATATTGTCCTTAATATTTTTGCACGCAAAGTAAATGGAAGCAAATATTGAATCACTGGTTATCTAACATTTAACTAATACTAAGTGATATTACATGGTTGGATCGTAATACGAAAAGACAACTTCTATTAGTAGATGAACCTAAACATTTCTTGTAGTCTAATCAGAAATGACCAAATCGATTGAAACACTAATATACTGTCTATCAAGTCCAATAGGGGGATGTCTTGTATTGAGCATTGGAGCGGATGACTCCCAAAAGATAGAGATATAAATGTGATTGACTGGACTAATAGTAAATCAAACAGGAACAAGCAGAATAGATCTTAGATTTATTTATGGATTTATTCACTTGTGACATTTATAGATACCTTAATCCTAAGTGGATGATGGACTATGTATGCATGACTCATATACTTTGATGTAAGTAAAAGCCTGAGTTCAGATAGATAAGGAACTGAAAGCTAGTGTATTGGGTATACATGCAACACCCCATGCCCGACTCAGTGTTAGGTCCAAGCTACGAGATGCCATATCCACTACTAGAGTAACTACGATTCAATTTACCCTTTATATATGTTATTAACAATAATATTCGATCTCAAAATGATTTTCCATCATTTCTCAATCTTATACGAGCTTACAAAAGCTCTTTTGCTAACTTGAGGTCAAATTAGGTCTAAATTGTAAAATTTCAAAACTATCAGGTTGACATCGTGACTTCGAGGGTTCCTCATTGTGACTCAACTCACTGACTTAATCTCGTCGCAACATTAATGGGCTCGATGCCATGACATGACTGCCTATTTCCAATGGTACCAATTCATAATGGCTTAACAAGTTGGCCAAATTCATATTCAACCTGTTTTAAACATAATACATACATCCAACACCCTAAATATAACATTAAATGTCTCACCACTAACCAATTCATCAATTTAAGCCACGGTAGCAAGGTAAACAGTATAACGTATAAGGAATGCAGTGTAAGACCATAGATGAAAGACGTTATGGCAGCCAGGTTTGTTGAGTAAGATCATGGATGAAAGAATTCATGGCATCATAAGATAGTACGTCAAGATGGCGGATAGATGTAAGACAATGGATGAAAGACTTCATGGCATCCATAGAGTAAGTCCGTCGGGATAGTAAACACAGAATATAAAGAGTCCATTGGGACAATAAACACGGATAAGTCCATCAGGACATTAACACGAGGTATGTTCATTAGGACAGTAAACACGGGGTAAGTTTGATGGGATGCAAAGAACGAGAAAATGGTATAACCATAGCCCGACTTTGGAGACCCATAGATTCCACCATGGGACAAATGTAGTAAGTACGTCAGGACCTCAAATGAGGGGTAAACGACCAGTGCGTCAAGCATGAGAAACCGCGAATGTGGAAGAAGAGACTAAGGAATGTGTAAATAATGGAAAAGAGACATTAAGGAATCCGCTAAAAGTGATGGAAACCAATAAGGCATGGGCGAAGACCCAACGAGAATTAAAGGAAGATAGAACAGGATAAGTATACTATCAGCAAAGTATGGAAATGAAGAATGGAAATATCCAAGGATCACAAGCAAGGATTCGAAATAAGAGCCACCAAAGGGAGCTCAATAAAGTTGTACCCGAAAAGCAAGTCTCATGGAAAGGGATGGGAGTCTCACTCCTAGGATAAGGATACTGCATAAGGGACAGTATGTCTATCAAGATTATTCCTCTTTGAGGAAGGTCTAGTGTTGGTACACCGCAGAAAGGATAGCTTCGTCAGGAGGAGACAAGCAAGTGAGATGACAGGCTCGCGTAGTCGTATGGGCGACAACTTGTTGGTCTACCAAGATAGATTGACCTTCACTTATGAGACAGTAAAATTTCAAGTAAGGGCTGAGGTGATGGGCGGATTATTGGTAGTAATCCCTCACTGTGAATAATGAGGTAGAATGATAATAGGTTTGCTAGAGTGGCGAGTCATGCTGAAGCACAGCGTGTTACGAAAATGTCCACAGGTCCTTTGAGATTATGGTATGGAAAGGAGAGTCCACCAAGGATTGGTCCGACTAGATCCGCCAAGGAAGGAATGCAGTGAGGTAAGGTAAAAGGCAACAAATACCCTGTATAAGGGGGAACATGAAAGGAAGGAAAGATAAGGAGTAAGAGTAGGTTTCGTTGATATGGCGAAGCATCTGAAATATGGTCGAGCGGTAGGGGTGTTCATTCGGTTAACCGACCGGTTAACTGACCCTAAATAACATTAACCGAATTAACACCGACTTTTAAAATTTTTAACCGTTAACCGAACCGAAATTTTTCAAAAAAAATTAACCGAACCGAAATTTTTCGGTTAATTCGTCAGTTAACCGAATTAACCGAAAATTATATATTTTTATTTTTGGTTAAAATTAACCGAATTACCTGAATTAACCGAATTGAATCACTAAATAATTAAATTATTTTTAAATTTTTAGACTTTAGTTTTAGTTTTAGTTTTAGAATTTTATTTTTATTTATTAATTATTTGTAATTTTTATGATTGGGTTGGGTTGGGTAATTGGGTTGGGTTGAATACTTGGGTTTGGATTGGGTTTGGTGAATAGTGGGCTTATTTATATATTATAATTTTATTTATTAATTTTTTCGGTTAAACCGAAAAAATTCAGTTAACCGATCGATTTTGAACAGAATTAATCGTTAACCGAAAAATCAAAAAATAATTAACCGACCCCCGATCGAAAAATTCAGTTCGGTTAATCAGTCGGTTAACCGAATTTTTTCGATTTTACCCAATTTTGCACACCCCTATCGAGCGGAGCCATATAACATGGAGGATTGGATGGAGACCACCATCCAGATAACAAATACTCACCTTGAGCAAGTAAAGAGTGTTTATATGTTAATTTATTTGACATCCTCGTACGATAAAGCTTATTTATGATGTAGTGAAAGAACTCACTAAGTTTTCTTGAACTTATGGAGTTGTCTGATGTTCGCAGGATTTGCAAGGTTGTTCGAGGACTCAAAAGAGCCATGCACATAGGAAATGGCTACCATTAGAGGCTTTTCCACAGAATCGATAACAACGAAGCCAAATAGTATACTTAGAATCTGGACTTTAGGATAGATAGTCCTTAGCTAGGTTTAAGAATTTTTTTGTAAATAAATAATTTGTTTAGAGATGAAAATATTTGAAGTTTTAAACATTTACTGGTTTAAGGATTTAGTTGCAAGAATTATTATTTTTAACTATAGTGTTAGGATTGTAGCAACTAAGTTAGTCAAATTAAGTATAGGTCCATTTGTGACGCTCCATACCTGGATTTGCTGGACGGGTTGAGCGTGGGATGTTACAATAATAACACCCTATGAGCTTATCTGGTACAACAACAGAGCAAGATATTAGAGACTATTCCAAGAGTTTTGCTTTCCCTCTGCTACCAATAGGTTGATTTGGTTCTTAATCTATATGTTAATACATTCATTTAATCAATTACAACTTTCTAACTTTAGCAGTTTTGAAATCAAACATGCAAGTTAGCTAAATCAAGATACAATGATATCAAAAATATGAAACTTATGAATAATAGGATTTGAAAACACTTACATACAAAGCCGATTACTCGAGAAAGCTTGGAGCTTTTTTTTCTACTGAGAACAATGTTTTCGGTGAAGGAAGACGAGAATAAGAATTTATTTCCATCCACTTTAGCCTAACACTTAACACCCTAATTCTCATCGTTAAATGAAAATTAACAGGTGTCTCTACTAAACACACAGACACATCAGCCTTACCATGTAGGAGTAGTTATTTACCACTTTGAGCCTTGAACAATTATTTTTTAAACTCATTTGATTAACTATTTGCTAATTCTTAGGGTTTAGTCCGTACATTTTCATTTCTAACCTGCTAACCGAATTTACCATTTCAAACATCAATAAAACAATATAATGGAATCGTAAATAGTATTAAATATATTTACTGACTCTATCGTCAGAATTGTGGTCCTCGAACCATTATTTTTGGCACCGTAGAAAATTAGGTTGTTACATATATAATATACAAAATTAGCTCACAACCTAGGTACAAGTCATATGTTAAACAAAAGAGGGACTATACAAGTATTGTTGAGTCGCGAATCATTGTCTAGATGGTAGACCACGTCTCAGGATGATATAATTTAAATAATAAAATTAACGAATAATTAAACAGTGTTTATATTTTTATGTACTTACATGGAGGAATGGTAACACACCACGATAAAGCCTACTCAACAACCTCCCTTTTTCGTGGTCTTCTCTTAGTGGATTCAAATATTGATATATAACATAATTTAATTCAATTCATTCTAACATAATTAATTCAATTCTTATCAACCAATATCATTCATCATCTCACTGTATACATATAAGTCAGTTCAATTCTATCACTTGAAATTCTAAATACTATTTATCAACTTACAATGTATTTAAACACGTTTTGGACGTTCATACTTGAGTCTTTATAATTAAGAATAACAATTCTTCACTTACCAGGTAAATCTTTTCATATCTAAATTTCTAATCTAATCAATTAACATCAACACCTCAAGCATGTAAAAATGGTAACACTTCAAAACTTTAACAGTTTTGAAAACATACATGCAGGTTAGCTAAATTGAGTTATCACGTTCACAAATTCATAAAATTTATGAGAATCAAACTACAATTTACTTACCATGCAATGCTGAAAGCTAAGGATATTCTTAAAGCTTTTCTTTCCCCCTATTATGGTGAGATTTCGAGAAGAATATAAGAATCAAAATCATTCTCTTTCTTCAACTTAAATACTTACTCTCACATTTATCAAAGTGTTATTTTACTAACATTCTAACAAGTATTAATCCAAATCCATGCACCAACCGTCTACTAACATTGAAAGTGGACAATCGCTATATAAAACCTTTTAACTCCTAAAGGTCAAGGATAACTAACTATTACCTTCATTACTATTTAGTCTTTAAACTAAAATCAATTATCTATTCAATCGAATTATCTACTCAGAATTTCTTATAACAATATAATAAACCAGTAATCATGAAATATGAAAACTTATGGAAAACCATCAATAAACGGGGCTCTAAAACCACCGATTCCGTACCATTAAAATTAGGTTGTTACATATTCGGTTTTTGGAGTTAACTTGAATAAGTAATTTGATTTTTTGAGTTTGAGTCGATTTAAATTTTACAATTTGAATAACTCAAATAATTCGAATAACTCAATTAACAAATTGGTGTAAATACCCCTATAGTCCCTCTCAATTTCAAAAACGAGCAATCGGTTACTCTCAGCAAAAAAAATATAAAAATAATTTTCAAAAATTCAAAAATATTTATAAAAATTTCAAATTTTCATAATTTAAAAAAATTCCAAAATAATAATTTAAAGGACCTAAACAAGTAAATTACAAATTCAAGTTTATCATAATAAAGTATCTTATTTTTTTCTCTAATTTTCCTTTCAAAGAGTTCAAATATATATGGTTTCAAATTTATGTGCTTTAACATGAAATTAGTTAAATTGTAAGAAGATTTTATTTTGACATGTTTAATTTTTTTAATTTAAATCGAACAATTTCACTCAATTTGACTCTACTCACTCGAATTTCATTTCACTCGACTCGATTAAAAAAAATTCAAATTGAGTTAGGATGATAAAATAAGACTCGTTAACTCACTAACTAGAATTTTTTTCTCTCAATTTGATTGAATGCCCACCCCTACCCTTTAATCAAAGGATAATATGTGTTTAAGCATGCTTGAACCCACATTCTCCTCAGTTATTGCAATAGCAAAGGTGCCAACTAAGGTTGAATCAAAGTATATACATTTAAAAAAGTTAAAAATTGAATCTCATTCTTTTCAACTTAAAAGTATTAATCTAATTATTAAAGTTATTAATATTTCCCGTTATAGTTGCAAACTTAGCATGTTTATTAACATATAAGGGCAACCTAATCTTAAAGAATATATTAGAATTTTTTAAATAGAAAAGATATGATAATTTAATTTTTGGCATACTAATAAATTTAACCCTTAATGTTTACATTTTTGTGTCAATTTGGTCATTATCCTTTTTATGAGCTAAATTTGACCATTAACCTTTCAAAAAGAGTCAAAATATTTTTTAATGGAAATACTAACTAAAACATTAGTTTTTAAAGATACTGCCATGGCACTCGTGTGGCAGTTCACTTGTGTTTCATGCTAACAAAACACTATTTGTCTTATATGCCACATCAACAAATAATTTAAAAATTATAAAATATTAAAAATAAAAAATAAAATTCAAAAAATTATATAAATTTCATAAAATCTTTTTTTTACAGCATAAAGTACACATGGATCACTATTTTGGTTACCATTTTTAAAAATATAACATTTTAATTAGTATTGCCATTAAAAAAACAATCTAACTCTTTTTGAAAAGTTCATTTCAATCCGTATTTTCTTTTTCTAACTTAAGAAAAAAAATGATAAATCTAGATACGACCCTAGATGTATAATTTTTATTTTATATTGGTTGACATGGGTATATAAGTCATGTTATACTGTTGAATAACAAGCCTTCAATTATCTAGTTCTAGATAATTTGTGCGCTTGGGAGTCCTGATGATTAAATAAACCAAGATTTTACCATGACTGCAATTTTAGAGAGACGCGAAAGCGAAAGCCTATGGGATCACTTCTGTAACTGGATAACCAGCACTAAAAACCGTCTTTACATCGAATGGTTTGGTGTTTTGATGATCCCTACCTTATTGACCGCAACTTCTGTATTTATTATCGCATTCATTGCTGCTCCTCCAGTATATATTGATGGTATTCGTGAACCTGTTTCTGGATCTCTACTTTAAGGAAACAATATTATTTCTGGTGCCATTATTCCTACTTCTACAACTATAGGTTGCACTTTTACCTGATCTGGGAAGCGGCATCTGTTGATGAATGGTTATACAATGGTGTCCCTTATGAGTTACTTGTTTACATTTCTTACTTGGTGTAGCTTGTTACATGGGTCGTGAGTGGGAACTTAGTTTCTGTCTAGGTATGCGCCCTTGGATCGCTGTTGCATATTTAGCTCCTTTTGCAGCTACTACCGTTGTTTCCTTGATTTATCCAATTGGTCAAGGAAGTTTTTCTGATGGTATGCCCCTAGGAATCTCTGGCACTTTCAACTTCATGATTGTATTCCAGGCTGAACACAACATCTTATGCATCCGTTTCACATGTTAGGCGTAGCTGGTGTATTCGCGGCGGCCCCTGTTCAGTGCTATGCATGGTTTCCTTGGTAACTTCTAGTTTGATCAGGGAAACCACAGAAAATGAATCTGCTAATGAAGGTTACAAATTCGGTCAAGAGGAAGAAACTTATAATATCGTAGCTGCTCATGGTTATTTTGGCCGATTGATCTTCTAATATGCTAGTTTCAACAATTCTCGTTCTTTACATTTCTTCTTAGTGGCTTGGCCTGTAGTAGACCTGTCCATGGGCCGGGCGGCCCGGCCGAGCCCGACGGCTCGCCCGAAATATGGGAGGGTTCGGGTAAAAATATAGGCCCGAAATATGGGCTTGGGCAAAAAAAAAAGGCCCGTTTAAAAAACGGGCCGGGCCTCAGGCACCACTTTTTTGGCCCGGGCCCAGCCCGGCCCGGCCCGAATATAATAATATATATTTTTTATTTTTATTTTTTAATTTTAAAATACTTTTAAAATAATTTTTTTATTTTTTATTTTTAAAATAATTTTTTAATGTTTATTAAAAATGGGTCGGCCGGGCTCGGGCTTATGATATTTTCCCGGGCCGGGCCTGGGCAAAATTTCAAGCCCATATTTCGGGCCGGGCCGGGCCCGGGCCTAGGAGACTGGCCGAAAATTTTTTCTGGGCCCGGCCCGAACCCGACTCGGCCCATGGACAGGTCTAGCCTGTAGTAGGTATCTAGTTCACCGCTTTAGGTATTAGCACTATGGCTTTCAACCTAAACTGTTTCAATTTTAACTAGTCCGTAGTTGATAGTCAAGGTCGTGTAATTAATACCTGGGCTGATATTATTAACCGTGCTAACCTTAGTATGGAAGTTCAAATTTAGCTAAAAAGAATAAAAGTCTAATTAATAAAAAAATTATAAAGGTTAAGAGTTAAATTTATTATTATGCCTTTAATTTTACTTTGATAAAATATAAAGACTCACCGTATATTTTGACTTTCTTTACATGAAAGGAAAATATATATAAGATTATTTAACCCTCCCATTAGATTAAATTAGAAATTAATATATGAAAAAATTGCAACTTACCCTCCCAAATAAAAATTTTCATGTTTAGCCCATTAAAAATTCTGAAATCAAAAGTTAATATATGATAAATTTATACTTTGACCTTTAAAAATTTTATAACTCAATTTTAGTCCTTTAAAAGAATTTCTGACTTCACCCCTAGATCCGACACAAGGCCAAATGTCAGCTTCTAGATTCACCTCTTAAACGTATACTTTGATCTGACGCATCAAAACTGTTTCATGAAAAAAAATTGAATTAGAGAATAAAAGGAAATGAGAGCTTTTAATTGGTATAAACAACAAAAGAAATTCATACAATAGTATTTTAACAGCCCAATGACTTAAATAAATATTTTTAAATAATACAGTTATCACTTATAATTTTATGAAGACATAAACTTACAAATAGTTTAGAGTATCTAATTTAATTTGTTGATTAATAAAAGGTGTGAAAGAGATTTATATGAAAAGAAAAAGAAGTGCCATTATGTTTGTCAATTTTACAAAGTACATGAAGGTAAAGAAGATAAGCACGTGACAACCTAAAAGATTCAACATTCAACCAACCTTTATTGGTAGAGAGTTAAACTCAAAACCCATCATTTGACGTTTCATTGACGTATAATATAACTAAAAATCAACTAGATTTCCATATTTCTTTCTCCACTTAAACGTCATCATCGTCGTCATATCAGTAATGATTCAGCAAAAGAATCCAACTGTACTTGATCTTCATTCGTCTTCAACAGCTGCAGGTACTCTTCATATATCTTCTCTAGTGAATCATGACTGTCACCTTCAGCACCTAGTACATGATCATGGTCATGATCATGATGAGACTGGCACTCGAACTCTGAGCTGTTGATAAGATCATGATCGTCATTATAACAAAAAAACCCAGTTCGGTTTTCATCATCATTGATGTATTCGGACCATGGGACGAGGACTTGTCCATTTTCACCTCCTTGGCTCGAAGACTTAGTGGTACACTGTACTGAAGATGTAAATCTAATGGGTTTGGGAGATGGATTTTGGGTTTTTCTTGCTCGATTGGTTTTTTAGATTTGTTCTTCTTTTCTTCTTCGGGAAGAGGACGACAACCGGGTTATCCGGTGGTAGTTTTTTGTGGGTGTTCGGATCGGTTCCTTGGCTTAATAAACGTTTGCTTAGATGGGTGTTCCAATAGTTTTTAATCTCGTTATCGGTTCGACCCGGAAGCCTTCCGGCGATGAGAGACCAACGGTTGCCGAGGAGTGAATGTAATCGGATGATGAGGTCTTCCTCGTCGGGTGTTATGTTCCCTCTTTTGATATCCGGTCTCAAATAGTTCATCCATCTCAGCCTGCAGCTCTTTCCACACCTAAGTAGCCTGCAACATTATAGAAAACGTCACATGGTGCGAGTGATTCGTAAATACCACTTTCCGTTTTTCGAATACGAGTGAGATTCGATTACCGGCTTTCTTAGGGAGGGATCGCCAGTGACCTTCGCCATGAGCTTGAATGTACTTGACAAGCAATGTGTCTTCTCTAGGTGTCCATGGACCTCTGTGTAACCCAACTTTAGAGCAACAAGGAGCCCTTCCCATGTCTCTCTCTCTCTCTGTATATATATATATTTCTATTGTTTTCACTTATGGATGAAGCTACTCAATTCACTCTCTCTCAAACATTGGAACAAACGAAAGAGAGAGACAACATAGAAAAAAGAGAGAGAGAGATGTTGGAGATGATGACTCCCCAAAGGTTAGGCTTTAGGCCTTTTTAATTATGAATATTTATATTACTTCCCATTATGTTTTTTTAGACTTAAACACCACCAAAATTATTATTTGTGTTATACCAACTCAATTAATATAAATAAAAGGTGAAACCCATAACTAAGGTAAAAAACTAAAATAATCTGAGAACTTTAAAATTTAATTCAAATTAATCCGATTAAAATGAAAATGAAAAGCCGTTGGGCTGCTAATGCGAGGTGGGGGATTTAATTTATAAAATAAAACCAATCAGAATGAAAATTATTGAAAAATTTGGGCTAATTTTATGTTTTCTAGAAAAGGGTTAACTTAACTCAACGACCCTTCTCCCTATCTGCCCTTCTCAATTGTGTATATTCATATGATTCATGAATGTAGCAGCTTAATTATGTATATACCAAACAAGTCATTGTTACCAAGGCTGCTGATTCATTTCGACCGTCCATCACTTGGAAAGTGTGTGTAACGGTGGAACATCAAAATCTATCATTTTCATCTTCAGATTTTTATTTTTCCAACCCTTAATATTAAATTTGTTCTCTGAGTTTAGTTTCAATATTTAATTTAGTATCTGGGTTTGGCTATAATGTTCAATTTGATACCCAAACCAAACATCATCATGTGGCCTAACGAATATTTGACACGTGTACTCTAGTAAAAGAAATAGGTGCTTAATTGGGACAAAAAAATTCATGTACCAACTTGAATATTGGAGTCAAACTCAAGTACTTAATTGGGACAAAGGGAAACTCAAGTTTCAATTGAAAAGATTCAGATGCCAAAATAAATATTGAAGCCAAACTCAGGTGTCAAATTGGGACAAAAAAGCTCAAGTACTAAAGTGAACATTGAAGCCAAACTCAAGTACTAAATAGGATATTAACCCTTTTTTAAATATGATGGATCCTTTTCTCTCAGTTAAATTGTGCCATAAGTCCCTGTACTTTTCAAAAATCTAGAATTTAGTCTATGTACTTTTATTTCCAAAAATTTAGTCTCTACTTTTCAGATTTCAAAATTCAAGTTCAATTATTAACACTGCTATTTTTTTTGTTAAATTTAGGTTCATTACAACGTCATTTTTTTTAATTATATGGCTACCAAGTGAGTTTTTCTTTAATTTTAAAATGTCACATCAACAAATTTAATACAAAAATTTTAACAATATTAACAGTTGGACTTGAATTATGAAATCTAAAAGTAAATTCTTAAAAATAAAATTCAAAATTTTAAAAAAAATATATAAAAACTTATGCAATATTTTATCCTTTTTAAACCCTAAGTGGAAGCTAGACGATATCATAAATGTAACCCAAATTGCATGGGTTTGGTGTCAAACTTTTAGGTTTAACATCATATAAATATATAAAGTTAAAAAAAAATCGGTAATAAAGTCTCTTTAAAGTCTAAGCTATTCATTCGATACATATTAGAATTAAACTGGAGCAAGTAACTTTTTTAAATTTAATTAAAAAGTCATGTTAAAATCCAACTTAATACTTATTGAACAGATAGATCAAATTTTAGAAATACCTTATTGTCACCGTTCAATAAGTAAATAACATATTTTTTTATTAAAATTTACCAAACTTTATATTGAAAATATAAAAATATATATTTAAATTTTTATGTACTTTTAATATTTTATAATTTTTCATTTTTATAAAAATTATATATTTTATGATTTTATAATTTTTTTTAAATAACATGTCACTTTAACATTAATTTCACATGGCATGCCTTATGTCATTGTCAAATGTTTCTGTTTGTCATGCCTACATAATTTAATTTATTTTTTTATGAAGATTTTTTATACCTTTATTAGAATTTTATATAGTATTTTAAATATAGTTTGCTTGATTTTTTATTTTGGTTATCATCTCATTAAAATAGATTCGATTTTCATTTAGTTAATTATAAGGGTAATTTGCTTTTAAACTCCTATAATTTGCAATTGTATACAACTTTTTTTGGTATAATCGGAATAGCTTTAGTTAGTATCCTCATAGGATTCTCAATAATGTAATCTTCCTTTGGATGTATTCTAATAATAATTTGGAGTTGTAATTCAATTTTGAGATTAAGGTTAATTTGAAATTTGACGATTGATGTTGGGGGCAAATTTATCGAGTTTTACTTTTAAAACTTGAGCTTGATGCATGGTAAAAATCGAAACATAAAAGCCAACATGATAAAAGAATACTTTCAATTTTTACATTCAATTATTGGTGTTTGAGTTCACATGTTCGCATATAAATTATATCAATTGGGCTAATGAGTTGTTTAAGTTCAGCATTAAGATTTTTGACCTCATAATCATTGGTTCACCTAAATAAATCATCATTATTTTAATGTGTTTCTTGCAATCACATCCCATTACAATGAAATAATGGTAATTAAAGACAAAATTGGTCTCCTTTTTACCTTATCAATTCAAACATTATAATCAAAGTTTAAGGTCCACATTAATACAAAATAAAAATAAAAATTATTGCTTTATTTTTTTTATGTTTTCCTATTATATAGGAAATTCCAAAGAAAAATTGGAATTAATTCATGAGAAAAAGAAAGTTTCCCATTAAAACAAATAATTAGATTCTTATTGTACAAAATTGGCACTTCATTACTCCAAAGGGTAGGAAACAGCTATAAAAACACAGTTGAAATAATGGAATTAGAATTTTAAGGAAAATCTTGGGACCCTTTCTTAGGTTTATTTTTTATTTGGAAATAATTAAGGGTTTAATTAAGCTTAGATTTAAGGAAGCTATTTTTAATCACTGACCCCACCCAAAAATATTTCAATTACTAAATATATATATATATATATATATGATACATTAAACCATGATTAATTAACCATTGAAAGTTTAGATATTTTTATTTAAGTCCTATTACGTGTTGACGTTGATTAAAGTTATTCAAATGTATTATTTTTTACTGTATTTATATTTTTTTTTTAAAATTATGATATGAGATGAATTAAAAGTGTCATATCATTACATTTTAATTGAGGAAGGATTAAGGGTGGGTTTGGATGGCGATGCATTTATCTGTTGTTAGTGTAAAAATAACGATAATAATAAAATTAGATATTATAACAATACTGTAGCGTAAAACAAAAAATAAACTAAATGCAGTCTAAAGCATCTCACCCCACCTTCCAATCAGAATCATCTTAAATGTTGTTTTTTATGCGTTATTATTATTTGGCATTTGAGGTTGTGAATCAGGAGTGAAGTAGGTTTCATCCACGATTTGCTGGGTTGAGTATGGGCTGGATATTGGAGAATGTGTGGCAGTTAGTTGGCTTGGATTTTGTGTTTGATAGGATGGTCGATGGGGGCTCAATTGTAATTGTCAAATGACCGGCAGCTGCTACATTTTGGATTTATCGTGTCAGTGCCCTTATAAATGTATATTCTGTCTTCAACCTTCGGCCGAAGATAATTTATTTGGTCCACTAAGGTAGTGATTATGGAATTTTTGGGTACCCAACTTCTTGGAATGCCACAACTTTTCCCTCTGCTACACATTTCTGCCTTGTGGCTTATATTCCCTACGTCGGTTTTGCGGGTTTTATCATAGATAGAGATTATTTTTTTTAAATTCGTGATTATTTTCTTTAATAATCTTATTTTTAAGATTTAAATTCATATTTTTTTAGAATATAATTTATTTTTATTAAACTTAATTATTATTTATATAATCATATGTGTCTTTATCTTAGAAGAAATGGCAGCAGATTTCTTTCTTATACATTTCAACTGAGTTTAAATTTTGAAGTCATCATTGTTAAGAGAGATCTATTGAATACCATCTTGACTTTAACATGAGTACACTTAAAACCTTTTTTTTCTCATTTTAATCCGTAGATTAAACATATAAAAATAAGATAATTTTGTGTTTCATCTCCTAAATTCTTTCCATTTTCATTTTCACCCTTAAAATAAATATCTAATAATAAGATAAATTTTGTTTGGTCACCCTAGCTTTTGTCGTCATCATCTTATTTTAAATTTGTCTTCTTTTCATATAATTTGTCTTTCATCCCCTTAACAATACTTCTATCTTCACCTACACAATTTGGTGGCTTGTACATTTAAATCACAAATAATGTATGTATGTCTGAGAATCATAATAGAATCAACTCAGTATAAAGTATAATAGATCACAAATTAAAATATATTCGAATCTAAATCAAAATAAATTTAAATAAAACTCACACGTAATAGACTTAAACTCAATAAATATAGAAAAGAACTAATACATAATATTTACGAGCGATGAAACTTAAGGTGGGTTTGGATAAGCGGTGCGTTTACCTGTGGTTAATGTAAAAACAACAGTGACAGTGAGATTAGATACTGACAACACTATAGCGTGAGACAAAAAATAAGTTAAACTTACTGCACCGCACTCCGCCGCTCATCCAAACCCACCATCAATGTCTTAAAATTCTTTAACTTGTACAATTTTAAATGTATTGGGAGCTCTTAAACATGGGCCCAAAAACTTTAGCCTCACTCATGTTGTGTGACAACTTTCGATGGGATCAAATTGAAATTGAACCCAAATTTTAATGGGTCGATTTTCTTTGTCAAAAGCATATTTAGTTTGCGGTATCAACTTTATGTTCATTGTATAGATTTACCCAACATACAAATTTATACACATTTTCTTTAAAAAATAAAAATAAAACATCTTATCATCGGTTTAGAGTTATCAAATTTTACTTAAATTCAATCATCCAATTCGATTAATCTAAGATTGAGTCCGATCTAATTTAATTTGATAATAGAAAATTAATAATTTAAACTTGTCCAACCTAAATACAAAACAATTCAAATTCAAAATGACTCACATAAAAAATTTTATTTGAAAAAACTACAATAATCCAAACCTAAGAGTGGTAAACAAGGGTCTTGGACTCTTCAAAAAGAGGATGAAATTATAGTTTGGTTCTTTCAAAAATAATAAAATTATATCTTGATCCTTTTAAAAATTTATAATTCAATTTTGACCTTAAAAAAATTTATCTTCGCTATCTACAAATTTAAAATGATCCGAACGCAAAACAATGACAAGAAAAGGTTGGACAAACATGGTGTAAGGCAAGGGCTATCCTTGTTGAGTCTTGACTCACTTTTAAGCTTAATAATCATTTTTGTATGGGCCCTGCCATCATTTCATTACGGCCCATTTCCTTCCTGGCAATATCATTATAATTAGGTCAAATTGGGATAATGATAAAAAAAAAACCCCTCACCAAAAAACCAATTAAATCCTCGTGAAAAGTTTACACTCAATTCATCTCTCATAGCTAAAAACTTAATCAATCAAACTCTTGATTAACCTTCACCATAGTTCATTCTGACTATTTTGCTAATAATAGATTAACTAAATACTGACCCATGACATATGACATGACATGAAAAAATGTCACGTTAGCAAATATTTAAAAATAAAAATAATTAATAATAATTGTTAACGTGACATTTTTTAAATATTAAGTTGGCCCAATTTTGCTATTAATTCTTGTATTATATATAAATTATAGAATTATCATTTGTATTTTAATTTAATCAATTTTAGTATTTGTATTTTTTAAATATTAAAATTATAATTCAACTTAAATGGTCGTAATTGAATTTATTTAGTTAAATTGTGCTATTAGTCTATATTATACCTAAAGTTACAGATTTAGTTATTGTTCTCCAATTTGATCATTGTTACTTCTTATATTTTTCTAATTTTAAAATTAACACAAAAATTTAAATATAAATATAAAATTAATAACAAAATTGAATAAAATTAAGAAAAAGACATTGAATCTTAAAAGGTCCAACCTAGTTCGAACGTGAAATACAGCCAATATTAGATTAAAGAAATGCAGGGCAGTTTAAATGAACGGTGGAAATTAAGGGGCCAATGACGTGTAGACCACCCCATCCATGTGTTACACGTTAAATTCAATCAAAACTATTAGCTGCTTGATTGAATCATGGATGAAGTGATTTTAAAAAAAAAGGTAAATTGGGATTTAATTAATTAATTTATGTTTTCGTCATTTAATTTTAAAAAATTTATAAAACTATCATTTTAAGTAACTAAGCTATTAAAATTGTTATTATATTATCTTTTCTGATCACACTGGCAACGAGGCGAGGTAGGGTAGGGCAGATTTTTGCCTGTCCCGACTCCGACCCGAAACTTGACCAATCCGTCCTAACCCAACCTCGACTATTAAGGATAAATTTGCCCCGAACCTGAAATTTAATAAGAGAACTGACTCCACTCCATCCATCCCAACCCAAATTTAATTTAACTATTTCTTTTTTTTTAAATCAAATAAGATTATTTTTAAAATTTAAACTTAAAACTTAATTTATTTAATTTTTTATTTAAATATTTATTGATTGAAAGCAAAAACTTAATATATGTATATATTATGGGTATTTTTGTAAATATCCTAGGGCAGGTGGGCAAATTTACCTCAAACCCCACTCGGCCTGGTTATTATTTTTTAATTTTACCAACCTGACCCACCCCAAACTTGATTTTTCAAAAAAAAAAAAAATCCAATCCTAGCAGATTAGGTCGAGTTGAAACACGTTAGATTCGAGTTGATTCATTATACCGATAATTGATTTGTTGCTTGGAGCTCACTAGTTGGACTTTAAAAAAACTTAACTACCCAATGACTAAAATAAAAACTTTCAAATAATTCAATGACTTAAATGAAAACTTTCGAATAGTTTAACGACCATTTTGTAACTTTTTAAAATTAGTGATTAAAACATAAACTCATTAATAATTTAATGACTTTGAGTACAATTTGCCTTTAAGATTTTAGTTGATACCGATCTTGGGTTCAATTTTTAACCGCCGCCTACTTTTATTTAGAAGTATTTCAACATAAGTAATATAGGAATAACCGATTAAGTTTTAGCTTGATTGGCATGAATATTGTTATCAATGCAAGGGTACGAATATATTTTTTAAAATGTAATAATTTCATAAAAGCTTGGATGAAAAAAAAATATTAATTTAGCTTACCAAATAAAGTGCATTCTTTTTCTTTTTTTCCTAGAAACTAGAAAGCGCTTCTAGCTATTGATTGGATGGTAGTGGTACACTCAAATTTGATCTTCTTTATTTGTAGAGACATAAAAAGGCTTCTTTATAATTTGTGTATTAAAGAACACTATTTTTGTCCCTCTAATTGAATGCCCTTCATCATTTTGTTCTTAGAAAACACAAAAAATAAAATAAAATAAAAGTTTTGGCTAAATATTGAAAATTAAAAAGACAAAGAATTTGGCTTTGGGGATGAGATTAGAATTTAATCATCATTATAAAGATAATCCAAACATTTTAATGGTTTTAATTATTGAATTTGAATTTTATTTTTATGTATTTCTTAAGGTATTCATTGGAGCGAGCCCAGTAATTAATCTTTTACATTCTGTAGGCTATTAAGGGAATAGATACTGACCAAAAGTTTTAAAGCTGCTCCATACCCAAGACGAGAATCGAACCCTTAACCGCTGGTTAAGGTAGGAGAGATTAGACTTGAATTTTTAAATCCAAAAAAATTATTCAATTTTTGAAAATAAAATCACGAGAACTAATTTTGAAATGTATGAATGACTTAGAGCCTATTTTAAATTTTTATTCCATCATGGTTGAGTTTTCACTTCATAAAGGGATAAAAATAATAGTAGGGTTAATTACACTAGAATCCCTAGATTATGCTCGAGACTGCATTTAAAATATTTAAATTGAGTTATTAAAGCATTAGTATCGTACCAATTCTATCACCAACCTCACCATTAGCTTAAGCATTAAATTTCAACTCAAATTCGGCATTGAGCATGTTGAAAACACACGCCTGTGTCTAAAATATAAATTACTTGGGTTTGACATGTTATAAAAAAAAAAAACATTCCTAAATTTTAATGACATAATCTATATTTTAATATATCATATCTAAATTGTCCAAACAACACATATTTTACAATTTGATCCATATATTTTAATAATTTTTCATGTTAGATCCAAATTGACATTAATTTGAACGCCTAAACTAACTATTAGACTGATGGAACAATACTAGCTTCAAAGACTTAATCAGAATGTTTTGAAGTTTAGGAACTAATTTAAAATCCGAGCGATAGTTGAAGGATGTTGTATTGAATTAACCTAAAATATTTAATATAAATCATAGCTAAAGATAACGGGGTTATTAAATGGTGTCAAACCACAATGTGAATGAAGGGAAGAAAATGCTTTTTATTTTTATTAAAGCTGTAACCAAACTAAAACAGGCACTGAGATTCTTAGTCTTTGGCTGTTTCGAATAATTTGAATGTGTCACCATCACTATAAAATACTATATATCAAATCAAATTAAAACTATTTAAAATTAAAATATATTTATTTTTAATTTTAATTTATTAATTATATATAAATTTATATATCGTCGTGAAATTTTTTTGAACAATTTCATTATAACCTCTGATCATATCTGTTTTTTTAATATAATACATAGAACTACTCATAACCTTTTCTCAACACTTAAATAAGAAGATAATGCGCTTCAGCGTACTCAAACTCATATTCTCTTATACTGATAGCAATGCTTATACCAATCAAATTAAAACTTAATCCACTATACCGTCATTAAATATTAATGTTATATTATATTAAATTATATTATATTATTACAATAAATTGATCTTCCATCGCACATCGCATTATTTGGGTCCCACGTTTCCTTTTTGTCGGCTTCCTCTATCAACATTTCAATTTTATTCTTTAGTCTTTACTAAACTTTCTTTTTGAATTTTGATTTGGGTAAACTACAAAAATTGTTATTTTTATTTATCTTATATTATATTTTAATTATTTATGTTTAAAATGTTACGTTTTAGTCACTTAAATTATTATTTTGTTATGAAGTAGTCACTCTGCCGTTAAGCTCCGTTATTTCCCTAACAACAAATGAGTTTTAAATGTGATGTTCAACTGGGATGAGAATAATTTTTTAGTCAAAATAGAAAAGAAAATTAAAAGAAGAAAGAGGCGAATGATTTTTCTTTTCCAGTTCAATGTGTAATTAATTTAAAATTTTTAATTAATTAAACTTAATTAATTAAAAACCTATTCTCGTCCCAGTTAGACATCCAAGTTGACATTTAAAACCTATTTGGACTGCTATGTAGGATTGCTGTTAGGGAGGCAATAAAACTTAACAACAGAGTGACTACTTCATAATAAAATGATAACATAAGTTACTGAAATGTAACATTTCAAACATAAATGACTAAAATATAATATGAGACAAATAAAAATGACTATTTTTGTAGTTTACCTTTTGATTTAGTAAAACTATTTTTGACAAGGTAACTTTTCCTGTTATTTTTTTTCTTTTATTATTATTTATGAAGAGATGATATTTAATAAATTTAAAAATAAAGTTTAATTTTTATTAAGTTACAATCGAGAGCAAAGTTAGAAATTTTATGACTCTTTTTTAGAGATTAAAATGTAATTTTATAATATATTAATTTATAATTCTATTAAATTTAAAGGGTTTAAATTGATTTTTTTATATTTAAAAGGTCAAAGTATAATTTTATCATAAATTAATAATACTTTTATTATTTTTAGATGGACTAAACTAAAATTTTTCATTTTGAGAGAGAGCCAATACCACTACTAACCACAACAGTCCCCTTTGGCTACAATTAGCAACAACATCAACCAACAAATTTTAATATATATATATATATATATATATATATATATATATATATATGCTATTATGTAAGGGTTTCATTGACAGTACCATAATTTAATTCTGTTACGAAATTACTAAATTTTTTTTTTACAAAAGTAAAAAATATTTCTATGAAAATGTTGATTTTTTTTATATTTTTATGTAAAATCTAAAATAATATATATAATAAGGTTTGGATTTTATCATATTAATTAAAAAATTATCTATTTTATACATTAAATTTTTATAAATATATTTATTACATAAACTTTTCTCACTCACTTTCTATGATATTTCCCCTAATGATTTTCTAGCGAGATATATAAGAAAAACAAAGGTTCCATAAGAAATTATTTAACTGCAAGCAAATAAATATCTTTTAGTCAAAAAAATATTTATCCCAAAAATATTTGTGAGAAACGATACTAAACTAACCCTAAATGTGATAGAAGAATAAAACTAAGCAAATGCATAAGAATTTGTAAAAAGCTCTTGTTTATAGATATCATATAGAAGAAATTATAGGGTATTTCAATTTCAAAACATATTAATACTTTTATCTATTTTTTGGTAATGATAAATAGTATATAAGAGTTTAATAAAAAAATTAATAAAGATATAAGTAAGTTGAGAGAAGATCGATTCCCTAAGCCAAATTCTTTCAAATAACACAGTAAAAGTTGTTCAAGAATTTTATCATATTTCGAGATTATCTTATCATTTCTTCTATTTTGATGCGGATTATCTTTTGGAGAATGTGTTTATGATGATTTATTTTACGAATGTGTTGTTATGTACAATACCTAAATTCTTCATACATCTCTCAACCTTTAAATTGGAAGAAATGTACTGCACTTAAGTACACTTGAAACTATATCATCCATATAATTGCAACAATAGCAATATCAACTAAATTAAGACTCGATATTTTTTAAAAGTGATTGTAAATGGGAATCGTTGTTGAAAATAAGAAAGAAGAAGGAGAGGAAGAAAAATAATATTTATTTATTTATTTCACATTTATAAGGTCAAAAAAGGAGAAACCCACCACAGTTGCACATTCATAATTCCACCCACAACAATCAATAAAATAAAATATTCATACGATAAAAGACATTGATGTTTAAAAAAGAAGAAGAAGAGAATTAATGTTGTTTTTTTTTATACGAGTAGTCAAAACAAACCCACCCCCACTTCTCTTTTCTTCTCCTCCTTTTATTTTCATCATTCATAAAGTGAAAATCCCCAACTCATAAAGCTATTAGCATATTAGAAACAATCTAAAAACATTCTTTCTTCCACCTAAAGAAAAGACCCAGTTCCAAACAAACAAAGAAAAGGCTTTGTTTTGATTTCTCTTTTATATCTTTCTCTCTGTGAAGTCATCACTTAATGGATGCTGATAAATGGTCACAGGTAGGTTAATTTTGATCCTTTTCTTTGCCCCTTTTTTTTTTTTTTTTTGCTTTTTTAAAGAGCAAATAAAAAGGTTTTCTCTTTTTTTTTTTGTTCTCAAAGGGTTTTCAAGTGAAATCAATGGAAGAGATGATGGTAGCTAATAATAATACATGCACAAAAGGGACGACGACAACAACAACAGTGTTAGAGAAGAAAACAAGACCACCAGAGCAATTGAATTGTCCTAGGTGTAACTCAACAAACACCAAGTTTTGTTATTACAACAATTATAGTCTTACTCAACCAAGGTACTTTTGTAAGACTTGTAGAAGGTATTGGACTGAAGGTGGGTCTTTAAGGAATGTACCTGTTGGTGGTGGTTCAAGGAAGAACAAAAGGTCTTCAATATCAACAACTTCTTCTACTTCTTCTTCTTCATCTTCATCATCAACAGCTTTCGCTTCAGATTCAGCTAAAGTTTTAGATCTAAACCCATCCACTTTCTCACTGTTATCATCTTCTCAAAACCCTAATAAGGTTCATTATAAAGGTCAAGATCTTAACCTAACTTTCCCACCTATGCAAGAGCCTGGTTTATATGATCATCAGCATAACTACTACTACTACAACAACACCGGGATGGTTTCAAGAGGGTTGAATTCTTTCGTTCCGGCACCAGCAGCACCGGCGACACCAGCACCGGCTACCCTTTTTTCCATGCAAGATTATAAGCCAACCCTTAGTAGTACTACTTTCCCAATCCATAGTGGTGTTCAAGGGTTCCCTTTTGGAGAAATGAAACAAGTTTCTAGCACTAATAATGAAGTTGATGATGATCGAAACAAGGAACAAAGCAATTCAACTGGATTTTGGAATAATAATGGTGTATTAGGTGGTGGAGGATCATGGTAAAAAAAGAAGAAGAAATGAAGATGATCAAGAAAGGAACTGCTTTTTCTAGTTTTTAATTTTTTTTCACTATTTTTCACATGGTTGATATTATTGTTACTTGTTCAAAGTTTCTTTTTTTTAGAACTAACAGATCATCATCATCATCATCATCATCATCATCATCATAGGATACATATATATATAATGGGGTTTCTTTTCTTTGCTTTCTTTTTTTAAATTACAAGATTGTATCCAATTTGGGTTTTGGTTTCTTGTATCAGATTCAAGTCTAGAATTTGTTGCAGTGATGAGTGATATATATGGAAGTATGTATTTATAATATGCGGTTTCTCAACAGATATACCATTTGAGAAGCTCCAATTGTACCTTGAAATTGTAATGCTAATTATTATTATTTTCGATAAATTTATTATTATTGTTGTTGTTCATTGTTCATTGTTCATTGTGGTGATGATGGATGGCTGGCCGCCTATGGAATTTGATTGATCTATATATATATATAATTGATTCTTTCAAAAAGAGAAAGAAACTGGTTTACCTGCTCCAACTATAGTCCTTTACCTAATAATATAAAGCTATTTCAATGGCAAGTCTTTAGCTTTCGAACGTTATATCCGTTAAGAGTAAATCTATTTTTTTTTTCCGAAAAAAGTTCAACTAGCGAGCTTCAAGCCACAATTCGATGATTGGTATGGTGGTTCAATACCCATCGACAAGTAGAAGAATACACTTTAGATCTAAATTGATATGACAATTAATGTTGGAGGTGGAAGAAAAAAACTATTTGAATTTTGATTTACAGATTTGTAACATTTAAAGTTGTTTAATAAAAAAAACTGAACTATAAAAAAGGAGAGCTTTCGATTGGCGTACGCAGTGCGAACGAAAAAGGTTATATAGTAACGATTTTAGCAGCTCGGTGACTAAAATGAAAACTTTTGAATAGTTCAATAATCATTTTATAACTTTTTAAAGTCGTGTGGCTAAAACGTGAACTTATTAATAGTTTAATGAATTTGGTATAATTATGATAAATTCTCCCTAGTTTTTTTTTTTAAAAAATAAGACAAATAAAAAAAGCTTGGTACAAAAACATTCCATCCTAAACAAGTCAATCCCATTGTTTAGTGGTCGGGTATATTAGATTCCAGGAATAGATTGGAAATTTATTCTTAATACTCTTTTGCTTTTGTCACAATATTTGAATATAATATCTTACTGCTTATTGTAACATATAGGGATGCAGATGAAAGGGTAGGTGGTAGCCTTGGACTCCTGAAAATGAGAAAGGTGTCTTTTAATTTTTTTAAAAATTTATAAAAATATAAATTAATGTTATGGTAAAATTGCACTTTAATCCTAAAAAAAATTATCATCCTCCCAACCTAAATTTCCGAGTTCTCCACTGGTAACATATATTTTCTAAAAATTGATTTGTGTTTTATTGTTGTCTTTGTTTGACAAAATTGGGTCTGTTTTCCATGGTGTTATTTGCTTGGCTTGAAGCTAAAGACTTTAGCTTGGAATCACTGGCTATGATAATGAAAGACTATAACTACAACTGAGGTGGGGGGTTGAAGGCACCTCCATTATTTTTCAATCATATCTAGATTTTAAATTATTCTCTAATTTTATTTTTAACTTAATCATAAATTTTCACTTATAAGTTAGCCAAAACTAATAGCTAATACATCGATACAACTTAATTCCAATGTTATTGTAATTTAAAATTTAGCTCATAATTTGAGGATGTTAGGTAAAATTAACCTTGAGATAATATAAAATAAGGATAATTAGTACAAAGAAAAGCAAAACAAGAATACCAATTTTATAAATCGATTTAGTTATCGTTATAAATCTTAAAGTTATACATCAACTTTAATTCGATAAATAATTTGATACGTGAACTTTGATTTGGTACGATTATATACTTAGAACTTTAATATTAATTCAATTATACACATTTAAATAAATACATTAATTTTTTTATATTGGATAAATATAATTATGTGTATGCAATATATAAACATAAAATGATGTTATATCAATAATTGTGTTAATAATTTATGAGAATTGAATCAAAACGATATTTCATGTATAAAATTGTACGAAATCAAATTTCATATATAAATTTGTACATTCAACCTAAATTTATGTATAGTTTTGAGATTTATTCTTAGCTCTTGAAGCGACCTAGTTTCCAAATTCGTAAGGACTAGGACCATATATGAAAAGATTTATTGGTTTTACTTTTTACATACAATCTTGTTATAATATGTTGTTAATCATTATAGTATTGAATCGAATAGTAAGAAATTCAATATCATTTAAGGTTTTAAGTTTAAATCTTGTGAACAAAAACAAAAAAACAATTGTAAAAGCTTTGTCCTTGATTTAATGATCCAACTCGATTCTAAATTTGATTCGAAACCAATGGTATTACTAGATGCTAGGTCTTAGATTTTTTTTTTTAAATAAATAAAAATATCATTGAGGCCCTTATAATTGGAGTTGGATTGCATTTTACCCCTCTGCTAAAAAAATGGGCAGATTAATCCTTATATGTATCGTTATATGTTAAATCAAATAGTAAATTGATCTTTCTATTAAAAATTTCTTCCATTTTTACCATTAAAAATTAATCCATTTATATCAGCATGAGTTACCCATAACATGCCACATATAAATGTCTGGTTATTTTATCAATCACGTTAATTTTTAACAATAATAATCAATTTACTTTTTGATCTAATGCACATAGACTAATTTGCTCATTTTTAAATAAATGGGACAAAATATAATCAAACTTCTATTACAAAAGCTTCCATGATATTAAAAAAAAAAAGGTAAATCTCTCACATAAAATAAGAACTTTTAGGATTTATGTGAACCTAGGTTTTTCCATCAAGATTGGTTTTCCATGTAATGTGAGATTACACAAGTTCCAAGGAGCGAATTGCATAGTCTTTAAAATTAAGGTAGTGATTTACAATAACATATGATAAATCCTTAAAGTTGTACCAGATTATACAATGTCTTAATTATCAGAGAAAAAGAGTAACCAAACAAAAAAGGCCTAGGTTTAGTCTTTTCTAAGATATTTTCCATGGCTGCCACTGGTCTGAAAATAAGAACATGATAGCTGCATAAATATATAGGGTAAACTACAAAAATGGTCACTTTTGTTTGCCTTAAATTACATATTAGTCACTTATGTTTGAAATGTTACGTTTTAGTCACTTATGTTATTGTTTTGTTACGAAGTGGTCACTCTACCGTTAAACTCCGTTACCTCCCTAACGGCAGTCCTACGTGGCAGTCTAAATGGGTTTTAAATGCCAACTTCGATGTCTAGTTGCCAGGATAAAAATAGGTTTTTAATTAAATAAATTTAATTTGGACTACCACGTAAGACATCCAAGTTGGCATTTAAAACCCATTTGGACTGCCACGTAGGATCACTGTTAGGGAGGTAACAAAGCTTAACGGTAGAGTGACCACTTTGTAACAAAACAATAACGTAAGTGACTACAACATAACATTTCAAACATAAGTGACTAATATGTAATCTGAGGCAAACAAAAGTGACTATTTTTGTAGTTTACCCTAAATATATATATATACACACACACACATATATAAGAACATGATAGCTGCATAAAAACATATACACACAAATATAAGCAGACAAGAGCTTAATGATATTGAACATACATTATGTTTCTCTACTATACAAAGATTTGAACTTGATACACTCATTATTCCTTCATCATGATCAAAGGGGAGCTTCTAAGTGTGCAGTCAGAAAATTCACCATGAAAACGAAAGAAGGACATTAAGCCTTCAAAATGTTCTATACAAAGAGATATACCCATTTTCAACAGAGGTGAAGGAGCTGTATGTATGGCTTTTCTAGCTGGTGAAATCAACTGTTCTGAACGGAGAGATAAACTCACTTGTCTGCATTGATTCCGAAGATCCGGACCTTGTGCATGTTTGGGAACTTGGCAACGACGAGGATGATCACTGCAAGCGTGTTCAGAAAGAGCATAGGATGTTGGTAGTCTGTTGTATGCGAAGCTATCAGGTATCTGTAAAAAGAGAGTGGTGATTGAATGACCCAAGGTCAGCAAATGGATTTGAAAAAGACTGGAAGCAGCTAATGCTCTCTGACGGAACTAGAAAGATCATGAATTACGCATAAACTATGTTAAAACTAAATACACGATACACTAAAATCTACTCTTTTGTTAAAAGCAAGGTAACATGAATAGTCATGTATAAACCCAGTTGTTATAATCCAACATGAACATGCTGTGTATGATCGGTGGGTATCCGTGTTTATGCACTCATTGCTTCCCTAGTCATCCATATAGTTCATTACATTCAAAGCTCGAAACGAATACATGCACACACGTACACATGAATTCAGAGGCACAGCACAAAATAATAAGAAAGATCATCGGCAAGATACAGGAAACAAAATTGTGAAATATATCATATAACAGACTTACAGCACAACAGGTACAACGGTTAAAAACTTTCTGTTGCGTGTTAGCTGCTTTCCATTGTCTATCTGCTCCCACCAAGTCAAGCCATTGTAAATTCCTTGATCATCAGCAAACGGGGTTCCCTTCTTCCAGTGAAAGAAGTGGTAAGTAACCTGAAAAATAGACAAATCTCTCATTGTCGGTTCGGATACTATCAAGCAGAATAGTGAGCACATGAGACCGTAAGCAGAAAAAAGGAAGTTCCTTAGAAAAAAGCTGAAGGCATGGTATGTGAAGTACACTAGCAAATCACCTTTACATTAGAACAAAGCATAAGATTGGCTTAGATAGAACTACCATGAGGCTAACTGGTCGAAAAACTTCAGTTAACGACATAATGTAAGTAGATGAAAAAGCAACTGCAACAAATACATATATGGGGGAAATTGGAAATTATTTAGTGAAGCTACCAATGCTATGGACATAGACTAATTTCAATTCCCAAAGCCATAATTTCCGAGATTACGAGTATGAGGCAGCCTATATCTCAACTCGAAACGAATTTTTCAAAACTTAATGACATTGTTCAATGTAAAATCCCTAATTTCCTTGCTTTCTATCAATAAACAAGATATCACTCGATACAATTTCAGCTCCCAATAGATTGCAAGGACGGAAAAACAAAAAAGGCACAGTTCAAGACTTTCAAATAATAGTCCTATCACAAGTAAAGACTGTAAGGCATACAATAATTCCCCCACAGCTCAACAACATTAATCAACAAATCATAAAAGACCCAAAACGAAAATTAATCAAAACCAACCAATACAGAGCAAATTCACACAAAAAAAGGGGTAATTTGCAGGCAAAACAAGGGACCCAATTCAACATTCAATACCAAGAGACAATTAAAAGAGAAAAGGAAACGTACAAGGAAGTGAGCGAGATTAACGATGGTCCAAGCCATGCCAGGAGAACAACCAAAGATGGAAAGAACAAGGAGCCAAGAGAAAAAGAGGAATAGAATATAAGTAGTCCATACACCTGGGTACATGAACCACTCGGTGTTCCGGTTCAGATCAGCCGGTGGTACCGCCTTCACATATAGATTCGCCATTTATGTTTTTCAATTTAACCCGCCAAAATCAGAGACGAGACCCTTCTTCCAAAACGACCCAGTTTTTGTATTAGATTGAATTTATATAAATTCAAACACTAGGCGTTCCACGATGAAGATGAAGATGAAGATGAATGTGGAAGTTCTCAATTTCTTTTGATTAATTATCTAAAAGCCTGTAAACTCATTATTACAAAATAAACTCTTTTGCTTTACCCATACGCCGCCGTTTTCCCATTTTTCCCTCATTTTGGAAGACCAACTTTATTTCTGTTAATTAAAATTAAATGGATTCGATTCGAGTAATTGTAATTTTTTAACTTATATTTCATGAACCATTCAAATATTTATTAATTTCTCGATTTTTCTTGTTAAGTCTTATTCAACAAATAGACTTATTCTTCACACACTCTCCAACAATTAAAAACTTGAAAACATTAAAGCAGCTTGATATAAATACTCAAGTATATTCATATTACTCAATTAAAATATTCATTCTACTTCCATCATCTTTCGTTTTATTTATTTAAACAAAGCACAAATTCTTTAAATTAATAATTATGAATTTTCAGAAATTACTTGCACTTCTATTTTAAGAATGGAAGCAATAAATACATTTTACTTTATTGCAAAGAAAGTGTAGCCCCTTTTTTATTAATTATTATATTATGGATAGGTAGAATGCGGCTAAAATAATTCTGTAATTAAATATGATTTTGGTTGAAATAAAAATATTTCAATTTTTTTAGATTTTATATAAAAAAAATGAAATCACTCTCAAAATAAAATTCATAGATTGAAAAAATTACAAATATTAAAATAAACAATTTAACTTTTTTTTTATGGAATTTTCAAGTACAAATACAGTATAATCATTGCACAATAAAAATAAATGTTTCGAGTAACTATAAAGTAAAATTAAACTAATACAAACAGATTAAGAACTAAACTAAACTGATCCGCGGAACCAAAACTCACACATGCTAATAATAATAATAATAATAATAATAATAATAATAATAAAAGAAGATGATTCATTTCACAAATGTTGTAAAAGAATTGTATTTTACAATACAATACAATACAATGAATTATATGGTCTATTAATTAAATTAATTATTAGATAGAGGGCACCAACAACCCAAAAATAGATTGTAAAACAAATATGAAAAATACTAAAAAAATATTAATAGATGGTCCAATTGTAGATTACTGAATCAAATTCTGGGTTTTTCCCTAACATGCTTCTTAATTCTTTGGCGCATGTGGCATTTTTGGCGAGTAATAAGGCAAAGCCCCCACCACCCGCTCCCACAAGCTTGTAGCCAGAGCAGTACGGGTCGGCAAATGCAAACAGTTTATCGACATATTCGTTGCTGCAGTATGGATCAAGTTCTTGATGCAACCTCCAAGCCTCCAACATGATTTCGCCTAGTTTATCGACGTCACAGTTCATCAAAGCTTCCCTACCGATCTTAGCTAATTCAGTGAGTCGTTTGATGCTGGATACGAGAAGGTTGTCTCGTCGGAGATACCGGAGGACTACCTTTTGTAGGACTTGATGTGCTAGTCGAACCTGCAGGGTCGTAATAGAATAACAATTAGAATACGGAGATGTAAGCATGCATGAAAGACTTGATTACTTACTTGACCGGTAAATACGACAAGCAACCGTTCCTGCAATTTTGAAGTCAATTGAGGAGATGCCACAAGAGGGAAGACTTGGAGACGCAATGGTATTCCAGGGTAACTTCTTGTATATTTGATTCCGGGATATAAACCTCCGATCTGATCCTGCCAACCACCGCCCGTTCCCATGAGCTGCTCTAGTACCAAAACAAGCCTGGCAACATTTTCGTTGCCGTCATCACCGTCAATGATCTGTAGAAGTCCTTTCACAACGGCAGCAGCTAAGATGCTAGAAGTTCCTAACCCACTGCCCCGAGGTACGTTAGCCCATGTCCTTATTCGCAAGCCATTTGATACTAGAATGTTTTCATGAATAATTCCGGTTACCAGCAGTGCAGATTTCACAAGCCTAAAAGGATCGTCACCATCAAAGGGAGGAGCGATTGAAGTAAGCTCTTTAATATGTAGCTCTTTTCCAGAATCATCGATAATCAAGACTCCATTTGATTTTGTCGTCTCTACTATAGTGCCAATCGGAAGAGAACCTTCCAAGCTCACTGCCATATTAAGAACACAACCCGCACGTTCTAAGCTCCACGGAGGTGTATCGCTCCAGCCGCCAACAAAGTCTACTCGAACCGGTAGCTCGACTTTCACTGTTTTTGGACAAAAAGGCTTGTCCATAACATGGTTATTGTTCCTGAAGGCCAGAGTAGACTTGCTGCCAGAGGACTCCAAGAGATGTTCTGAACCAAGGTGAAAGATCAATGGAAATAGATGTGAAATCGAGAAATACAGAAAGGGCAGTACATAGAAAAGGCCAATTTACAAAGATACGAGCAATTTAACCTTTCCTGAAAGATATTTAAAGCAAATTCAGTTGATTTTACCTCCAAAACCATATCTAACGGCTGATGCAGTTTCATCAGCAACTGAAGCCCATACTTCATGTTCTAACTGATAAGCTTTTGCTTCCTCTCCGCATGCTCGAAGAAGATCAACTTGCACCTGATATGCTCGGCTTTTGGGAAGAATCTTAGAATTTTGCTCGATAAGTTTGGGACAAAGGGCTAGGAAGTCCTTACATATTTCGACACCAGAAGTCTCTTTTTGTAAAATTTCTTCACACAACTGAGATAAATCGCGCCCAAGCATGCCGTAGTTAATGCAAGCCTTAGCAATTCCAGCTGCGAGATCCGCTTGATGATTACTGGATCCAGTGCACATTTTTGAGAAGTCAATCGATCTATGCAACTCCTCGAGACTGACTCGAGGTGAGTTTCTCCACAAGGGAAGATAGTGTGGGTTTTTTCCATCACTCAAACCCATCAACCACATTCCCACTCGAAGCATCTCAAAGTACGAAAGAATGGGAAATAATTTTGCATTCCACAAGCACTTTTCTTGACTGCTACTGGAGCTCCATAGATTGTTTTCCTCGATACCTAAATCGTGCATGACCTTCTCCCAAGGTTTCCCACAAAAGGTTCCATCCTTTTTAAGAGGGTTTTTCGGGTTATCATGGATACCACAAAATACAATCACTCTTTCAGTACATCCTACCAAAGGAACTTCCCAAAGACAATGGCGGTCTGGAAGCATGAACTTTATGGAGTTACCTGCCATATTATCACTGTCCTTTGGAACATTCATACCGACAACTATAGACTGGGAACCAATCTGGATTCCACTTGATATGTTCGAGTCGTATATTAGAGAATCTTCACCAATCGAGACACCATCAGCAATTTTACAAGACAGAACAACGGAAGATGCTGCAATGTCTGAAACAGTGGTTGCTGGAATAGAACATAAGTGTCTTCGGCCTACAAGCGCTGAATCAGATGCACTAAGGTGATCCAAAACTTCGCTCGAAGTTCCAAAATGTAAAAACAAAAAATCATCTGCAATGGAAAATGGCAATCAATAACGAGAAATTGAGAACTAAAGCAAGGTTTTTGATGTTTTAAAGACTGTTTATCGTCCAACATACAAGCACAGTAGCTGAACATCCTTTGTTTTCCCAATTTGTTGACCAATGCTTCACCCAAAGGGCGATGTTGTAACCAATCATGCTTCGTAGGTACCCAAGCTGCCACAAGATCTTCATACAAACTCATCTGAATAACAATCAAAAACTCGAAACAGTTAGAATTACAACACTGAGACACAGCTGAAAGTTTGGGTTCAGTTACTTGCCTCTTTTTTGCTTTTCAAAAGCTCGGAAATCAACGGTTGACAAGAACAAGCAAGCTTAACAAGCTCCACCCATGCATTGCCTCTAACAGCTATAATCCCAGTATCTAGCAATGCTCTACCGTCATCCAGGATCGCCTGATTCTTAACAAGCTCATCTACACTAGGTTTCTGAAGTAAATTATCCACTAAACTAACCGTGTAACTTTCATCAAAAATCTCGGATTTTAACGCCACAATGACACCATGGTTAGCAGCTATATCGAGCGTTATAGGCACGGTAATAATGGTCGACGAATCGGGTGGAAGAATCAAAGTAGAGGCATCAAAACATGGAAGTACATCACCAGTCATAGTAAATATTCCACCTACACAAAATTAACCTACTTGTAAGTGTCCGATACAAGTATGTGTCTGAATGTAGTCGGATTTTCTACATTTTTCATGTTTCGAGGTCATATCCGCATATCCATGTTATATTAAACCTAGTAACCTACTTGTAACCGTCAGATATATGGGTCCGAATATCGTCATTTTTTCTACATTTCTACATTTTTTCATGTTTCAAAGCCATATCTGCATATCCATGTGTCGACTTAAACCCAGTAACCTACTTGTAAGTGTCAGATACGAGTGTGGGCCCGAATATCATCGGATTTTCGAAGTTTTTCCAAGATTCGAGTTCATACCCGCATATCCATGTGTAATATTAACTAAAAACAGAAGTTAACACTTAACAGCAAGAACTTTCCATCGTTTCACAATGAACTAAATTCATTTTACCTTCATTTTTGAAAGCTTGTCGAGCACAAGAAGCAATTGCAAGAATATGATCGAATAACAACGGTACCGGACCGTCAGGGTTATCGGCAGCTAAAAAAGGGAGTGGTAAAAAGACTTTACCCATCGGATTAGCCCATGGAACCCTTTTAGAATCCCCACCAGCATGAAGTAATAAAATATGCTTTTTACCCATTAAACCGACAGCACCATCTCCTCCGTTAACGACTAGCTCTGTATGTTTAGTGAGGGCGTGAATGGCATTGAGTGTGGCAGCACCGGATCCGATCCGTTGACCTTCTGGGTCGGGTACGGCGAGGGTAATAGTAGAAGGCGCAATCCGACCCATTCGTTTAGCCCGTCTGAGTTGCCAATCGTAGAGTTGAGCTTGTTCGGGACTGGCAGCTGTTAAAACGATGGCATCCCATGTTGGAACCCGAGATGGGTGACGCACCGACAACCTTAAATGGTACCATGATTTACGAAGGACGGTGGTTATGTCGGGTTTCCGTCTGGTTCTGGGTAATACTGTTTGTGGGTTCGGATCCATTTTTTTGAGAATTTGGGGTTTAAATTAAAGGGATTGAGAAGCGGTTAAGGGGAGATAAAGGAGATGAAGAAGATGATATGAGGGATGTTGGGTTAACGATCATGTGGTTTTCGGATCCACCATGCTCCTCCTTACCTTTCCTGTCGGATTTTTTTTATTTTTTAATTCAAAAATGGAAAAATAATAAACAATAAAAAAAAGGATAAGAAAATGGCGTCGCCCGGACTCGAACCGGAGACCTTCAGTGTGTTAGACTGACGTGATAACCAACTACACCACGACACCACCTCATGGCGCAATCTAACGTTCTTATATATATTTAAAAAACAAAGCATTTTTTAAAAGGTATTAAACCAAAGTGTATAGAACCAGACAAATCATCAAACCGGACCAATGCTTCAATTAAACAAACTAATTTAAAAATAGAGAAAATTGGTTTCGAGTGATTCATAAGTTAATCGGTTTAACCCTTCTCTCTATATCAGTGCCTAACTAGATTCTTATAAATAAAAGAAATCTGTGAAAAATCCTACATAGAAATATTTTTTTTTTATGTAATTTTATTAGGAAAAAATAGATCAACTTAATGATATTGTTATTTGATAATAGTTTAGGGTTTAAGATTATTAAAAAAGGGAATTTGGATTAAAAAAAACACTTGATTATTAAAAGGAAATTATACTGGAAAAAATTAATCAAAGTTTATAATTGTCTACATGCCATAATGTTTTATTGATGTTGAACCTAAAGTTTTTGTTGTGTTCATGAAGTTTTTCCTTCAACGCGTTATGTGTTTGTTATTTTTTCCCCCCGAATTGTATGAGTCTCATTCATTGAATAAATTAATGAATTTCTCTTTCAAAAGAAAATTAAAATCAAATTGGTGATCGAATTGATTAAATCACTAATTATCAACTCAACCGATTTAATCACCGAACTAATCGATTCACTATTTTAAAAAATAAAAAAAAAATCAAGAATTTTGTTTTAAAAGAAATTACAAAGACTCTTCCCCAACTCATAAATAGAAGGATAATGCGCTTCAGTATACTCGAACCCATGTTCTTTTGTATTAGGAACAATATTTATACCAGTGAAACTAAAATTCAATGAACAATTACATTATCTAAAGTTAAATATTAATTATTGTAACATTAAAATTTAAAAATTTAGATTTAATTTCTTCCCTAATTCATTTTGTTTATTGTTTTGGGCTAGGGCATCACCATAACATGGGTTTAGGTTTTTAAAAAAAGTGGACTAGTTTATAAAGAAAATAAATAAATTGGGTTTTAAAAATATAAAAATTGTTATAAAATAAATAGAAAAAAAGTAAAGAACAAAGAAAATGAGAGAGCAAAAGAGAGCGTATTTTATTGATCAATTGTAATATTTACAAAACTTTTCCAAAGTCTATTTATAAACAGAAGAAGTATAAAATTTAATTAATTTTTTTTCATTTGATCCAAGCTCTGACTCACAGTCTAAAACCAATTCTCACCTATCAGCAGCTCAACTAATTATTTAAAATCTATCAGGCCGATTCTTGATTCAATCCAAATTTGAAAATCATGAAAATAGCATATCAATCAGTGTTGGTCGTTAAGTGTAATCGAAATACATTGTTGTACACTAAAAAAAGAAATTTAAATTTGAATTATTTAAAAATATTATTAGAAGAGATAAAACTTTTAAAAAATGGTTTTTCATAAATCCTATATATATATATATATATATATATATATATACCCCTTAATATTGCATGTTATGAATAAATATTATAGTGGCTAAACCTTACCAAATTAATAATCCATTGCAGGTGGATGCCTAACTGACCTTGAGAGACCAACAAGACTGGGCTTTGTGGACAGACCCCCAGAAAACAAATTACAACTGGGACTCGTATTTTGAAGGCTCGGATTTTAGTCTTTTTATCTATATATGTGATGATTGGGTTTCTCTCGTACCATGTAAATGTACTTTGTGTGGGTTTTGTTCGGTTTTTATTTATTTATTGTGGATTTTTATATTATAGTTGGCCGAACATATATTTGTATTTATAATTTGTACTTGTCTTTGTATTAAAGTGTTTATGGACCAGATCAAGTTTGAGTTGAGTTTAAGCATTATATTGACACTTTATCTTTGTCCAAGTCGAACCCAACTTAAATCATGGGCTTCAAAATTTGCCCAAATAAATTTATATTTGTAGATAATTAATTCAAGTCCATTCATATTTTTTAAAAGAATATTTACATTATTTTAAATTTTAGATACTGTTTTGATTAATTAAAATTTTATATATAGATAACATTTTTAATTCTTACACTATAATATCATATATAATTATAAATTTTAAGTTTTATATCCTGATATAATATATTACACAATTAGAAAATATACAAGGCACAAGCTTGAATATTTTTACTCAAATGTGGAAAAAGTTTTGAATAAGCAATAAATATGTATTGAATGTGCTGTAGGAGGACATGGATGACAATTATTTCCACAAAATATTACTTCTCACCTAACACCATAAATATAAAGCAATGTTGGATCGGAAGGACAAAATGATGCATGTGAAACATGTAACGATGAAATGGGACCTCTAATTGTTACAAGGTGAGGGTAAGTTTGAGTATTCCGAGTTGAAGTCCATTTAAAGGATTACCGTCGTCTTGCAAAGTTGACTTTATAGGTTGGTTTTTGTATGGAAATATCATTGATAGGAGCTTCGTAGAAAGCCTACCATAGGACAAATTCCTTACGTCAATATGGATTACATCGCACCATTATCCCCACATACGCACCTTCCTAGAAACTCATCTCTTGATTTTTGATGGTGAAATCAAATAAATAAATAAAATCCCATTAATTTAGGGCTAAATATAAAGGCAGAAAACATGTTTTACCCATCATGAAATGGATCTTAAAGAGGCTTTTTTTTTTTTTTATTGAAATCGTTTGAGGACAAAATGAGGTCCAGTGTCACATCATCATTATCAATGGTGAAACCCTTATAACCCCCCCCCCCCCCCCAAATTCATGTTGGTGTAACCATTTCAGCAATAAATGGAAAACAAGGGAAGAACAACGACGAAGAACGAGTATGAAGATTTGTTACCTGTGATGGCTGAAAAGCTTGACGTGGAAGCTTTTGTTTCCGAGTTATGCGGTGGGTTTCGTCTACTAGCAGATGAAGATCGAGGGTTGATAACAGCCGAGAGTTTGAAGAAGAACTCTGCACTTTTAGGTATGGAAGGGATGAGCGAAGAAGAAGCTTGGGATATGGTTAAAGAAGGTGATCTTGATGGAGATGGCGCATTGAACCAGACCGAGTTTTGTATCCTTATGGTTAGGCTTAGCCCCGGAATGATGGAAGATGCCGAGACGTGGCTCGAGAAAGCGATTGATCAAGAGTTAAGGAAAAAAACCTCACCTTGATCTTCTCCTTCTTTTGGTGTTTTAATGGTGTGTGTTTGTATGGATTTAGTTTATGTTATTGTACTACAAGTTGATTTGTTAATTAATGGAAAAAGCATCATTTTAATCCAAGCCAAGTACATATATTAACATGAACAATAGGTTCTTAAAGTACATACCAAAATACATAGAAAGCTAAGCATAGAGCTACGAAATACTTTTCACCGTTAATCTGATGCCCTTCTATGTTCGGGACCTTCGAACAGGTGATCGGCTGTAGATTCAACAAAAAAAAAAAAAAAGATCTTTCAAAACATTATGTAAAAGAACAAGAAATGAAAAATAAACGGCCTTAATCATCACCTGCGGTATCTGCCATATTCAGGACTCCTATGCCTCCCGTAATCAGGACTTTTGCGTCTGTCATAAACAGGACCATTATAGCGTTCATAAACAGGACTACGAGCTCTACCATAATCAGGGCTTTGTCGCCTATGGTACACAGGACTTCGGGACCTCCCATATGGACTATCTCCACGTCTATCGTAACCTCCTCTTTTAGGACTATCATATCTGTTATCCCTCTCATCATCATCCCTTAAAGCATATTCAACAGACACGACTCTGTCTAGTAACTTGCTGTAAAGGCATATGTAGTACTTTAGGAGCAATGACAATGACCACAAAGACGAGTAAAAAGGAAAAGGTATATTTAATTATTTCTACCTCCTTTGTGTAGCCTCGAGAGCTTTGGTAGCATCGTCTTGTGTTGCAAACTGAACAAATGCAAAGTTTCGCCTAATGCGAACATGAAGAACCTTCCCATATGGCTCAAAGTGCCTTAAAATATCTCGTTCCCTAGTACGGATTGGATCAAAGTTGATAACAAACAAGGTTTTGGTGGGTCTATGATTTGTCACTGACTTAGAACCATCACCACGTCGACCACGTTCACCCTGACAAATATTAAAAATCAGAAATTACCGCTTTCATTCCCGTTAAAACTCCAAACAAGCAACAGCAGAAGAACAATAACAGACCTTAGCCCACTCCACAGACAGTCGCCGTCGGTCATAACCAAAAGGAATATTATCAAGTTCACGAATAGCATCTTCAGCATCACGTTCATCCTCGTAATAAACAAAGGCAAATCCTGCAACATAAACTTATAATTAGTGGCAAAAGTGACAGGTTGTATAATCATCCTATACCTGCACAATTAGTGGTACATTAACTAAATCACAGAATTTCTTTATCCCTTCAAGAACTAAGAAAAATATACGAAACCTGCATACATGTGAAGGAAGGGGCTGATGCACATAAGGATGTAGAAGCGTTGCATGATGAACTTAAATCAAGATGGTGACATATTAAAGGTTAAAATTCCAAGTTATTCAGGTCTGAGACATCATTTGCAAAGCATGGTTGGCCATTCAGACAGCAGGAAGTTCAGAAATGGAAGAGCATGGCATGATAATTTGATAAGGTCCCCCCACCAGCCAGTGAGGAAGTGTGAGAAGTAACATGATCGAGTGAAGAAAATGCAGGATGATGCCATCTGTGTGAGTGGCAGGAGAACAGGAAGGCATGAATATTTCCATTGCAATAGAAGTTTTTTTTGCAGAAAGACGGCGAGCCCCGATAGAAGCTCGTTTTCCGTTAGTATAAGTTCCTGCGTCAAAACAAAGACTTAAACCGGAGGTTTGCTCCAATAAAATTGAAAACCTGCTGTGATCACATTTACAGACCCCCTCTAGATGCTGACATGACATTCAATCCCAAAGCAAGGTAAGTGCCCATTCAACTATTTTTGTTCATTCAAACATCAATGTAACGCATCCTTGTGCAAGGATATATGCCGGATTCTTACTTGACAAATCGCTCCACCGGGTTTCATTATAAGAGAAACTCCACTGAAGCAACTCCATCATTTCCAAATAATACAGAACGGTTATGTATATACACGCATACATGTACATGTATATACATGGTTAACATAAGAAGCAATGTAATAAATGTGTTATGATCAGCCAACTATCAACAAAATATATAAAGGCGACGATGAACCAAACCAAAAAAAGAAAGCATTTTAGATTCAGAAAGGCTTAAACCCAGTTAACCCACAATCTAAAATAAAAGCAATATTATATTCATTCAGCTAATAACATTAAAACCATGATCCCAAAAACAGGGTAACATTTATTGTTTTCATATATATTACCAGATTTCATATCAACCCGTTCGATCCTCCCGTATTTTGAAAACAAACGCTCCAGCTCTGATTGCCGAGTCTCGTACTCGAAGTTCCCCACAAACACAGGCCTCATTGTTTTTTTCACCAAAAGAATCGCACCTTTATCCTTTAACAGATACCTAAAGCAAGAATTAAGGGGGGGGGGGGGAGGGGGGAAATCAAATTACCACTACCGTTTTGTCTTTAAAAACAGACCGTTGCGTTTTCTTTCGTTTTCTCAGGAACCAAACAGACAAGACAAGAAAACGGGAAGGGGAAAAAAAGGGTATGGAGAGTACCTTGTGATGAAGCGATAAATGTCATTAAGCCCTAACCGGAAACCCTAAATGGAGAGAAAGCGGGTTTGGAATTTGTGGGTAATGAAAGGGACAAAGGAAATTAATAGTGTAAATTACACATATATGCCCTAAGGTTAAAATGTTTTACAAGTAAGTACATTTGGAATCTAATCTATTGTTTCTTTTAAATTTTAATTTTTACAATATGCAATTTCACCATTTGAATAGCTATATCTTTTTAATTTTTAAAGGATTAAATCAAATTTTTATCATTTTTAGGGAGACCAAAGTGTAGTTTTACTTTTACTAATTTAAAATTTAAAAAAAATTAAAAAGCCTAAATGAAAATTTTTCCATTTTAGGGGGGCCGAGGCCCTGCCAACCCTGCTAACTACACATTTACCATTGATGCTCTTGTAATAGGAGTCAGATTGTATTTTATCCCACTACTAAAAAAATTGACAAATCATTCCTTGTATGTCAGCTCAATGACCAAATTGGGTCCTTCTATTAAAAATACCATTTACTTTTACTATTAAAAACTGCTCTATGTACGTCAGCATGGTGTACACGTGACATGCTATGTATAACTGTTTTGTTATTTCGTTAGCTAAGCCAATTTTTAACATAAGAAATGGATGAGATTTTTAATGGAAAAGATCGGTTTGCTCTTTGATCCAATCTATAAAGATTAATTTGTTCATTTCTTGAGTAAAGAGAGGCAAAATGCAATCTAACTCCTAGTACAGTGGTTCCACGATACTTTTATCGCAATATGTCTTACTTTTTTTATTTTATAATATCACACTAGTAAATTTAAGAGAAATTTTAAGATGTTAACAATTGCTGTTGGAATTTTGAAATACAAAAATTAAAGGATTAAATTTATAATAATTAAAATAGATAGAATAAATTTTAAATGTAAGAAAATATAGGGACTTTAAGCATATTTTAACCAAGCCCTAAAAAAAGGTAAATTTAGGGTTGACGTTGCCATGGTCATTTTTAACCGTTGGATTAAAACTCCACCAAGCGTGATGCAATATAATCCGCTAGATGATTAAGGGCGTAGCTTAATTGAGTTTCAATGGGCCTATGGAAGGCCTAAAAAGTAGGCTGGTTTTCAGGCCAATAAATAAAGAACCTATTGGGCCATAAGGAAATTACTTGGCCCATATAAATGCTTAACAAACTACCCTAAACAAAAGATTATTTATTTATTATTTCACATTTAATATATTAATTTTGATAAATTATTGAAAAATAATATAGTAATTAATCATTCTCTTTTATATGTTGCTTTTGTATTATTTCATGATGTTTTAATGATAATATTGAGTACAATTCTCTTGTTTGAAAATATAATTTGGTTAACCCGAATTTAAATTAATTCAATTTGATTTGATTATAAGAAGTAAACAACTTAAACTTAAAACTTGAAAATGATTCGAGTCCAAAATAACCAAAATTCAGAATGAGCAAAATCTATAATATTTTGAACAATTAATCCGAACTCAAGTTCCAAACCGGAATTAAGAAACTTGAAATGATTGGGCCAAAATAACCCGACCAACTAACCTGAATGACATGAACTAAATCAAACATTAAATGATTCAAACCCAAAATTATACAAAAAAAATAAAATAAAATTTAGAACCTAAATTTACCTAACACATATTGATCTGAATTGAAATCAGCCCAACCTACTCAATTCCACCTAGGCAATTGTGGAAGGTAAGATGGTACCCACCTTCGGAGCGCTAAGTTATGGTAAATGCCGGTGCTGCTATGGATGTGGATGAGCAGGTCGCAGGCTTGGGAGTCATGGCTCGAGATGCAGACGGCATGGTGATGGGCGGTCGAGCGACAAGGGTGCTATTTAATTTCCGAGGCTCGTTCTTTTGCTCGATACTTTGATTATTTGGACTTTGTTTTTGTACCTAGATCGGCAAATAGATTGGCCAACCTAGATAGCAGAAACGAGGTTCGGTTTGGCTTATATTACCCAGCCAGCCTACATGACTTTGTAATTGCGGACGCATCTTTATTGTTCGATTAATGGAATAACCCTTTGTGGCCTTTTACTGTATAGTTCAAACTGTAAGCTCGGACTGAAAGTCAATTAATTTGTTTTGTAGCTTCATCACTATCCAGATCCGATGTAAGATTTCGTATATTTCATCACATCTCGGATGCGATTTATCCTCCACGAGAAACTTATGCATTTCACCTCCCTCTTCAATGAAGCTATATCCAGCTGCCTTTGTAATTTGGCCACCTTTCATCATCTTCCTTAGCTTTGCAACACCGTCCCACTGCCCCCTCGATGCATATATATTAGAAAGAATAACACAGTTTCCTGCATTCCATGATTCGAGCCGAAAGAGAGGCTGAGCCGCTTTTTCTGCGAGTTCGACATTTTTATGGAAGCTGCAAGCTCCTAAAAGAGCTCCCCAAACCACAGCATCGGGCTTCATAGGCATGGTTTTTATAAGCTCGTAAGCTTCTTGCAATGCTCCAGCTCGACCTAGGAGGTCTACCATGCATCCATAATGCTCCAATTTAGGATTGATGTTGTAGTTTTTTGCCATTGATTCGAAAAGTTCTCGTCCTTTTGTAACCAATCCTCCATGCGTGCATGCTAAGAGAACTCCCACGAATGTGACATTGTCCGGTGCAGTTCCTTCATGCTGTTACAATCAATGAAATAAAACATAAAAAGATAAAACTGAAATAGGAATGCAAATGTATCCGGAGTACAACGAAATGCTAACCAGCATTTGTTCGTAATGCTCGAGAGCTTCGATCGATTTTCCATGAAGGGCTAAAGCCATGATCATTGAATTCCAAGAGCACGAATTTCTCCTCTTCCCGATCTCATCAAACACCCTTTTCGCCACTTCGATTTTACCGCACCTCGCATGCATTTCGAGGATAGTATTGCTAACATACAAATCCTCAAACAAACCATTCTCTCTTGCATAAGCTTCAATCCTTTCTCCAAGCTCCAATGCTCCGAGATTTGCACAAGCAGGAAGCACACTAGCAATGGTCACTCGATTCGGTTTAACTCTACTCTCTTTCTCCATCCTTAAAAACATATCTAACGCACTCGAAAACTGCCCGTTCTGCGAGTAACCCGATATCATCGATGTCCAAGAAACCACATTCTTCTCAGGCATTGATTTAAACAATTCCAAAGCTTCCTTCATATCCCCACACCTAGAATACCCAGAAATCAAAGCGTTCCAAGTAGGCACATTTCTGACACGCATTTCATCAAACACTTGCCGAGCAAACTTTAACACACGAAGTTTTGCATACATATCGAGCAAAGCGGTTAAAGCATAACAATCAAGACCAAATCCAGATTTGAGAAGATGGGTATGAAGGATTTGGCCATGGGAAAGGGAGGAAAGTGAAGCACAGGCGGGGAAAAGGAAGATGAAAGAATGCTGGTTGGGGGAACAGTTGTTGAAGCACATTTGGGAGTAGAGAGTGAGGCTTTGATGGGATTGGTTAACTGAGGAGTAAGCTTGGATGAGCTTGTTGTAGAGGAAGACAGTTTTGTTTGGAAGGAGATCGAAAAGGTTGTGGGCATATGGAATGTTTGGGAATCGGAGGAATTGAATGATGAGAAGCTGAGTTTGGTGTTGTTGCAGGCCATTTTTAAGAGTGGAAGCTAGGGATTGTTTCAGCTGGTTCATGACATATTTCAGCTGGGTGATTTCATAAAAATTGTTTCATCATGCGTTCTTTGTCATACATGTAGTTGTTTTGTTGATCGAAAAGAATATCCTATTAGTAAACAAGCTATTGTTATAGTGGCAATAATTTGTTTAGGTTACTCAATGTATAATACACTTCAACCTAAGTGTATTATAATAAGAGTTAAAAATCTTAAATAATAAATAGAAAAAATGTATATAAAATAAATTCTAATAATCTTCACAATTATCTCTTTATCATCGAAATATAGTTTAGATATTAAATTAAAAATCATGCGATATAAAAGAAAATACAATACACAAACTTTAACTAAAATCATAATTTCACAAACTTTAATTTGATAAGTAATGTATCAAATGTAATAAAGAAAATCGAGTAACAAGCACAAGATGGTATTTCTTTTCTTTTGTCGAGCTGCCTTAAGGTTTTTCTCTTCTTCTCTTTTCCCCTCGTTTTTCAAAGACCCTGCTTTTATTGTTGGGACGTCGGTGCTGTCTTTGGAGTTCTGCCGGTGATGGTGTTCGATGGCGACTGGTGTAATTGCACTAGGCCTTGCCTGGTGGCTTTCGTAGTTGGTCTTTCAAAGTTGTGACTCAGCCTTTGCTCCTCTACTGTTTGGAGATCTTCTAGGTGTCGTTATGACTCCAACAAGTTTTTGTGGGCGCACTATTTCTCAGGCTAGCTGCAAGGGTTGCTTCTCTAGACCTTAATTCTCTCTCCCCTCCTTTAGCTGCAAGGTTTTGGGAAGTGTTGTGGGATAAGCCTTGGGCTCATCTCCTTTATACTGACTTTTTATGTTGATACTAAAAAAAGAAATACTAGCTAAGAAAACCAGTCATACACTTAGAAAATACATTAATTTCTTGTCCATAAGCATTTAAATGGTGAAAGAAAAACTACATGTTTTCTGTCAAATCATGTCACGTAATGTAATCGTCATTTCATTTCTGATTGCATATTTATTATAATACAAAAGTAAGCTAAAAAAGAAAAAAGAGTGTTGAAACAAAGATACCAATCATTGCATATTAAGTATAAAGCAAGCCAAAGTCTGGTATTTTGGGTAGATTATCAATAACCAAGTTCTTGACCTTAACTTTATCAGCACCACTAAGCTTTTGAACCTTCATAGCAATTTTAAACAACATGTCTTCCCCAATCATCTTCTCCGACGAAACCCAAACCTGTTTAGTTCCAATCAACTCATCGTAAACCCTCTCGAACTCTTCCAACACTTCACTTACAATCCCCAACTTGTTCTTCTCAACCAACATCTTTAACAAGTTAAAAAGATGCTTGTTAAACTTCCCCTTTTTAGCCAATTCCTTCATTGCTTTTCCCTTCTCTTGATCACCCAAAAACGGGTCATTCAACAAAGCTTGAATTTGACTGTTTTGGAGTAGTCTCGAGAGCTTTCGTACGTCTCGTCGGACTTCGTGAAGTGAACCGGTGGATTGAGTTGTGTCTAATAGAGCTACGGCGTAGCCGGTGGCAGGGGTTCGATGGACATGAAGGGATGATGAAGGGAGAAGTGAGGTGGGGTGGGGGAAGATAGGAAGAGCGGTGAGGTTTTTGTGGGTGAAAGAGGTGGAGATGGTGGTTGGTTTGGTGGTGGAGAAGAGCAGGGGACGTTGGGGTGACGGTGGAGGGAGGTGACGCGGTCTGTTGAGTGGTTTTAAGGGGTGCAATTGGCGAGGAGTTGAGTTGAAGTTCGTGGGTTTGAGGCGTGAAGAAACAGAGCTTGATAGAGGGTCCATGGATAGAGAGAGAATTAGGGTTTGTGACGTTTGTAGGAGAAAGAGATGGGGATGATAAGATATTATGAATCTTCTTTTTGTGGTTGAAATTTGGAAACGTAAGCTTTCCTTCGTGTTAATCCATCAGTTCATGGCCTGCCTTTTTCTTTATTATTTTGGAAAAAATTTCACTGATCTCTTTTTTAAATATAATTTCGAGGAAAATTTGAAAGTAAAATTCAAAAAAAAAAAAATCCTAAATAGTAATTATTATTTATACTAACAAGTATTGAGTGTTGTAATAAAACACATTGTCCTTAAAAAGAAAAAACACACATTTGAACCTTAGCAAAGATATTGTTAAAGGAGGAAGGGGTTCAACTTGAAGAGGATGTTAAGAAGAAATCAATAGTAGTCCATGAACCAATCATTAAATGAAAAACACATATACATTGGCTCATCACCAATAACTATATAATAAACTATCTATATTCGAGATATGCAAGATAAATTTAAAGAGGCAAACTGATCATTATTCATATTTGAGATGTTTAGGTAAATTTTAAGACAAGCAAGTAAGGATTTTGGTTTCTTCAATTCATATGTTGAAATTGCACTTGAATTAACCCAATGCAATAGTTTTTTTAAGGTTTTGGGAGAGGACTAATATCCTTATACTAAAGGGAGGCTGTACTCATTCAAGGAGAAGTCTCCAAAATATTGTTTGTTGAAGGTTAGCAAACCCCTTAATTGGTTCGATATTATGCTTAAGGTGTCTATGCTTGGTTTTATTTTCGAGTTTTGTTTCGCGAATTCGTGGAGAGCCTTGAGGGGTTCACGGAGTAGAAGCGCCTTCACCCACCAATGAAATTCACAATTTACTCTTGGTGATATTTATACTGTAACACCCCTAACCTATATCCGTCGCCAGAATAGGGTTTCGAAGTATTATTGAAGTTTATCGATCAAACAGGCAGAATTCTCAAACATTTCATATCATCAAAACAAGTCATCAAAGCATCATTTTAATCCAAATTATAAACATGCCAAATCCAAATCAATTTGCCTAGTTCATGAGCACTTAAACATAGAATTAAATTCACATGCACCTATCTAGATTTAGTTCAATTTACCATGCCATAGTATGGCTTCAAAAAAAAAAAACACACATATTTATATGTATAAAACCAACCAATATTAAACTTATAATCTCATTTACATTCAATCCACAAAATAACTATTATTTAAACACCCTAGGTACATGTCGACACAAAAGATAGACATCACCACATTTGAGTTCGGGATCGTTGTTGGATGCTGAATCGGCGATCAAAAGTTAAGTACCTAACCTGTGCAAGAAAAACAAAATTGTACGCTGAGTAAAACTCAGTGGTATTTGTAACACCCCTAACCCGTATACATCATCGAAACAGGGTTACAGAACATTATCAAAGTTTACAAATCTTATAACAAACATTTCATATCATTAAGCATTTAAATCAGAAACTAATCAAATCCAATCATAATGTCCCTTAAATGAGCCCTTAAGGCCCAAAACATACATTAAAAACAAGTCGGGACTAAACCGGGTACCCAGAAAGATTTTCGCAAAATATCAAAATTTCTCCAATATACAGGGGACACACGCCGTGTGGTCAAGCCGTGTGGCTCACACGACCAAGAGACATGCCCTTGTCTCAGACCATGTGGGTATTTAAAATAGAGACACACGGCCATGTCCAGCCCGTGTCTGTACCCGTGTAACTCTCAGACTTAGGTCACACGGCCAAGTCACACGCTCGTGTGCTAGGCCGTGTGAACATGATAACTTGTATTAAATAGGTGCAGGGGTCACACAGCCAAGCTACATGCCCATGTGCTAGGCTGTGTGATCAATTCTGAGTATTCTGTTTTAAAATTTTAAAGATGCAGGGGACACACGGCCAAAACACATGCCCATGTGCTAGGCCGTGTGGACACACGCCCGTGTCTCTGTCCGTATGGACAAAATAAGGCCATTTCCAAGCCTTATTTCTCACCCAATTTGTCTTCCACCTACATTCACACTTCAACACATTCACAAGCCAATTCAATACATCCAAATCAAGCCATTACCAAGTATCATGCATTACATATCAATAGATATGACCAAGTCTTTATTTTTCTCAAATTAACCTAATACTTATAAAACATCTTTATACTAACTATGCCATTTTAACCATTCATCAATACATATATCTATATGATTTCCATCATTTATTTATTTCAAACACACACAAATCACACATATATTTAGACTTTTATATACTCACCAAAACATATCCAACACAAGCCATTCTAATGGCTAGTTACAACCAAAACACATATATGCCATCAATGACCCAATTCAACCTATACATGCCATTTTAACCAAAATTTAGTTCGTTACATATACCGAATTGAGCTGAAGGATAGTATGATGTAGCTCCGACCAGCTTCCAACCTTTACGACCTTCCGAATACTATAAAACAGGGAAAATAAACAGAGTAAGCTTTAAAGCTTAGTAAGTTCGTATAACGGGAAATTAACTTACCATTCATTTACATTTAAGGTAAGCATATAAAATACATCCAAAGCAATTTGGCCAATTGCCTAAACACATATCCTCATCAAGCATGTTAGTCATGTAATTCACATGAATATCAAGAAACATATATGAGCTCATCATTAATCAATTTCCATATACTTATACTTTTCACATCAAGTATTCATGAAACATGTACAAATCATATCCTTGTGTTTCAAGTATATACTCATAACAATTCATCTTAGATTCATATTATTCCATGTCAGAACTTTGCCCGTTGAATCATTTAAAATATCAATGGATACACGGGTAGTTCACACAATGCGTACAATATGAAATCTGTCAATTCATATTCGGGAATGTTCTTATGAGCACTTAAACGGGAAGCTCTCTCTCGAGCCATATAACGGGAAGCTCATGTGAGCCATGTAACGGGAAGCTCCAGAGAGCTATTAATGGGAAGCTCATACGAGCCAATAACTGGAAGGTTCAAGCGAGCTAATATCGGGAAGCTCCGGAGAGCCATTAATCGGGAAACTAATGAAAGAGCTGGGGTGTGTCCGCAACACATGCAGGATCACAACCAATTGGGATGTTCCGAAGAGCTATTAACAGGAAGCTTGCAAGAACCATATAACGGAAACCTCGAGAAGGCCATATATTGGGATGTTCATGAGAGCTAATAACGGGATGCTCTTTCGAGCTGTGGTGTGTTCGCAACATATGCAGGACCATGACCAATTCGGGAACCTTGTATCCATCGAATCTCATTTATCCAAACGAGATTTAATATTAATCGGGCATTGTCAGATATGTGATCAATTTTATATGTATGACATTTATACAATTCACATATACATCATTCAATTTAAACAAATAAATATACACAATTAAGTTACACGAACTTACCTTGACAATTGTACGTTGATTTGTTATCTACTGATCCGAGACTTTTTCTTTTCCTCGATCTAACTCAGTAGTTGGTCTATCCGGATCTATACGAATGAATTTAACATCAATTCATATTCAATTCAATTCAATTCATATCTTTGGAAAAATTACCATTTTGCCCCTATACTTTTATTTAATTACGATTTCATCTCTAGGCTCGGAAAATGAAATTCATGCAATTTAATATTTATTACAAGCCTAGCCGATTTTTACATGTAACAATAGCAACCCATATATTTCACAAAATTCAAAAAATTTCCATGAATTTTACATCTTTTCAATTTAGTCCCTAAATCATAATTTCATCAAAATTTCCTTTACAAAAGTTGTTTATCTATCAACAACCTTTCATTTTATACCATAAAATTAAATAATTCATACATACTCATCCATGGAAAAACTCTAGTATTTTGATAACTTTGCAAATTAATCCCCGAGATATCTAGATTAACGTATTACGATCTCGGAAACATAAAAATCATTAAAAACGTGGCAAGAATACTTACCCAATTAAACCAGATAAGTTTGCTACCTTCAAGCTCTTCTAAACTAGGGTTTTCATGTTTTTATTTAGGAAAGATGATATAAAATGATAATATTTATTATTTAATTAAAATGTCATCTTTTATTATTTCATCTTTCTAATTTAGTCCTTTTCTTTATTTAATTTTCCATGGATGAATCATCATACTTATATCCTAACACCTCTTAATGGTCTATTTATCATATAATGACCTCCAATTTTGAATTTCATAGCTATTTGATACTTATCAATTAAACATTTTTATCAATTAAACATGTAATCGGTAAAATTTTCTTCACAAAATTTTTATACGATATTTCTATCATAATGCAGACCATGCAATAATATTAAAATAATTTTTTTAGACTCGGATATGTGGTCCCGAAACCACTGTTTCGATTTCATTGAAAACGAGCTGTTACAGTATTTCTATAATCCGAATAATTATAGACAAATAAATATAATAGACATAATTGAATATTTAAAACCATATTTATTTATACAATAACATTAACCATTTAATACTCAAAACATAAATACATCATTTTATACCATATTCTTATTCAATTTTCATCATTTGCTATATAATAGCTTTTCGCAATTTGATCCACATATCATTTTAAACAATAATAATATCAAATTCATGAATACATAATTCATGTACAATATCATCCATTATCAATCATAGTACCATTTTATTTAATTACCCCTATTAACATGACTCGGACTCGGACTCTAACGGATGTAAGGATCCAACCTGTAACACCCCTAACCCGTATCCGTCGCCAAAACAGGGTTATAAAGCATTATCAAAATTTACAAAACAAATAAATAGATATTTCTTATCATATGGCATTCATATCAGAAACCAATCGAAATCAAGTATAATGTCCCTTATGTGAGTCCTTAAGGCCCAAAATACACATTAGAAATAAGTCGGGACTAAATCAGGTACTAAAAGAATTTTTCAAAAAACATTATACTTGGGTCTTAAACGACCCAAAGTATAATGTTCGTGTGGCCAAACCGTATGTCTTACACAGTCAAGAGACACGCCCGTGTCTCAGGCCATGTGGACATTCGAAATAGGGACCAGCCCGTGTCCAAGCTTATGAGCTTTCTGACTTGGGTCACACCCAGTTTCCAAGCCGCATTTCTCACCCAATTTGCCAACAACCTAACCAAACATTTTTGAACATCAACAATCTATATCAAGGCAATCAACCAAGCCAAAACCAAGTTTTATACATGACATAACACCATATATATCCAAGAATCCGTACTTACCAAATTGACCAAATACTCATATATGCAAATTTATTCCAAATACAAGCCATACAAATGACTAATCTCAACAAAATGTTTATATGCCAACATTGGCCAAATTAGCCTATACATGCCATTATAACCAAAATTAATTTACTATTTATAATGAAATAGGCCGCTGGATAGTGTGAATCTGCTCTGACCAGCTTCCAACCAAAATGGACTTTCGATTTACTATAAAACATTGGAAATAAAACAGAGTAAACATTTAAACTTAGTAAGTTCATATAACATGGAAATTAACTTAACATTCAATTGCATTTAAGGTAAGCATACAAAACTTATCCAAATTATTTTGACCAAAAGCCTAAACACATATCCTCAACATGTTAGCCATATAACACTTTCAATAACCAATAAACTTGGATGTATATAATCACTAGGCAAGTTTCACATACATGTATCATCCCTCTCATGTTTCAATATATCATGTAATATCATTTCCATGTACTTCTAAGTATATACCGGTAATAGTTCGTTTTGAACTCATAATGTCTCATATTAGAACATAGCCCGCTGAACCATTTAAAACATCGTTGGATACACGAGTAGTACACACGAGGTGTACAAATCTGTAATCCGTCAATTCATATACAGGTATACTCATACAAACATGTAAACATGAAGCTCTTTCAAGTCATGTAACGGGAAGCTCATGTGAGCTATATAATGGGAAGCTCAATCAAGTTGTATATCGAGAAGCTCATAATAGCCATAAATTAGAAAGCTCATGCGAGCCAATTATCGGGAAGCTCAAGAGAGCCATTAATTGGGAAGCTCGTGAGAGCCAAATATCGAGATGCTCATAAGAACAATAGTGTGTCCGCAACACATGCAGGACCACAACCAATTCAAGAACCTTAATGACATGTCATTTGTATCCATCGAATTTCTGAGGTTCAAACAAGATTCTGTACTTGTTAGATATGTGATCAATAATATACATGACATATTATACAAATCACACACACAACAATATTCAATTCAAATCATACAAATATACAATTTAGTTACACGAACTTACCTCGACAAGTATACGTAGATTTGTAAGCTACTAATCCGATACTTTTTCTTTTCCTCGAGTCAATTCTGCACTAGGTCTATCTGGATCTATACAAATGAATTTAGCTCAGTTTAATACAATTCATATTCAATTCAATCCAACACACATCTTTGAAAAATTACTATTTTGCCCTTATACTTTTAATTAATTACAATTTTATCCCTAGGATCGGAAAATGAAATTCATACAATTTAATTCTTATTACAAACCTAACCGATTTTCATACATATCAATACCAGCCCATATATTTTACAAAATTTAGAATTTTTTCATAAATTTTTCATCTTTTCAATTTAGTCCCTAAATCATAATTTCATTAAAAATTCTTTTTACAAAAGTTGTTTATCTAATCATTTTCTACCATAAAACTTCAAAATTCAACTATACTCATCCATGGCAAAACCCTAATACTTTAACGATTTTACAAATTAATCCCTGAGATAGCTATATTAAGTTATTATGACATCGGAAACATAAAAATCATTAAAAACGAGACAAGAATACATACCTAATTAAGCCAAATAAGTTTGCTAGAACTCAACTTCCATGGCTAGGGTTTCCATGTTTTTTTTAGGAAAGATGATGAAAATGATATTAATTTAATTATTTATTTCATTTATCATCATTATTTTATCATCTTTCCAAAATTAACCTTAATATTTCTTCAATTTCCAATGATGAATATTCATTCTAAATGGTCTATTTGCCATATAAGGACCTCAAATTTTAAATTCCATAGCTATTTAATACCTCTAGCTACTAGAATTCAACTTTTGTACTTTATTGAATTTGGTCCTTTTTATAAAGCTAGGCATGTAAACGGTAAAATTTTTTAATGAAATTTTCATATGATATTCCTATCATACTGTAGACCATAAAATAATATTAAAATAAATTTTCTTTCAACTTCGGATTTGTGGTCCCGAAACCATTGTTCTAATTTCACTGAAAACGGGCTGTTACACAACCAACACACTAGTTTGACACCCAGTCCCTCATCGGATAAATCTGAAGTAATAACTGCGCCCAGCGCTATATAAATTTGACACCCAGTGTCTCATTGGTTAAACCGAAGTAAATTGGCACCCAGTGCCTCATCGACTCGAAGTCAAAGAAATCCCTAAACTCTTCCAATCCTATGGCATGCCATCTATATCCGACTCAGCCTAATACAGTTAATAGGGTTCCAATTCTCTTTTCAAATACAACAATATCCAATATCCAAATTTCACATTAACACATATATTCATTTCAATTCAATAATCAATATATTCAATATGCATCTACCAATTCAATCAATTTCAATCAATTATCAAATATCAATTATTCACATCAACACTTACCATATGCATTAAATTGAATTACAACAATTAACAACTAAGTTTAGATTATAGAAATACAAACCATGAATTTCGAGCTACTCCACGTCGACTTTATCTTTCTCCTTTTTAATTGAAGATTTAGGTACGACGTTAGCTATGAAATTAAAACAATTAAAATTCATCAATACAACACAATTCAATTTCATATTGAATATTTCAATTTTGACTCAATATTTGCCTAATTTCTAATTTAGTCCCTAAACCGAGACTAACTTTATTTCTTTACAATTAATCCTATATTTTTATATAAATTTCACTTTAAACTAAATTTAACGCCCTATTTTCACTTAAATCCCTAAGTTTTAAAATTTTTTCAATTTAGTCCCTACTAATCAAATTTTATAATTTATTCTACAATTTAATCCTTTTTCATGTCTAGTTTAAAAATCTATCAATTTAATCCCTAATACTAAAATTATTCAATATTAACAACATTTTAAAACTCAATAATTGCTAAAATTTCGACACGGGTCGGGTAGTACTTAACACCGGGATTTCAAAGACATAAAAATTACAAGAAAAATGATTAAACTGACTAACCAATTAAGCTTTGAACCCTAGAAGTCCCTAAGCCTTGCTTCTTTCTTTCTTTTTTTCTTTTTCCTCTTTCCTTTTGTTTTCGTTTGGCTTTGGCTTTCTATTCTTTTTTTTATTCATTTACTTATTTTATTTTATTATACATTAGTTTATTATTATAATATATATACTTAAATATTAAGTAAACTTTTTTTATTATAATATATATTAAATTTATAAATATCTTACCTTATGCTGCTTCATTAAAGAATAATGACATAATTGCTTCTTTAGTCCCTTTGATTTTTGTTTAATCTATACTTCAACTTTCACCCTATATGCAATTTAGTCCTTATACCTAATTACTCTTAATTCATGCAATTTCACTTAACCAAAACCTAATTAACTACACAACTAGCTTCGTAAATATTTTTAATAAAATTTTACGAGTCTGATTTACGGGAAAGGAGTCTCGGGAATGCACTTTTCGACAACCCTTGTAACACCCCTTAACCCTTATCTGTCGCCGAAATAGGGTTACGAAGCATTACAAGACTTTTCAGATCAAATATGAGCATTATATAATCATCTAGCATACACATCATAATTTAATCATATTGTCCCTTTTATGAGCCCTCGAGGCTCAAAATATGTGCTAGAAACAAATAAGGACTAAATCGGGGACTCTAGGAAATTTTCGCAAAATGTCAAAAATTTTCCTAGGTGCTGTGGACACACACCCATATGTTAGCCGTGTGTCTCACACGGTCCAGTCACACGCCCGTGTGTCTGGCCGTGTGGACTCAAAATGAACCTTAAACATCAAGTTTACCCTTTCCGACAACCTTGAACACCAAGCAACTCAAAAACCAATAGTTCAATCACTTTAAAACAAGGTTTAATACCTTTAAAACATGTCAAAACAATCATCCTAGTTTCCTAACCAGTGTACCCTCATAGGTACTTCACATATATTATCAAAACAATAAAATAAAACACCATAAGCCAATTCTAAATTCACACCAATTTTAACCCAAATTTGCCTATATCACTCTCACTTATGCATCAACTTAAATGTGACACCCCTAACCCATATCCATCGCCGAATTAGGGTTACGAGGCATTACCTAACAAAACATATCTCAGCACAATCATTTATTACATTTCATGCACAAAGTTATATCCACTATTTTACAAAATTTACCAAACTCAATTAGCTACAATTCTCCTATTCACATAAACCAAATTCGCATATTAGATTCTCATAGCCAACAAAAATCAAACATGCTTTACTAATCATTTCACATAATCGAACCTTACTTCAATATTTAAGCAGATCAATAAAACACAAAATTAAAACACGTAGCTAATTTAAACAAACATGCTTTACTAATTAAATCACATTTTCAAATCATGCTTCGAAATTCAACCATTTCATTACCATTTACCTAATAAAATTTTTGAACCAAACTATCATACATCAATAATACATTACATATGCTTCAAAAATCCAATGTTCGAACCTTATTACCATCAAATTCATGTCATTCAAATACTTAAAATATATTCAAGCATATATCATTACATTTCATATACCAAGCATATGCCAAAATTACATATACACAACCAATTCATTTCTCACCTATTTGGCAATCAAATTAGCCACAAAATTCATACCAATATAACCATTAAATCTCACAAACTTTATAACATCTCATGACCAAATAATACTAATAACAAGACACTTTATAATTATCCTTATGACCATAGGTATTTCACAAAACATGATCATTGCTCACTATTAACTACATACCAAAATGACCAATTCCCAAGCAAAGACAGAATCACCTCATAACTTATAGGAATGTGTACCACAAATCAAAAACACATCCATCAACTACCTTGTTATCACACAAACTGAATTGCCACTATTAATCACACAAAATATACCATAACATACTTCCCAAATTGATCTAATTACGTTGCCGATTATACATCATCATTAACTTCACTTTCAAGCCCTTTCGCATGGCTACTTATATACAATTTAAAACTATCCATAATAAAACTAGCCTATACATCATTTACAAGTCAACTCACATGGCTAATTTCATATCTCAAAACGTATCCTATTGACACTAGCCTATACATGCCATATACCATATATACAAAGCTTCAAAAGTACCAACTAAAATATCCGATAGTGTGATTGAGTCGCTGACGATCCTCGGATCCGAGCTAGCTTGATTTCACTACAAGGCACACACAGGAAGCACAAAGTAAGTTTTATAGCTTAGTAAGTTCGTATACAATTAAACTTAATCTATCAATTGGATATACAATACATTCAATAAGCATTTCATGATAATTTGCATATCAATACACAAACTTTCCATTTCATTTCATATGATCATTACTCATTTATATATATTCCATCAAACCGAATGCTATTATAACCTCACATTCACATTTTAATCCATTCCAAAACATAAAAAATTGATAAAATAGTACGTATTACATACGAACTTACCTTGGACGTAAAAACGACGAAACTAGTCGATTAGTCGAGTACTTTGTTCTTGCCCTCGATCTAAGTCCGAGTTCCTCTTTTCTTGATCTATATTATAACAAATTCAACTCACTTAATCACATAATCTCTCAATTTAGTCCAGAACACACATTTGGGCATATTTACACTTTATCCCTTAGACTTTCACATTTATCGCAATTTAGTCCTTGTTACAAACAATCACAATTCAATCAATTTAATACAAATTCATGCTGGCCAAATATTACCCATTCTCATATCAGCTCATATTTTTCATCTATTTTAAAATTCAACCACTAAATTTTCATATTTCACAATTTAATCCAAAATTGACATTTTTACCAAAATTCACTTTACAAAACTTGTACATCTAACAACAATGATTTATTTTCCATCATCAACTAACAAAATGCTCATGCATTCAACAATGGCAACATTCAAATACTTTAACAGTTTTGAAATCGAAGACATGGGCTAGCTAGTACTAGTTGCAACGATCACAAAAACATAAAAATCATCAAAAACCCAGTCAAAATGGACTTACAATTGAAACATGCATGAACCGAATCTTCAAAGCTCCCAAACTCATCTGTTTCTTTTAATATTTGGTTATGAAGAAAGATGATAGCATAAAAATGGTTTTTTATTTAATTAAACATTATTTAACATTTTACTAATTTGCCATTAAAATAAATTCATATTTACACAAATGCCAAACCAAATATCATCCACTAATAGGGGTGTGTATTCGATTAGCCGACCCGAAATAGCTATAACCGAATTAATCGACCTTTCAAAATTTTTAACCGCTAACTGAACCGATTTTTTTTTAAAAAATTAACCGAACCGAAATTTTTTCGGTTAATTAGGTCAGTTAACCGAATTAACCGAAAATTGTATGGTTTTTATTTTTGGTTAAAAATAACCGAATTAACCGAATTACCCGAATTGAATCAGTATATAATTAAAAATATTACATAAGTCTTTGAATCACTAAATAATTAAAAACATTACATAATTCTTGAAATTAACACATAGTTGAAATGTAAGTCTTTAATATTCTCCATTTATATCCATTTCTTCTCTCCAAAAAATCTCCATTTGCATTAAACCTAAAAAAAAAAAAACATGTGTAATTGGGTAGATACTTAAGAGTTAGACTTTAGTTTTATTTTTATTGGGTAGGTAATTGGGTAAACTTTAGTTTTAGTTTTATTGGGTTGGGTAATTGGGTAGACTTTAGTTTTAGTTTTATTGGGTTGGGTAATTGGGTTGGGTTGGTAATTGGGTTGGGTTAGATAATTTTATTTATTAATTTTTTCGGTTAATCGAAAAATTTCAGTTAACCAACTGGTTTCGAACTGAATTAACCGTTAACCGAAAAATCATAAAAAAATTAACCGACCCTCGATCGAAAAAATTTGATTAACCGACTGATTAATCGAATTCGGTCGGTTAACCGAATTTTTTCGGTTTTACCCGAATTATGCACACCCCTATCCACTAACTCACATTTGGGTTAATTATCACATAAGGACCTTTACTTTACTATTTGACACCTTTAGCTTATAGAACACAACTTTTACGCTTTACGCGATTTAGTCCCTTTTACCGAATTAAGCATTTAAACGATAAAATTTCTTTATGAAAATTTCACACCATCATATATTCATGCTGTAAACAATAAAATAATAATAAAATAATCATTTCAACTTCAAATTTTTTGTCCCAAAACCACTATTCTGATTTGACCCAAAAACGGGATGTTACATTAAACATTCCATATTAAACCTCCACTTAACAAGTATAATCATGTATAGAAGTAACCAATATCATCTGATAACATCATTTACATTCACTTCTCGAAATGACAAGCATAAGACATCCTAGGTACATGTCAACACAAAAGAAATATACATCACCATGCTTTGAGTTCGGGATCATTGATGGATGTTTAATCGGCAATCTGACTTTAACTTACTTGCACACGAAAAACAAACCTTAACACTGAGTTTATACTCACACAAAATGACCAATTCCCAAGCAAAGACAGAATCACCTCATAACTTATAGGAACGTGTACGACAAATCAAAAACACATCCATCAACTACCTTGTTATCACACAAACTGAATTGCCACCATTAATCACACAAAATATACCATAACATACTTCCCAAATTGATCTAATTACATTGCCGATTATACATCATAATTAACTTCACTTTCAAGCCATTTCGTATGGCTACTTATATACAATTTAAAACTATCCATAATAAAACTAGCCTATACATCATTTACAAGTCAACTCACATGGCTAATTTCATATCTCAAAACGTATCCTATTGACACTAGCCTATACATGCCATATACCATATATACAAAGCTTCAAAAGTACCAACTAAAATATCCGATAGTGTGATTGAGTCGCTGACGATCCTCGGATCCGAGCTAGCTTGATTTCACTACAAGGCACACACAGGAAGCACAAAGTAAGTTTTATAGCTAAGTAAGTTCGTATACAATTAAACTTAATCTATCAATTGGATATACAATACTTTCAATAAGCATTTCATGATAATTTGCATATCAATACACAAACTTTCCATTTCATTTCATAAGATCATTACTCATTTATATATATTCCATCAAACCGAATGCTATTATAACCTCACATTCACATTTTAATCCATTCCAAAACATAAAAAAATTGATAAAATAGTACGTATTACATACGAACTTACCTTGGACGTAAAAACGACGAAACTAGTCGATTAGTCGAGTACTTTGTTCTTGCCCTCGATCTAAGTCCGAGTTCCTCTTTTCTTGATCTATATTATAACAAATTCAACTCACTTAATCACATAATCTCTCAATTTGGTCCAGAACACACATTTGGGCATATTTACACTTTATCCCTTAGACTTTCACATTTATCGCAATTTAGTCCTTGTTACAAACAATCACAATTCATTCAATTTAATACAAATTCATGCTGGCCAAATATTACCCATTCTCATATCAGCCCATATTTTTCATCTATTTTAAAATTCAACCACTAAATTTTCATATTTCACAATTTAATCCAAAATTGACATTTTTACCAAAATTCACTTTACAAAACTTGTGCATCTAACAACAATGATTTATTTTCCATCATCAACTAACAAAATGCTCATGCATTCAACAATGGCAACATTCAAATACTTTAACAGTTTTGAAATCGAAGACATGGGCTAACTAGTACTAGTTGCAACGATCACAAAAACATAAAAATCATCAAAAACCCAGTCAAAATGGACTTATAATTGAAACATGCATGAACCGAATGCTCAAAGCTCCCAAACTCATCTTTTTCTTTTGATATTTGGTTATGAAGAAAGATGATAGCATAAAAATGGTTTTTTATTTAATTAAACATTATTTAACATTTTACTAATTTGCCATTAAAATAAATTCATATTTACACAAATGCCAAACCAAATATCATCCACTAATAGGGGTGTGCATTCGGTTAGCCGACCCGAAATAGCTATAACCGAATTAATCGACCTTCCAAAATTTTTAACCGTTAACCGAACCGGTTTTTTAAAAAAATTAACCGAACCAAAATTTTTTCGGTTAATTAGGTCGGTTAACTGAATTAACCGAAAATTGTATGGTTTTTATTTTTGGTTAAAAATTAACCGAATTAACCGAATTACCCGAATTGAATCAGTATATAATTAAAAATATTACATAAGTCTTTGAATCACTACATAATTAAAAACATTACATAATTCTTGAAATTAACACATAGTTGAAATGTAAGTCTTTAATATTCTCCATTTATATCCATTTCTTCTCTCCAAAAAATCTCCATTTGCATTAAACCTAAAAAAAAAAAACATGTGTAATTGGGTAGATACTTAAGAGTTAGACTTTAGTTTTATTTTTATTGGGTTGGTAATTGGGTAGACTTTAGTTTTAGTTTTATTGGGTTGGGTAATTGGGTAGGGTTGGTAATTGGGTTGGGTAATTGGGTTGGGTTGGATAATTTTATTTATTAATTTTTTCTGTTAACCGAAAAATTTCGGTTAACCAACTGGTTTCGAACCGAATTAACCGTTAACCAAAAAATCATAAAAAAATTAACCGACCCTCGATCGAAAAAATTCGGTTAACCGACCGATTAACCGAATTCGGTCGGTTAACCGAATTTTTTCAGTTTTACCCGAATTATGCACACCCCTATCTACTAACTCACATTTGGGTTAATTATCACATAAGGACCTTTACTTTACTATTTGACACCTTTAGCTTATAGAACACAACTTTTACGCTTTACGCGATTTAGTCCCTTTTACCGAATTAAGCATTTAAACGATAAAATTTCTTTATGAAAATTTCACACCATCATATATTCATGCTGTAAACAATAAAATAATAATAAAACAATCATTTCAACTTCAAATTTTTTGTCCCAAAACCACTGTTCCGATTTGACCCAAAAACGGGATATTACATTAAACATTCCATATTAAACCTCCACTTAACAAGTATAATCATGTATAGAAGTAACCAATATCATCTGATAACATCATTTACATTCACTTTCCAAAATGACAAGCATAAGACATCCTAGGTACATGTCAAAACAAAAAGAAATATACATCACCATGCTTTAAGTTCAGGATCATTGATGGATGTTGAATCGGCAATCTGACTTTAACCTAACTTGCGCACGAAAAACAAACCTTACACTGAGTATAAACTCAGTGGTATTTCTATAATCCGAATGCTTAAAAGTAAAATTTCGAGCTATTCCTCGTCGACTTTATCTTTTCCCTTTTTAGTTGAGGGTTCCGGTATGACATTAGCTACGGAATTAAAACAATTAAAATTCATCAATACAATACAATTTCACATTGAATATTTCAATTTTTATTCAACTTTTGTCTAAATTTCAATTTAGTCCCTAAACTGAGACTAACTTTATTTCTTTAAAACTAATTCCTTATTTTCATTCAATTTCCACTTTAGACTAAATTCAAATTTCCACTTTAGACTAAATTCAACTCTCTAATTTCACTCAAATCCATAAATTTTGAATTTTTTACAATTTAGTCCGTAATACTCAAAACTTATAATTTATTTTACAATTCAATCCCTTTTTCATTTCTAACTTAAAATTCTATCAATTTAATCCCAAATACTTAAACTATTCAACATGAACAACATCTAAAAATTCAATATTTTCTAAAATTCCAACATAGGTTAAGTAGTATTTAATACTAGTGTAACACCCCTAACCCGTATCCTTCTCCAGAATAGGGTTATAGAGCATTACCGAAGTTTACAAATTAATTTTCAGACATTTCATTTCATCAAGCATTCATATTTATGGCCAATTAAAATCAAAACATTTATTAGCTAACATTAACCAATTTAACTTATACAAGTCATTATAACCAGAATCAAATCATCCAAAATTACTAATAGAAGCAATGGATAATGTGATATATCTCCAACAAGCTTCCAACCCAATCGAGCTTCCGATAATCATTTAAATGTATCAAATAATTATACATATTACCAATAATAATTCGATTCCAATAATAAAACACACACACACATATATATAATATTCATTACCAAATAGCATTCACTTCAATTAAAATTATATAGAATATAGCTCATATGAGCTCACCGGACTAAATTGTAGAATTACCAAAATTCAGGGACATTTTTGGAAATTTTCTATTTTCTCATATTTCCACCCAATATTGTTCTAAATTTCATTCAATTTTGTAATTTAGTTAAATAACCAATTCATTTCATGCAATTTGGTCACTTTTGATATTTTTACAAATTTACCCTTAAAGTTTCACATTTGTTCAATTTAGTCCCTGAACCTAAAACATGTAAATTGGTCATTTTTAATGAAAACTCATGCTAGTTAAATAATCATATATTTTCCTCCTCCTCCTCTCCATTCCACATCCTTAATGTATATAACATGCTTATAGGTAACATTATCTATAATTTCACCATTTACTTATATATATTCATTCAAAGCTGTCCACTTGAGTCATAGTCACTAAATTATTTATACCTTGAGATACAGAACTCCAAATTAAGATCTGTAAATTTTATCTGAAACTAGACTCACATATGTTCTTACCATAAAATTTTCAGAATTTTTGCCTTAGCCAATAAGTACAGTTTATTCTTTAAAGTAATCCCTATTCTGCTGTCTAACAGTTCCGACCCTTCTTCACTAAAAATTAATTATCTCCTTGTACAGAATTCTAATAATGTTTCTGTTTGTTTCTATTGAAAATAGACTCATTAAGGATTTAAAAATATAAATTTAAGCATTATTTTTCTCCAATTTTTGATGATTTTCCAAAGTCAGTACAGGGGAACCCAAAATCATTCTGACCTTGGCTCACAAAATTTATTATATATCATGATTTACAATTCTATTGCTTACACCGTTTCTTCTATAAGAAACTAGACTCAATAAGCTTTAATTTCATATTTTATTCATCCTATAATTAGATTTTCACAATTTATGGTGATTTTTCAAAGTTAACCTACTGCTACTGTCCAAAACTATTTTAGTGCAAAATATTGATTACTAAGTTTATAACACTCTTATTTTCCTTCTTTACACTATTTCTCATCACTTTCTCTTATTTTCTCTTCACTAACATATCAAGAACATAAAATCTTATATAATAAAACCCTACATTAACATCAATTTCATACTTTTACAATAATATCAAACTCAAAAATATATTGAAATCTTGATGCTCTTATCTTGCTCAATTGATTTCAATCTTTAACTTGATTTTCTCTCTCCTCCAGCCTCTATTTCTTGAATCTAACTTGATATTCTAGCTCCCCATAGTCTCCTTGTTATCTTTCTCTCTTGATGGATATGGAAATTCTTTTGATTTTTAGGTGAAAATTGTAATTTTTTTTAAGGAGGGACCAAATTGTAAAGAAAGCAAAACTTTCTTTCTTTCTCTCTTCTCCTCACGTTGGATGTATGGAAGATGATGGGTTGGCTGGTTTTTTTTTTTCTTTTCACATATATATACTAAACAATAAAATAATATAATAATAAAATATTAATAAACTAATATTTATTTATTTAATCTAAAATATCTCCAACATCATCATTATCTTCTAGATTTCTTTCTCTTTTAAATGACCATTTTGCCCTTTGTGATCTTTTAAAATTCCATCCTTGAGTCATCACTTAATTTGGTAAAATTACAATTTAGTCCCTCAAAATTCTTCACATTTTTCAATTTGGTCCTTATCCATCCATTTTTCTTAGTTTCTAGATCATTCCACCCTTAAAATATTTACACCTTTGGTCCTTCAACTTTTTTGTATTTACACTTTAACCCCTCAAATTTTGAATATTTACTCTTGACCCACAAAACTTTTCTCACTTTTGCGATTTAATCCTTTCTTGAATTAATATGTCATAATATACTTTCCAATGTTGACATAACTCAATATTACCCTTTTTTTCACTTTATTTTCTTATTTAACTATACCAAGGATAATATCTTACTGTAGAAATTTTCAAAATATTACATTTGTGGTCCCAAAACCACTGTTCCGACTAGGCCCAATTTCAAGCTGTTACAACTAGGATTCTAAAAACATAAAAATTACAAGAAATGGACTAAATTGACTTACCAATTAAGCTTTGAACTTTGAAACCCTAATTTCTCCTTTCTTTCTTTCCCTTTTTTATCTTCTTTCTTTTTCTCCCTGTTTAATTTCTATTATGTTTCTTTCTATTTCTTTTTGTTTCTTTTATTTATTATATTTACTTATTATAATATAATATAATATAATATAATATAATATAATATAATATATATACTTAATAATTAAGATATAATATTATAATATATATTTTAACTTTAACTTTTATAAATATATTATGCGGACTCATTTATAAGCAATGGCATAATTCTTATTTAGTCTCTTTAATTTTTCTTTAATCTATAATTCAACTTTCACCCTTTATGCAATTTAGTCCTTATACCTAATTTCTCTTAATTCATATAAATTCACCTAACAAAAACCTAATTAACCACACAACTAGCTAAATATTTACGAGTCTAATTTACGGTAACAGAGTCTCGAAAATGCACTTTTCGACACTCGTGACTATTGAGTCATTACACCCCTGACTATCAGGTCGTTACATATACCCATGCCCTTATATGGCATTTTTGGGTAAGAAGGGTCTGTGGACCCTTCGAGGCTCTTGATGGAGTCGCGATACAAAATCCAAACCGAATACAGACACTTCAAGTCTAATATTGGGCTCGACACTTTACAGACTTCTCTTCAAACGAGTCCAACCTCCCCTCAACACCCAAATAGACAAAAAAAAAAAACACCTTACAATGTTTCCAAATAGTGGAATTAGTGGAACCTACTAAAATCCCTAAGCAAATATGAGCCAAAAGGGATATGGTTATTTCTTCAAGATTCGAATGCATGTGCTCTAAAGATAATAGATATGTAACGTGTTTAAAGTAGAAGCTCTAAGGAACTTATGGTCTTTATTTCTTCTAACCTGTATTGTGGCCACCTATAATTATAAAGCAAACGATTGTGCTGTTTGCTCTACAATAATGAGAGAATATATGTATTCATAGACAAATTAAAAAGTGCTCAAATTATTAGTCTTTTCCCCTGAAAACGAGAACAAATTAATTTATATTCTTTTTTCAAATGAAGTGAACGGAAGTACTCTTTTTTGCTAATAAACCCTTACCGGAGGGACCTTAGGTGACCCACCAAGGTATCTAGATAGAGGCATATCATATGTATGTCCCTTTGAAATCAGATATGGTTTAAAAGGAATCCAAAGCATCAGCCATGGTAGGAGATGAAAAATTGAACCCTTATAGGTTTCAAGGCAGCAACAAGAACAAGAACTAGACCCTTTGCTTTTTTACTATAGTTTCCTCTACAAAACATTCCCAGCCAGTCCCCCCCTTCACTCACTACATTTTCTATTGACACTTTGCCCATTGCATTGATTTTTCTCACCAAACAAAAGCTTGTCTGAAAAAAATGAAGGTAATTACAACATATCCATAAATTATTTCCTTTCTAATGAGTATATTTCCACTGAATTTTTATGTTTTTAATGTTAAATTTTACATAATAGATTTTCAACTGGGTGCATAGGAGATTCAATCATACCATCCTCAAAGGTTCAATTCCTATATATATATAATAACGGTCCAAGTATTTATATATTAATGCTTGTTTATTTTCATAATAATTCTTCATTATCACATTGGATGATCATGAGAGAACTTTGGTATTTTGTGCAGATGGGTTGGCTCCAAATGTTAAGAATACCGATGATGCCATTGTAATTGAGCAAGTAGCTCTGGTTGATGTGCTTGATGGCATTCTAACAATTGGCACCCTCGGTTTCAACCCTTTGGAATCGGGTGGACAAAAAGATAACGAAAACGATGACGAGCACGGGGAAGAACCACGATGTTCCGAGGATGGTGTCAGCGATAACAATGATGGTGATGTTGATGATGGTAATGAAGAAGTGAATCGGCTGATGTTCGGTGCTTTGGACCACGGTTTTAAGGACCAGGCAATGCCGGCTTGCGAAATTAAAGGCCAGTCTGGGAATCAGAGAAGAACCACATTGGCAGAGCTTTTCTCCGCAGACTCACCGAGTGGTCTTGAAATGGAACTGAATTGTGGCAAAAAAGCCATTGTTGGAACAAAGCAGGGCGTTTCTTTGGCTACAAAACTGGTTCCTCAAGTAGGAGAAGGTTCAGGTCCTATCAGAATGTTACACAAAGTGAGTGGCCATGAAACCATAAACAAAGCTTTAATTAGTAAGTTGATTAAACAAATTGGGTTTTTTCTTTTTTTTTTTCTTTTGGTTTATTAGATGATGAGGAGAATGTTGAAAAGGAAGATCCATCCAGAGGTTGAAGGCAAAAGAGGGCAATGTTGCAAGAAACATGAAGCTTGTGAATTCGTTTCTTTGCTTCAATCTCAAGGTATATATAATTTTATTAACATTTTAGCCCCTGTTACCAAAACCTTTATTAAGAGCGCTCCATGATGCTACCACCAATCTATTTAGGAGAATTCTCAAAGAGGGTTAAGACACCACTGTTATTTTATTACTTTATCAATACTCTCTCGGAAACTTTTCATTCCCTTTTATGCTCTACAAAATTCTCAAAAACCATCACTAGTGGCTCTCAGCACATCGTGTGAACCATCTTCAATCTCCGACCTTACATTCTGTGACGTATACCTACCATTTTCTTCTTGTTGCTTTATATGTGAAAGGTTTGCAACTAGCTCTTGTTTGTACGTACTCCATGCCTCCATGGTTAGATCAAGTTTTTATTGTAAACTTTAAAAAGGTTAAATCACTATTTGAGACTTGAATTTAACAATAATTTTCGTATTGGGACCTATTTTATTTTTGGTTCAAGTTAGTTCTTGAACTTAGTAATTGTTCCCATATTAAGACTTGAATTTTCGGGTTTTCAAGAAAATATCAAGGACTAACTTGAACAAATAAAATTTTCAAACCCTAATATAAAAGTAGTTGCCAAATTCAGACACTAGAGAGTGATTAAACTCCTTCAGAAAAAAAGTTAATAATAACACCGAGTTAAATCCTACCACAAGGCCCCATAATAATCCCCCTCACATGGCTACTACGTCTGCCGCCATTCGTTATTGGTAGGGAGAAATTCTCACTATCCTTTAACCACCATTAATGAATATCACATTCTTCACTAAGTAACTAAATTAGTACCAATATATATACACATATATGAATTTGACATTGTCGAAACCGTTTTTTGAAAAACAAAAATTTTTTAGGTTGTCGACTTAAAAAAAATGAAAATTGGGAGTCGCCACCAATCTTTTATTAAGGTATGATTGGGTCACCTAAAAACAACTTTGGTCTACGAATTTTAGAAAAACGGGTCCGGGAGTCGGTTACGTATGAGGAAGGATTAGCACCCTCACTACGCCCAAAAATTGGTACCTAGTTAATTAATTAATGTCTTAATGTCGAAAATTTTTAAAAAACGTCATCCTTATCAAAACTTAAAAACGTTACGTATTAAAACCCATCTCAATTCAGAAAAGCAAAAATGCTACACCCAATGCGTTAGGGCACAACATTCTAATTTCCTCCAAAATGAGTTAGGTTAAAATACTCGTATAATGAAAAACTTTAAAGGAACATCCACTTATCCAAGATTTAAGAAATCACACCCAATACGTTAGGGCACGATTCCTTTAGAATCCCAAACTCGGAATATTTCCTTCATTTTAAAAGAACATCCGCATATCCAAGATTTAAGAAATCACACCCAATACGTTAGGGCACGATTCCTTTAGAATCCCAAACTCGGAAAATTTCCTTTATGATTTTTTTTAAAAATCTTCATTTCGAGAAATCAACGCGTCACATCCAATACGTTAGGACACAACGTGTTGAATTCCCAATAATGAGCTCTTATTTTGATTAAAAGAATATCCATTGTAAAAAAAAAATTTGATTTAAAAAAATATAGTAAAAAAATGTAATGTTATGCTGCAATAATAAATAATACAATAGCATAGAAATAATGCAAATATATGAACAAATAAATAACGAATGACATATAATATATCAAATAAATGAGCAATATAAATATAATAAATGAAATTACGAAGAATTAAGGGGATACATATGAATTTTCATATAAATCTTTGATTTATAAAATTTATAATGTACTTATGAGAACATAAAAAATTATTAAATGATGTCAACATTATTAAAATCCAAAAAAAAAATATGTATACATATAAATGTGAATAAAACTTTAGTTTTAAAAATATAAATGCGCATAAAAAAGTAAAAAATGTACATGTGTTTTTAAAAAATAATTACAAAAAAAAAATAACAATTACATTATCAAAATTAATTAGGAAAATAATAAGAAAAACTAAATTGAACAACAATTGAAAAATTTCGGGGCAAATCCGCAAATAAATGAAACCCAAGGGACTAATTTGAACACGCGAATGACATAGAGGGGCAGGAAGGGAAATTTTCCCTTCTCCTCTAAAACGGCGTCGTTCAAAAGGATTAAATTGAAATTTAAAATAAATTAAAGATCGAATTTAAAAATTAAAAAAACTAATTGAAAATATATTAAAAGGCGGAGGGGCTAAAAATGCAATTTACCCCTCCGCTAAAAAAACACGCAGATCCTAAGGTTGATCGGGTCGGATCCGGGTCGGGTACTCAAAACGGCGCCGTTTTGGGTGTCTGGGGGCTATCCAAAACGACACCGTTTTGGTACCCTATATAAGCCCCCCCAAATCTAAAAAAATCATTTCAAAATCGATTTTTAAAAAAAACAAAAAAACTTTTAAAAAACTCTCTCCCCCTTTAGCTCGTCCGGTCATCGGCCGGGCACCGGCCGATCGTCGACGGCACCGCCGTCTGCGGTGGCCGGAAAAGGAAAAAACTTCAGATCCGGTCCTTTCAGGGCCACTAAACCCAAATCTAACGCCGAAATCTTCAAATGATTAGCAAAAATGCCTCAAAAGCCCATGAAACCCTTCGATTTTTGGTCGTCTTTCCTCGGGGATGACTGCCTCGGCCGTTCACGGCGGTTCGGACTTGAATGAAGGTCGTCTCTACCCTCCTTTCTTATTTTATTCTATTTTGTAGGCAAATAATGATAAAAAAACACTAATAATGCAATAAATTGAAACGAAGCGAAAATAAAAAATGAACCTTTCAGTTCCAATTGTTTCTCTGTTTTGCGTGGTGAAATTGCTTTTTTTTTATTTATTTTGAATCCGCCCCTTTTTACAATGTACTGATGGCTTTTTTTATAGCCAAAATAAGAATAAAATATGAATCTGTTTGATTTGATTCTGCAAATATTTGATTTCCTTTCCTTTTTTGATGCTTGCAGGTGAAGATCCGCAGAGATCCAGTTCGCATGGAGGAGCTTGGCTGCTGCGCTGGTGAAGATTAGAAACCCTAGGGTTTCTGATAATTTTGGGCCACCGCCAATTGGGCCTGGGTCTAATTTTGGGCCTCCATTTATTTCAGTTTGGGCCTTGTGGCCTATTTGTAATTTGGGCCTTTTACCCGGGTCAAAATCAGGTATTACAGCTGCCCCTCTTTGCTCATTTGTCGTATAACAAGAACAGAGCAAAGACTTTAAAAAAATGCCCGATTTTGTCCGGTCGTGCTGGATCTTGGTATTCCTTCCTACTGCATCTTCAGAGGTATAGGAACTAGTGCTTCAATCTACTCCACTGCAACTTCAGGGAGATAAGACTTGTAGCTTCGGCTTGATCTGCTGCAACTTAAAAATGAATTTGATGCGATCTGCTCTACTGTAATTTTAGAGAGATAAGATCCATCATTCTAATCCACTCCGCTACAACTTTTGGGAGATAGGATTTGTGTATTTAGTCTGCTCCACTGCAACTTCAGGGAGATAAGACTAGATGCGTTCTACTCTCTGCCACTTCAGAGAGATAAGATCCAAGGTTTTAATCCGCTCCACTGTAACTTCAAGGAGATAGGATTATCGGCTTTAACCTGCTCCACTGCAACTTCAGGGAGATAAGACTTGCCAATTTCAGTCTGCCCCACTGCAACTTCAGGAGGATAAGACTTAATGCGATCTGCCTTCTGCAACTTCAGAGAGATATGATCTAAGGTTTTTAATCCGCTCCACTACAACTTCAGGGAGATAGGATCGTCGGCTTTAATCTGCTCCACTGCAACTTCAGGGAGATAAGATTTGCCATCTTCAGTCTGCCTCACAGCAACTTCAGGAGGATAAGACTTGCCATCTTCAATCTATTCTACTGTTACCTAGGGAAGTAGAATTACTGGCTTCAATGTACTCCACTATATCACAGGGAGGTAAAATCTGCCATCTTCGATCTGCTCCACTACTGCTTAGGGAGATAAGATCTGAAATCTTCAATCTATTCCACTGTTGCCCAGGGAAGTAGAATTATTGGCTTCAATGTACTCTATTGTAACCACAAGGAGGTAAAATCCGCCATCTTCGATCTGCTCCACTACTGCTTAGGGAGATAAGATCTGAAATCTTCAATCTATTCCACTGTTGTCTAGGGAAGTAGAATTACTGGCTTCAATGTACTCCACTATAACCACAGGGAGGTAAAATCTGCCATCTTCGATCTGCTCCACTACTGCTTAGGGAGATAAGATCTGAAATCTTCAATCTATTCCACTGTTGTCCAGGGAAATAGAATTACTGGCTTTAATGTACTCCACCACAGAGAGGTAAAATCCGCCATCTTCGATTTGCTTCGCTGTCAATGTAGAAAGCAAGATCTGCTATCTTTAACCTGCTCCACTACCAACGAGGAAGGTAAGGCTTTGTTTTCGATCTGCTTCGCTGTCGATGCATGAAGGCAAGATCTGCTCTTTCACTGATCTGTTCTCTGGGGAACATGACCTGTATAATGAACCTAATTATGCCTAATGATTAGGATGGCATGATCAAAATGCATCAAATGCTCCTAACTAGACATGTATAAATGGTGCTTGCATGAATGCAAAATTTTATTTTTCCGAGAATGATCCCGCTTAGGTTGTCATTACTCGAAGTTTATTAAGGCTTTGTGATTGACGTGCTACAACGCCTTCTTGCTTGACTGGCTTTTCTGAAGAAACATTTAGCCAGGTTGCCCCCCACTGTGAACCTCCAAGTTTAATCCATTGGGGCGCAAAAATTCATACCATCATTCTCCCACTGTAACCCAAGAGTATATGGCTTTTCTTCAATCCTCTCCTATCACAATTCAAGGATACAGGATCTAAATCTTTCTAGTCTCTTACACTATTCCCAAGGTGTCGTACCAAAGGCTCATACGCAAATGAAGGCTCTCTGCCCCGAGGTAACCTCTTTCTATTGCCTGGTGATCATTACTTGCTTGTTGATTTAGGCTTTGTCATCAACACGACATCCAATGCTTTTGACAACAAAATCCAAAGAGAAAGTCCTAGTTTAGACTCTTCATTCTCAAATTTCCAACCTTTAAACTTGGTGCGTTCTAAACAATAATCCTGTTTCAGGCTCCTATATTATTTAGAAACTTCTAGAGTAATATGCAAAACTTCCTTCGTGAAAGTTTTATTAGTCCATTAATCATTATTCTAATGCAACATGCTTGCAAAAAGGGTATAACAATGGATGAGAATACAATTGGTTCTGAGCATAGCTCGAAAGGAATAGATTATCAAAAATAGTAAACAATGATAGCAAAGAAATTGATTGGGAATGCGTATCTTAGAAAAGAATGAAATATTCCAAGAATAACAAATTCAGTATGAATATTGGGTGCCCCAAATATCGCAGCTTGAACTTCTCTGTACAAACTTTTTAAAGATCCTTCTGAGTTTGACATGTGTTTAGGATATCCACAGTACTCTGCCAATGCCCCAAGATGTTGCCTACCTTTTCCTAATAATTCAGGTATAACAAGATCACCACATGCCCCAATCTGGTTAAACTTTGAGTTGCTCTAATCACCTCGTGCCCCATTCTAATCAATATTTGAGCCGCCCTTTTTGGGTTTTCAACTCAAATCCCCTTTGGTCTCAAAGTGCCCTTTGCGGGTTTTCACTTTGGCCTCTCCATTTTCTTTTCTATTTTCTTTCACTTTCATTTTTTATTTTTGTTTTTTGTTTTTTTTTGTTTTGTTGTTTTTTTTTTTGTTTTTTTGTTTTTTTTTTGAATCTGAACTCATAAGATTGGACAAGTCCTCGTTATCCCTTTCGATCAAAACCAATGTAAGATCTTCTTTGTGATCAGATTTCTTTCAGAGAGCCTTTTGGGGCAAAATTTAACTATGACGAAAACTTTGGATCTTCCTCTTCAATTAGGATGAAATCCAACAACGGAGAAATGGCAACTTGACTTTGACAGGCTAAACCATGATGAGCCAAAGGAGAAGGCATTGCCCCGGCAAAGAATTCTAAATGCATCATTCATGATATTAATCTTGAACATACTGTAAATTCTTGATATCGTATTGTTGTTCCGATTACGATGTCGGTGCTTACTCAAGCATATCCTGATATGACCATATGAAGACATCTTTGAACTATTTGAAGTAACTTAACAAGGTCCTGCTTCATTTCTTCGGTCATGCACGTTCCCTTAAGGTCACAATCCCTATTGTCTCTTTATGAGGTAAGATTTCATTCCTGTTCTACCATCTGTAACAAGTCTGAAAATAGGCTACAATCTATGTCATCTTTAAAGTCATGAGATCCTTCTAAACACAAATCCCACTAAAAGGAACTTCTGAATCCGTAACAGCATCACTCATGTCGTTGATATCTGGGGACCCATAGTAGGTACCAAAGAATATACAAAAGAATGTATGAATAATCATTTGTACAATTATGAATGAATAGAATAATATGGAAGAAGATCCGAAAGAATGAAAGTATAATTATTCGAAAAGAATGAAAGAATATTGGCTTTTAAAAAAAATGAATGCAAATATGTATTTTATTAGAATAACGACGTTCAGTCATGAGCCTATTTCATAAAGGAATTCTTATTGCCTCTAGGCTGAAGGCAACAAGTTTTGAAAATTACTCTGAGTAATCTCTAAATACTACAGGGGCTTCTTCTACAGTCTAATTATTTAAAACACTCCCAAGTCTATAAGGGCAAAAATCTGACAAGGCCTCTTCTTCAGTTGTTTCATCGTGAACACTTCTCGACATCCCTTCATATTCAATCATGACTGGGTACTAGATGAACCATCTATCTTGACAATACCCATGTTGATGAATTTTTCAACTAGTTTTTTGAAGGTAATGCAATTTTCTATAGAATGCCCCGTAATTCCTGCATGATAATCACATTGTGCACTTGCATCATACCATTTGGGATACGGAGGCTGTGGAGGCTTCACATGTAAAGGAGCAACAACATGCGCATTGAATAAGCTTTGATACAGCTCCTTGTACGACATTGGAATTGGCGTGAACTGGAGCTTTTCAGTACCTGACTTCACACCTAATTCTTGTCTTGATTAACCCTGTTGATTAGCAATCGATTTGCCGTACGTATTCACGCTGTTCACCTCATTTCCCTTTTCTTTTGAAGCATGATGTCTGTTATTTCCTCCAGCATCAATCTTTCCACTTCTTATGGCGTTTTCAATCATTTCTCCATTCATAACTATGTCAGAAAAGCTTTTAGTAGCACTGTGTAATAAATGGTGCCTTCAATGTGTTGACAAAAAGTATCGTCATCTCTCTTTCTAGAAGAGACGGCTGAACTTGTATGGCAATCTCCTTCCATCTTTGCGCATATTGCCTAAAGCTTTCGTCTGGTTTCTTTTCCATATTCTGTAGAGTGATCCTATCAGGTACCATGTCAGTCACATGGCTGTATTGCCTTATGAACGCCTGTGCCAGATCTCTCCATGAATTAATCTGGGTACGGTTCAATCGATTGTACCACTTGGATGCTGCCCCTGCGAGGCTATCCTGGAAGCAATGAATCAAGAGTTGGTCATTATTGACATAACCGGTCATTCGTCTGCAGAACATGGTAATATAAGCTTCAGGGCTACTGGTTCCATTATATTTTTCAAACTCTGGCATTTTGAATTTGTAAGGGAGCACTAAATCCGGAACCAGACTCAATTCTTTAGCATCAATTCCATGGTAGTCCTCAGTACTTTCCATCGCTCTAAGTTTTTCCTCCAGCCATTTGTACTTTTCCTCTAGCTGTTTTGGCAATTCATCATTCATTTTCTCTTTTCCAGCCGTCTCATCGAAATTAGGGATAGCAGGATTAACAAAGTTGGCTCCGGGTTTAGAGCCTGATCCCGCCTGGAAATTCATTTGCGTTGCAGCGTCACCCGGAGGATTAATGGTAACAGAGGACCTACGCTGGTATATCTCAACTTGTTGGGGTGTAAAGTCCGGAGGATAGACAAGTCCCTCATTGTCTCCTTCTTCAATATTGAGCATAGAACCCTTTCCTTTATCAGTTCCTTTATTGAACCACTGAGTTAGCTGAGCCATCATACTCCCTTGAGACTCCATCATTTTGTCTATCATCTTTTGCTGCTCATTCATTTACTTTTGAAGCAGCTCCTGCATTTCCTTTTGGGTTTGTTCTAATCTTTCCATTCTTTGATCCATATCCCTGGTTTTTGATCGAGTACCGTAGTGGTGCTTAGTAGGTTGGTTGGTTTCCAGATTAGCTGAGGAGTGATTTAGATTAATTAGAATCCCTTAATGTATTTATTAATGCATATGAAATAATGTAATGCATGAAATGAATGCAAAAAAGACGTCAATTTTGATTCAATTCCATATAAGAAAACTTTTCTAGAAATTAAATTCCTTTACATAAAGTGAATTTCAGACCAAGTTCGAACAATTGCATTGTCCTCCACTTTATCAAGGAACCCGCTTTCTATGATAAGCCTTCTATCTAGCAACTGAATTTGGATTGACGCCTTTTATGATGAAATGAAATGTCATGTCATGCAAATAAAACACCAAAAGTCAGTATAACATAGAATCACAAGATATAATCAAGAAATAATAAAGATCCCTAATTAGATATCTACTAGGGTTTAGTATAATTCTACCTAAGGTGGATTTCTAAGGTTCATTATATGAAGTTTGGCTTCTAGAGTAAAGGTACCCGAACCAGCAGATTCCTCAATCCTCACCCATTATAGGCTCATATGGACCGAGTTCAGTTCAGGGGAATACATTTCCCTATGGCTGCACGGAGATGAAAAATCTCACGAAGACATAGGTACGGATGTATTCCGAAAGCAATCCACTACCCTACACGGAGGTAAAAACCTCACGAAGGCATAGTTTCTCACTCCCACTTAAAAGGGTAACATTGTTCAATTCATGAAATGTATAATGCAAACAATATTTAGACAATAAGATAATGAATGCGAAAGGATGTCATGAGTTTTTTTAAAAAAAATATTTTCTCGACCATAAGACAAAAATTAATCAACTTTGTGGCTCGACTCTCTTATCCTTTAAAAAGAAAAAAGTCCCCAGTGGAGTCGCCAAGCTGTCGAAACCGTTTTTTGAAAAACAAAAATTTTTTAGGTTGTCGACTTAAAAAAAAATGAAAATTGGGAGTCGCCACCAATCTTTTATTAAGGTATGATTGGGTCACTTAAAAACGACTTTGGTCTACAAATTTTAGAAAAACGGGTCCGGGAGTCGGTTACGTATGAGGAAGGATTAGCACCCTCACTACGCCCAAAAATTGGTACCTAGTTAATTAATTAATGTCTTAATGTCGAAAATTTTTAAAAAAACGTAATCCTTATCAAAACTTAAAAACGTTATGTATTAAGACCCTTCTCAATTCAGAAAAGCAAAAATGCCACACCCAATGCGTTAGGGCACAACATTCTAATTTCCTCCAAAATGAGTTAGGTTAAAATACTCGTATAATGAAAAACTTTAAAGGATCATCCACTTATCCAAGATTTAAGAAATCACACCCAATACGTTAGGGCACGATTCCTTTAGAATTCCAAACTCGGAATATTTCCTTCATTTTAAAAGAACATCCGCTTATCCAAGATTTAAGAAATCACACCCAATACGTTAGGGCACGATTCCTTTAGAATCACAAACTCGGAAAATTTCCTTTATGATTTTTTTTTTAAAATCTTCATTTCGAGAAATCAACGCGTCACATCCAATACGTTAGGACACAATGTGTTGAATTCCCAATAATGAGCTCTTATTTTGATTAAAAGAATATCCATTGTAAAAAAAATTTGATTTAAAAAAATCGAGTAAAAAAATGTAATGTTATGCTGCAATAATAAATAATACAATAGCATAGAAATAATGCAAATATATGAACAAATAAATAACGAATGACATATAATATATCAAATAAATGAGCAATAAAAATATAATAAATGAAATTACGAAGAATTAAGGGGATACATATGAATTTTCATATAAATCTTTGATTTATAAAATTTATAATGTACTTATGAGAACATAAAAAATTATTAAATGATGTCAACATTATTAAAATCCAAAAAAAAAAATATGTATACATATAAATGTGAATAAAACTTTAGTTTTAAAAATATAAATGCGCATAAAAAAAATAAAAAAATGTACATGTGTTTTTAAAAAATAATTACAAAAAAAATAACAATTACATTATCAAAATTAATTAGGAAAATAATAAGAAAAACTAAATTGAACAACAATTGAAAAATTTCGGGGCAAATCCGCAAATAAATGAAACCCAAGGGACTAATTTGAACACGCGAATGACATAGAGGGGCTGGAAGGGAAATTTTCCCTTCTCTCTAAAACGGCGTCGTTCAAAAGGATTAAATTGGAATTTAAAATAAATTAAAGATCGAATTTAAAAAATAAAAAAAACTAATTGAAAATATATTAAAAGGCGGAGGGGCTAAAAATGCAATTTACCCCTCCGCTAAAAAAACACGCGGATCCTAAGGTGGATCGGGTTGGATCCGGGTCGGGTACTCAAAACGACGCCGTTTTGGGCGTCTGGGGGCTATCCAAAACGACACCGTTTTGGTACCCTATATAAGCCCCCCCAAATGTAAAAAAAATCATTTCAAAACCGATTTAAAAAAAAAAAAAAAAACTTTAAAAAAACTCTCTCCCCCTTTAGCTCGTCCGGTCATCGGTCGGGCACCGGCCGATCGTCGGCCACCGCGCTGGCCACCGGCCTCCGGAGACGGCACTGCCGTCTGCGGTGGCCGGAAAAGGAAAAAACTTCAGATCCGGTCCTTTCAGGGCCACTAAACCCAAATCTAACGCCGAAATCTTCAAATGATTAGCAAAAACGCCTCAAAAGCCCATGAAACCCTTCGGTTTTCGACCGTCTTTCCTCGAAGACGACTGCCTCGGCCGTTCACGGTGGTTCGGACTTGAATGAAGGTCGTCTCTACCCTCCTTTCTTATTTTATTCTATTTTGTAGGCAAATAATGATAAAAAAAACACTAATAATGCAATAAATTGAAACGAAGCGAAAATAAAAAATGAACCTTTCAGTTCCGATTGTTTCTCTGTTTTGCGTGGTGAAATTGCTTGTTTTTTTTATTTATTTTGAATCCGCCCCTTTTTACAATGTACTGATGGCTTTTTTTATAGCCAAAATAAGAATAAAATATGAATCTGTTTGATTTGATTCTGCAAATATTTGATTTCCTTTCCTTTTTTGATGCTTGCAGGTGAAGATCCGCAGAGATCCAGTTCGCATGGAGGAGCTTGGCTGCGGCGCTGGTGAAGATTAGAAACCCTAGGGTTTCTGATAATTTTGGGCCACCGCCAATTGGGCCTGGGTCTAATTTTGGGCCTCCATTTATTTCAGTTTGGGCCTTGTGGCCTGTTTGTAGTTTGGGCCTTTTACCCGGGTCAAAATCGGGTATTACAGATATTAACTATTTCACCATTGTTGTTGCAGGTGCTGCTGCTACAGCTTGAGCTACGAGTTGATGATGATGATGACCTTGTGCAGCTGGAAATTAATTGTTTTCTCGTGTTGTGCTTTAAATAATTTTATGTTTTATTGCTTTCATTATGGACGAAGGGACGATGTTAATTCAATCCAAGCTATTTTTCATGTATGTGAGAAATTTTGTAACCATGTGATTTTCTTTTTTCTTTTGTTACTTAGAAGTATCCATTGAAGCGATTTGATGATTAATTTTTGGGATCCAGGATGAGGATTAATTTGACTGAAAGTGGTTGATGGGCCTTTTCAGCTATGGTGTGTATTTTGGACTTCGTTAATTAACTGGGTAACAGGTCTTTGGTGGATTAAACCATAAACAAACAGTTAATTAATCCGATTAAACTCATAAGTTTATAGTAAATTAAATTTACGGTTATACTACTATAACATAAACAAACAAAAAAAAACATGTTAAGATGACTATATATAAAAATTTAATAATTAAAATAAAAATAAAATATATTAAATTTTTTTAAAATTAATATGGGTGGACTTAAAATGGGCTTGAATTAGCTATATACAAATATGGACGGGCATGAGCAAATTTTAGGCCCATATTTGGGACAGAGTTGGGTTGAGCTTAGGCAAATAAAAAGTGTGTTAATATCGTGCCTGGCTTAACCCATGAACACCTCTAACTCAATCTTCAATGTATGAATATTGTATCAACCAAGTCCTATCAGTCTAATGTCAGTATGGGTGTTAAATGCAAGCTCGGTTTATGCGTATACTTATAACATCAACAACATGGATCTAACATGTTAAAAAGAAAAAGAAAAGAAAAAAAAGAAGAAGCAAACATCATCATCAAAATTTAATCCATGCGTTTCAAGGCTTAGTTTATCATTGTTTCTCAAAAGTGTTTTTGAACAAAAACTAAAATCTTCTACTTTTATTTGTTACGAACATCGTATAAATCGAATTATTCTGTATTTTAATAGATAAAATTTGTTAATCCAACATAGATCAAAGTTTAAAACCATGATAATATGGATAATCTCCATCCTTTTTCACCTAAAACTCTTTAAATAAAATAATAAATATATACCAATTATATTATTTGAATTTTTTTAAATAGTGACTCAAAGAAGCAAGAATTCAAAGCATATGCTATGTCTGGTGTAAGATTTATGGAACTGCAACTGAGTTGTTCAGCACCAACCAATTTTAATAATTTATTAATAAAAACACATAATTAAGATTACATATACACACACAAAAGACAGTACATATTCTTCATCTACTTAATAATATTATATATTGCTAAAAAGAGATCTATATGTGTATGATGTGCATGGGCTACCAATACAAAGCATGCAAATTGCTTCAGGTGTATGAAATTCTATTATCAAAAAAAAGAAGAAAAAAAGTTCTGTCTGGAATCAAATCTTTGATTAAGAAGGAATATGAACACAAAATTTCTTACCTAAATTTGGGGTTTTTAAAAAAAAAAATAAAAAATTCAAAGATACAAATCTAGCTATGGGTGTTCAAAGTGAAGAAAGCTTTATTTGTTTATGCTATTTTAATATATCCCCATTTTTGTTTCCTCTTATTTTTATGTTGACAAGTTCATGTATCTTTTAGATAGATATAGATTTTTTATGTCAAAATGTTGGTCCAATATCCAAATGGGACCAATTTACAAGCCTTTTGTCATCAACTTAGTGGTCAAATTCATATATATATATATATAATATATATGCTATTTTAATATATGTATAATGAAAATTTTAATCCTCAATGCTTATATTTTTGTCAATTTGTTTATTAATATTTGTAGCTAAATTTAGAAATTACTCTTTCAAGAAAATTAAATCGTTTTTTTATGGAAATACTGACTAAAATATTATTTTTGTTAATGATGTTAGCGTGGTAGCTGATGTGTACTTCATACTGATATGATACTATTTGTCTTATATGACATGTTAACAAATAATTTAAAAATTATAAAACTATTCAAAAAATTAATAAATATATAAAAACACATAAAAATAGCATGAAATGCACATGAATTGCCATGCGCGCTGTCATGTTTAAAATTTAATATTTTAGTCAGTATTTCTATTGAAAATGCAGAAATTTGACTTTTTTTTAAAAAGATGATGGTCAAATTTGACTCTCTTTAAAAGATTGAGGACCAAATTTAGCTAAAATAATAATAAACGCTAAATTGACAAAAAAAAAAATTTAAGGGTTGAATTTGTCATTATACTTTTAATATAAAAGTGTTTTTTAAGTATCATTGAAGAACCAATACACCTTCAAAGTTTTGAACTCAGTTTTGAAGAAAGTTTAGGGATGTCGGTTGAAGAGCGAGTGCCACATTGCTAAAAAGCTTTGTACATGTGATGGTGTTTTGTAGCATATAGAAGATCCATGAGCAAGGTAACACTTCGAGAGAGCAGTTGATTAGCTAGTCCAAGTGATACCTTAGATGCATGAGGTACCACGTATTGGGTTGAAGGTTATATCTTTAAATGGACAATGAAATATAAGTCTATTTGTATCTAAAGGGGTTCTAAATCATTATTTATGTGCAATCACTCTTCAACAATTATGGATTTCACTTTTTAAAATTTTTTAAGTTGAGATAATTAAATTCTTAAAGATAAAACGATTCTCCAATTACATTCAAAGAAAATGTAAGGGTTTTTGCTTATATTTTGGAGAGAAAACTTAACATTTAAAGGACATAATAAAAAGTTTCCCATATTAACAAATATGAAAATATTGATTGATAGATACAAATAACAACAGAGAGAGTGAGTTGGGAGTTTTTTAATAGATATTTCATATGGAAAGCAAACCCTAGTTGTTCAATTTTTCTCAGTCAAAAGCTAAGAGCAAATGGCAATGGAAAATGTGATATGATCCATAAAGCCTAAATAATTTCATGCCATGGATTCAAAGCTGAACATATTCCTCCATCATTCAAAGATTCAAAATTGAAAAATATTTATTTATATAAATATATCAAAGTCAAGAATCTTTACACCTTCCCCAAAGTGGGTTAGGCCTTAACTATCCCACTAATATATGAATATTTTTTAATGCAAATTAATTTATTTTTTTTTGTATAATTAAAGTGTTAATACTTACATACTGACATACATTCTTATATTCTACATATTACGCGTTTAAAGGGAGTTATCTAAATTACTTACTCCTTTTGAAACTCGAACTTAGATGAATTCTACGATTGAATACCAATCACCAAAACAATCACACGTTTAATTTTTAAAATTCTAAATTATGGGTGCTTTTTCATTTCAACTAAAAAGGTTTAGTGTTGATTTCATGTAGGATCAAACCCAAGTTGGTAAACCCAATTCCCAAAGAGTTTATGCTTTGTTTTGTTTTATTTTTTGACATAATTGCAAAAGAAAAACCCCTCAATGTTTGAGGGCTTTTGATTTTGTACCCTTGACCTTTTTATTTTTTGATTGATACCCCCAACATTATGATTTTTTAAGAAATCAGCCCAGTTTTAACGGTCAACCCAGTTTTAATGGTCAATGTGAGTTGACGGTTAATCAAATTGTGGCATCTATTTTGTTAAATAGATTACGTCATCTATGACGTCGTGTGCTTATGTGGCATGCCACATGGGCTATTATGTTGACCTACAATTTGATTAACGGTCAACGTCCTACAATTTGATTAATGGTCAACTCACGTTGACCATTAAAACAGGATTGGTTTCTTAAAAAATCGTAATGTTGATGGTGTCAATCAAAATATTAAAAGGTCAAGGAAACAAAACCAAAAGCCGCAAACGTTGAGGGTTCTTTTTGCAATTATGCCTTGTTTTTTTTGGTCAAAAAGAGGATGTAAAAATGAAGACATAGTTTTAATGCTGACTAATTTGGACTGAGATGGTACAAAATCTATATTGCAAAGATGATGTAATTGCAAACATAATCTCATGTTTGACCACAACATTAAAACCAAGAATGCAGATAATTATTTGATTAAACAAACTTTTTAGTCTAATTTTAAACAACTTAGCAAGTTTTTTCCACACTAAAGGACGAAAGCACAAAAAAGAGAAAACCATGGAAGAAAAGAAAACTATGGAAAGTTGAAACACTTTTTGAGTGTTTCGCTTGGTTGCCCTTTAATATTATTTGATCGGTGATTTATATGTACCACTTTCAATTCTCTACGAACAAAGTACATTTAAAAATTCACTTTAACGGGTTAAATTTAAATTATAATTTTTTTAAAAAAAATTATATTAGTTTATATTTTTTTTATTTTAAAAAGAATTCAAAGAAACTTTGTTTAGCGAGATAAATTTTTAAAATTTTGAGAGGTTAAAATTAAGAAATTATTTTAAAATAGCTTAGATTATATAATTAATTTTTTGGGGGTTTAGTGTTGAACCCCCGGTTTCAACTCTGCCTACTCTTTATTTTTTATATAACATTAGGGCGAGGGAGAGAGGTCATGCAGTTTAAACCGTGTTAAATGGGTATCTAAAAAGAGTTTTAACCACCGCTCTATATAAGTTAAAATAAAATTTAATCTTTCTATTTAATTTGGCATAATTTAATTTTCCACATGATGCCTTGAGTAGGTAAAGAATGATAACAACGTTAGTTGCTACTGTTAAAATGACAACATAACTTTCACTGAATTTGAATAGTGGACTTTAAAAATTAAAGCCCTATTACTTGTTTGATTTAAAAATTCATATTCAAATTTAATGAAAATTAATTACTAATATTTTAATCATAGAAGTAGAAAAATTAAGCCTTTGAAATTAAATTTAAAGGACTAAATTTAAAGTATTGAAAGGGTACAAAAATTGAGAGCATAATTAGACCCATTAAAAAACAAAGACAAAAGAAAAGGAATAATTACAATGCCTTTGATCTAGAAACATATCTTGACATAACATGACATCAATGCTAGTTATGCCCATACTTTTGATTCCCTCAAAACGTCCTACTAATTGAAGAGATTGATCATAATGCGCCAAATAATTTATTTACATAAAATAAAACAGGTTATAGTGTTAAAAAAATTCGATATCTTTTAACTAAAATTATGGGTTCCAACCTAATAGATAGAAAAAATAATAATAAGTTAAGTTGTCTTTCATTTAAAGGTCTGATTTAACTCGATTTCAGATTTAAATAGAATCTAATGTAATCTATCGACACTGATAATCTCAAACAAACCCAAAAAGACATGTTATTGCCTCTTCTTCTTTTCCCTTTTGATCACCTATGAGGGGAACAAGAAGAATAGGTATATATGATTTGGGTTTTGGTCTTCACTTTATTATATTCAAAGGAGGTTTGGTGGGTGATATTAAGCTTCTTTTTTCAGATCTTTGAATTGTTATTCCCCCATAATCATGCTTAAAAACTACTCTATGAATTGCTTTATATATTCCCATGTTTAAGGTTCTGTTTTTGGAAGCTACTAAGTATACTATTACTTGCTTCAACATATTAATCAACAATAATAATTGTCGTAAGAATAACGCTAAATGCTCAAATCAGGGTTTAACTTTTTAGAGGTAGTTTATGTAAGGGTGAAACTTTTTCGAAAGTGTTAAGATAAGGGATTCTTAAAAATCGTATGTCAAGCTTCAAATTATGTTTTGTTTCTTTTTCTTTTCGTGTAATATTTGATTAAGATGTTATGTGTTTTATTCAAATAATCAAAATTAAATATTAAAACTATGTTCAATCTGATTTAAAAGCTGAATCAAAGCTTTAAACTAAATATATATATATATATTAAACCCATCCGAAATTTCTACTCATGCATCTTTCACTAGAATAATCATAATTTGAGCTCTTGTACTTAAAATGATACGTTTCAAAGTGTGCTACAAAATTAAGAGACAACTTTTTGATTCATAAAAAGACAACTCAAATAAAAAATTTAATGCAAACTGACACGTAGTTCTACCTTCAAAAACAATTTTAATTCAACATGTGTTATCCCATCGAGATATTATCAGGATTTGATTATATTATCTTGTGCAAATCATGCATGGGTTTTAAGTCTTACAATTCGTTTTACCCTAAATACGAATATATTTTGATTTTTAATTTAATTATACATTATCATAATTGATTATGATTATAATTATTCGATGTTATGAAAAATTTAAAAAAAAAACAACAAGCTTAAGATCAAATTGTTACCGGGAACTTGTATTTTTTTTTACAATTCATAAGGGTTTTATTAGTCAATTGGCCCCCTAAATTCCTCAATTTTCAAATTGATCATTAATTTTCTTTTTGACAAGAGTAGTCCCAAACGATCAATTTCATCCCAATTTACTCCAGTAACCAGTATCAAGCAAAAAATTGACATATGGCATATTCTTGTTAGTCACATACATCTTTTGGATAAAATGGGAAAGAATTGATAGTTTAAGACAAAAAAAAATCTAAGGATCAATCTGAAAATTAAAATTAATTTAGGAGCCAATTTATGAATAATTATTTTTAAATTACTCATAGTCTCTCCCATTTTTAAAGAGTCCAGAATATTATGTATTTAAAAGCCTTTGAACCCACATCTTCTAAAATATCAACGATGCCAACTAAATTGAAATTCAATCCACCCATTAATATTTATCCAGTTTAAGCAAATAATAACTATTTTTTATTACGCAGATTTGAGGATTTGAATTTTAAACCCCTGACTTTTCATACATTTAAGTCCTATTCTGTCTTTTATTCCAAATTTTAATTCTATTTTTATCTTGTTATCTGTCATATGTTTATAAACCCTTATAATAATTTTTATTACTTTGTAAAAATAATAAGTTTTTAATCATTTTCTAATAGAATTGATATCTAGTTAACTTGTTATACCAACTTAATCAAAAATTTTAAATATGTTATAGACATAGTTTTGGAATAATTATGGTTCCAGCTACAACAACAGTTGCAACTTGAGCGGTAATTGATCTGAAAATCATAACTTGCGATATTTGCGGTTGACAATCTTTTGATTCTTTGAGCTAAATTTATTTGGACTCTCGACTTGTGTGTTTCTGGAAGTGTTTGTGGCTCAACTTTGATGTTAATCTAATGCAAAAACAAATCACAAAGGATCGGACTTTAACCATATCAAGCAAACTGAATCTCTATTTTATAGAGATTGGATTGGACTAACGGAAGAATATCTTAAAGATCTCAACATTTATCTTAGCCTTTATTTGGTGGGAATTTGATTGTAATTGATATGTAACTTAGCAAGCTCAAAATTCTTACATATTTTCGACTTGTTAGTTAAAAAAGCACTAATTGTTGTGAGTAAAACAAGTGGTCACTTAATTTAACGACTATGATTTTGGAGTGATTTATATCTTAATTTGAGGCTACTACTTGAGTAGTTGTAATAATTAGATCAGTTTGAAAATAATGATTTAGCTCTCTAACTAAAACCCCGAGAAATCAACTCACAAAAATAAACTACTTTCTCATATAGATATAAACAAGGACAAGTAGACATAGAGACTAGATCCAGTTTGACCCAACATCATCCAATTCACTACTAACCCACGTTTCCTTGAGAAATTATTTTTAAATTCAAAATTAGTCGCATAACAATAACATTCAAATTGACAACAAATAATAAAAAATAATCAATAAATTAAAATTTTAAATTTTCTCAACAAATCTATGTTTTATGAAAAAATTTATGAGTATTTAAACTCTTCGTAAAATTAGAATTTAATTATTATATTGACATAACATTTTAAAATAAAAAAATCTCACTTGGAAATCGTCTAACTAAAAAAATAATGTTGTAACGAATTTAAATTTAACAAAATAATTTTAATAATATTAAGAGTTAAATCTAAATTTTAAATTTTTTAAAAAAAATACAAAAAATACAAACTTTTTTAACCCAAAACAATCCAAATCAACTTCTCTAACAGATGCACGCAATATAATAGAAAATACGTGTAATTCAGCTAATGGTTTGTTTCCTCATTCAACTTTCGAAATTTATGTATTTTTATTTCTTAATTTAATTTTTTATATGTTCGGTTATAAAATTTTTGAATGTGGTACCCACCCGACAACATACGTCCACGCGTGCACCTCGTGTCTTTCTTTATAGTTTTTTTTCCTTTAAATTTTAAATAAAATAATAATTATTTCAAGAATTTCTTAATTACCCATCCTCCCAAAATTAAATTAAATGAAAAGAAAAGGCTTTTTTCAAAAAAATAATTTTTTTAAAAATATTAAAATAATTTCTGTTATTAATTTGTACGAGGAAATTGCGTTGACGACGCGCTAAACTTCACGCTCTTCCCTAACTAATTTTTGCTAGCTTAGAAAATAGTGTCCGTTCACACTCGAAATTAGGATTTAATTAAGCTTTGAAGGAGGGCTAATATGTGCATAAACAAAGAGTGAAGTTCAATCCAACTTTCAAGGACTGACTTAGACCTACATTGTGTGTCCCCCCACAATCATACCTCACCAGTTTAATTTAAAATTTGGTCATTATCAAATCCAACTTTTTTGAATTGAATTATACTCGAGTTTTTCATTTCCTAGTTGTAAAATTATTTTTCTAAATCATTATTTAAATAGATATTTTGAAGTTTCATTGCATCACATATCTTTATATTATATTATGACCTTAAATTTAAATTAATTTCTGAACTTAAATATTCTGATTGATTTTTCAAAAATTGTGACCGTTAGCTTGTGCGTTAAACCCCAACCCAATTTTAAAAAGAAGTATATTTAAATACGTAAGTCAAATTATAAATACGAGCAATTACAATATGACCGATTTGGATCTAGTATGTTATAAAAATAAAAAGAAATAGGCATCTTAACGTGTATGGCATTGTTTTTTTTAATTAAATCTCAATTGTTTATACGGTATATATACACATATATCATTTGAATCACATGTTTAAAATATGCTTTATATAAGTAAAAACACCATGGACGCACTCATATTAGAAGTTAAATTGCATTTTGTTCCCTCTATTCAAATTAGTCCTTGTAATTAGATCAAAGACCGAACCGATCCTTCTGTTAAAAATTTCATCTATTTCTATTGTTAAAAACTTGTCACTGTACATTAGAATGAGGTACACGAGGCATGCCACATGTAACCATCTGTTTATTCCGTTTGCTACGCCAATTTTTATTAGTAAAAATTGATGAAATTTTTAACAGAAATGACTTGTTTTCTCTTTGATTTAACATAAATAGACTAGTTTACTCATTTTTCAAGTAAAATAGGATAAAATGTAATCTAAATCCTAGTACAGAGCCTTCATGGTACTTTTACCACTTTATATGATATCCAAATTATCATTTAACTCATAAATTAAAAGCTATATAGGTGAAAAAGACCAAATTATTACAATACCGATACGTTGGGTACTTATATTGCAATTAATCCTACTTTCTAGTCACTACGGCGCCTATATAAATAGCATACACACACATTCATTTTACGCCCCAAAATAAAAAACCCCCAGTTCTTTTTCAGTGTGCTCTTCTAGTCTCTTCCACTTTGTTTGAACAATTGCAGTACTTTTATAAGCTAAGCCACCCAACACCACCATGGGAAGTGACATAGAGAGTGTTTGGCTCTTTGCCCTCGCATCTAAATGCAAAGCTTTTTCTCAACAGAACACTGCATGGCCAATTTTGATCATAGCTTTAGCTTGGCTGGTTATGACCATAGTGTATTGGGTTCACCCTGGTGGTCCAGCTTGGGGCAAATATAGGTTCAAAAAGTGTGCTATCACTACCATTAATAAGCCAATACCAGGACCAAGAGGGTTGCCTTTAATCGGTAGCATGAACATGATGGCTAGCTCTTTAGCTCATCATCGGATTGCTACCATAGCCGAAACATGTAAAGCCAAGAGACTTATGGCTTTTAGCCTCGGTGATACACGTGTTATCGTTACGTGTAACCCGGAGGTGGCTAAAGAGATTCTTAATAGCTCTGTGTTTGCTGATCGGCCGGTGAAAGAATCGGCTTATAGTTTGATGTTTAACAGAGCAATTGGGTTTGCTCCTTATGGTGTCTATTGGCGAACACTGAGGAGAATTGCGGCTACTCACCTGTTTTGTCCTAAACAAATAAAGAATTCCGAAGAACAGAGACGGTTCATTGCTGATGAAATGGTGAACTTATTCGGTCGTCACGGCCATGAACGAAGCTTCATCGTACGGGAAGTGGTGAAACGTGCTTCGTTGAATAACATGATGGTGTCGATATTTGGTCGGAAATATAAGTTGGATTGTGATAACAATGAAGTTGATGAACTTAGAGGTTTGGTTGATGAAGGGTATGATTTGTTGGGGACATTGAATTGGTCTGATCATTTGCCATGGTTAGCACAATTTGATCCTCAAAATATCAGGGTTCGATGCTCGAACCTTGTACCTAAAGTTAGTGGCTTTGTCGGTCGAATCATAGCCCAACACCGAGCTCGAACTAACGAGGAAGCTTGTGACTTGGTCGACGTGTTGCTGTCTCTTCAAGGTGCCGATAAATTATCCGATTCCGACATGATCGCCGTTCTGTGGGTAAGCTATCGAATAGTGCAAGTTAATGGGATCATTTCAATTTTAGTCCCTTCTAATAATTATTCTTTTTTTTTTTTTTTTTGGTAGGAAATGATATTCAGGGGAACTGATACAGTGGCAGTGTTGATTGAGTGGATATTGGCTAGGATTGTGGTTCACCCTGATGTACAATCAAGGGTTCATGATGAGCTTGATAAGGTTGTTGGTAGATCAAGTGCCGTTGATGAGTCTGATGTGATGAACTTGATTTATCTAATGGCTGTGATCAAGGAGGTTCTAAGGTTACATCCACCTGGTCCGTTACTATCATGGGCTCGCTTATCTATTACTGATACAACCGTTGATGGGTATCATGTGCCGAAAGGGACCATGGCAATGGTGAACATGTGGGCTATAGCAAGGGACCCACAAGAGTGGGCAGACCCGACTGTGTTTGTGCCCGATAGATTCGTGGCTAAAACGGGTGAGGTGGAGTTTTCCGTACTGGGTTCGGATCTTAGGTTGGCTCCATTCGGGTCGGGGAGGCGAACATGCCCCGGAAAGAACTTGGGGTTGACCACCGTCAGCTTTTGGGTGGCGACCCTTTTGCATGAGTTTGAATGGCTACCGTCCGATCAGAATTCCGTTGACTTATCAGAGGTTCTAAAACTATCTTGTGAAATGGCAAATCCTTTGAAGGTTAAAATTCGCCCTAGGCGTAAGTTAACCTAAGCCTATCACAAATAAAGAAATGATCAGTGCAGTATCGGAGAAGAATGACGTAAACAAAATTTATGTTTGCTTAACCGTTGTACTGTAAATACAAGTGATGGAAGTCTATAATACAAAGTTCCCATGCCTTAATTATTACACGCTTCCTTTTTTTATTACATAAATCTAACATCTTCCCAAATTTTTGCATGGTTTTAACCATTTCCACCATGAATGCACCAAAGTAAAATTATGGTAATTTAAGACTGATGATCGATGTGGGAATAAGCTTTAATCGATTCTTGTTTTAGAAATAAAATTGATGTGTATATATGTAGTTTCACAAGTAATCATCAACAATGTTAAAGCCATTTTATAATTACTTGAAAGCACGTGCTAATAATACTAAAATCTTTTAAATGAAATTCATCATAATTTTAATATTATTCATAAAGAAATTTAAAGTCAATTTATGCTAGAATATTTTTTAGGTCCAACCTCCCTTAAATACTCCTCATTCGCAAGTTGTAGAGAATCTAACTCTTTATTTCTTTTATCAACATATTTCTTTTGTCTAATTACATTTTTTGTTTTTGTACTCTTTGAATTTTTACAATTTAGTCCATCTACTTTTAATTTTCTTTACTTCTCTGATATAACAAGTAAAGTCAAATGCCACTTATAATTGATTTATATTAAATTTTAGGGTAGACTTTAATAATAGTTGTTTTTATTTTGGTCACTTAACTCTATAAATTTTTCTTTTGGTCTAAATGCTTTGGAAAGAAGACGATTTCTACTTCTTTCAACCATTTATTGGTTAATAAGTGATAAGTCTTTATTACTTTCAACTCAACCCTCTATGAAATTGATAACATTTCTACCTCATCCCACTTTTTAGTATATTTTTAGCTCTTTATCAATAGTACGTTCGAACTAGGGACAAAACTAGGAAAAAAAATTTGGGGTCGAAATTAAATTATAATTTTTACGATAAAAAAAATGTAATTCCACCATTTTTGATAGACTATATCTTTACATTTTTAAAGGATTAAATAAATTTTTTATATTTTTGAGGGGACCAAAGTATAATTTTACCTTTACTAATTTAAATTTTAAAAGGGCCATATAGAAAATTTTTCATTTTAGGGGGTGTCGGAGCCTGTCAGCTCCCAAATTTCTCTGCTAGTTCGAGAAAACAAAATAGTTATTCTATATTTAATATGTAAATCTACCTTATTAGATACTTTAATGGATTTATATTAAGAAAACCATAGAATAGGGATTTGCCCACAAAATATTATGTACCACAACAAAATCATTCCCATCTAACTACTTGATAGGACAGGGCGGGGAGGCCACAAATTAAGATTCCTTATTTAGTTTAGAATACATAGAAAACCAAATCATGTGAACGAGTCATGTACTTCCTCATTCTTACCATCAACTTTGTCATTTATATTTTATTTTAACAGGAATTTGTGTCACACAATTTCTAATACAAATGTATACAATAAATTTTAATTTTGATTCAACCATACACATATAAAGAAGTAAATGCATCCATTTATTTTTATATTGAATAAATATAATTATTTGTATATACAACATATAAACATAAAATGATATTATATCATTAATTGTGTTAATAGCTGTAGTTCATGTATAGCTTTAAAATTCATGGCTTTTATTCACGGTTTAAAAAAAAAATTGTATAGATTAGTAATAGATAGAGGGGGATGTCAAATCAAAGAAAGTTTAATTATATTGGTAATGTTGACCTTAAATTGTAATAAAAACATGATTAAAAATGACAAATGTTGAAATGACAGATTGTCCAATTAAAAACATGATTAAAATTTGGCTACTTATTAGATTTGGTGTTATTATTTAAGGGGTTGATTAATTACTAATTAGTGCCTAAAAATAAACAATGGAATTAGTTGTTTTCAGTTTTTGGTCCCTTGCAAATAGAATTTTGCCAACAAAAATTACCTCAAAATATTTAATTATAGCACATACCTCACCTTGCAATCACATCATCCTACTCACCTTTGCTTCTAAAAAAACAATCTTCTTCCTAAACAAACCAATTACGTGTTCCAATTGCATCCAACCTTTATGTTTATTTCAATATTCAGTCTTGCTTAAGAATGACCTTTTAGTAGATTTGGCATTGAAATTTTAATTTCATCATTCAATTTTAAAATGTTTTAACTAAATTGTCAAACCCGAGTTAATATTTAATGTCCAAATTGATAGAAGGACCTGATTAGCATGATATTGATACTTTGTGAATTCAAAAAATGTTTCCAAGTTTGGGACTAACATAAAAATTGGGTAAGAAGTTAGGGGTGTTTGGTGTAATTAAGCCAAAGATTAAAAATATATATTACAGCTTAAAGTACGGTTTGATTAAAGCTGTTAGCCCTTTTTTTCTACTCGCTGACAGTGGGGGTTTGGTAGAAAAATTGATCTGTTTAAAATACGAGCCGAGCTCGAATTCTATGTTTAAAGTTCAAGCTCAACCTAACCTATTATTTTTTCCATTTAGCTCACATGTTAAATTATATGAAAAATCAAGATCAACTGATGGAAAAAAGCCAGGATCTTTAAATAACTTGTAAAAAGAATCAAAGAGATTAAAAGAAATGAAAAAGGAGTTAGAGGCCTTGGATTGCAAATTGGCCAAAGTTGTTTCTCTCTCTTGATGCACTCAATTGTAGAGACACATTATTTGTATATATTGATAATGTCGTTGATTGAGTTAATTCACAAGATAACTCGATCTTAACTTAAAAAAAGAATACCATGATAAATAATTGAAGTGCAATATTCTTAATCTAATATATTTACTTATTTAAATTTTCTTTTCCTCACAATTTAAACTATTTTTTTAATTTTAAATTTGTACACATTACATATTAACTGAACAGTATACACACCATTTGAATTCCAATGCCATATTAACTTATCATCTCCCTTAAAAATGCTAATAGGAATCTTCAACACCCGAGTGGCATCACTTGGTGCAAGGACACCATCTATTACAACCTTATCCTGCGCATCTCTTGATCCATTCATCAACTCCACAACTCTTAGTATCTTTCCAACCCATAAATCCGAAAAACATTTATAGATCCGTCATCTTCCAAGCGCCAACAAAAACTATTCTCCAAAAGATGCTTTGTAAGTAGCGTGAATACTACTCCACATAAAATAAGGATTATTATCTTCATCCACATCAAGAAAACCACTATTTGGATAATATTTAGTTTTAAAAACTCTACTCAGAAGAGATTCACGAAGCGCGATAAATCTTGAAGCTTGTTTTTCAAGCATCGCTTAAATATTACGTTTCTTTTTATTTATTATGTTATTTTTAAATATACACTCGTATTCTAATTTTGTGGTTTCCACACACATACGTGTAATAGAATTTCTAGAGATGATGATGATGAAGAACTAGAAAAAAAAAAGATAGATTTGTCCTATGAAAACCTTAATCAACCTGCAACTAGAAACGCCAATAATCGGACGAACTCTCTATAAACCTCTACAAGGACTCCTAAAAACGTCAACAAATAAATATGGTATTAATACCATGCACTAACTTTACCTGAAACATGATAACTATATATGATATTGATACCATGCATCAATCCTATTTGAACCCGAATTATGTACCGATTGATCTGAAATGGGGATGGGTTTATTTTATTATTATTTACAAGGGGATGCACGCAATCGAACTGGGCAATTGTGATAAATACTTGCTCTGCTCTGCCTCAATCGTGTTTCAAAATTACTATCTATCCCTTATATTGACCTCTTTGTTTAAAATTGACAAAATACATTTCGATCTCTTCTAAAAAAATAATAATTCAGTTTAGTCCTTTTTAAATACAAATTCTCGACTTTAATTCAAAATCGTATATGTTTTTATCTTGATCTCCCAACTACTTGCACTCCATTGCCATCCCTATCCCTTGTACTGTACCTTTGGACATGGATGGTGACCAGCAAAAGAAATCCAGGGACTAAAAAATAAAACACCAAATGACTTCTCTTTGTCTGGATAAGGAGCAATTCGGCTTCTAGAGGAAAGATGGGAATTTAGGTCCACTTCAAATCTCATTAATTAATTTTGAATTGAGCTCTTTTTATCAATGATAACCAAAAAAAAAAAGAATCTTTAATAATTTGAAAATGTACTTTTATTTTCTTGGTTGATAAGTTAAAGGGATTGATCTAATAATTAGATTCTTTATTTCAACAACTATTTAAAAGTGTTGAAAACGAGTTGTGAGAACTAACCACAATAATTTACCTATGATTTTCATAATTTTTTCTTTATAGTGTTACTGTATGTTGATTCGAACGAAGGGGTTGAACTGATTTATGAGTGAATCGCTTGATATCAATAAAAAATTAAAAATCGAGACAAAAAGACGGCAGTGGAACTGAAGGTTGAATGTTTGAATCAAGAACTAATGATCTGGTCAGTTTAGTTTTTAAAACATGGATAAAAATCGAGAAATTACTCATTCTATTTAATTTGCCAAAATTTATTTCTCATAATTTAAAAAAAAAATGAAGTTGAACTGCTGATAAATTATTGAACTAATGGTTTTTTTAAAAGTATTAAATTTGACAAATTAAAGTAAAAGGACTAACTTCTAATTTTCATAAAATAAAGGGATGAAAGTCAACTTCTTTTGTTGTTTACTAGAGCTTAAAAATCTTATTAATCAAAAGATTATTTTATGTCACCAATTAAACCAATCAATCCTGGCTGGCAACAAAGGAGACAGATAGAGATTTGAGGAATATAATTTATTTTTGAAAAAAAAAACCCTAATTAAACAAATTTGTTGCACGTCATTAACGTAATCGAACACACTAATCTAGATATTATGGGTTAGGTTATTAATTAGTGATATAATTAATAAATTGCTCTTGAATTCAATAAAATAAAGGACTAAATTAGAAATAATAATAGTTAAGCAATCCTTCACCTATTTAACTAATCAAACTATGAATTAATAATATAAGAAAAGCCGATTGAGTCTTAACTCGATTGGCATGGGCATTATTGTGAATGCAGGAGGATGTGGGTTCGAGGGGCTATGGGTAGTTTTAGGTATTGTGTCAAGAATAGCATATATGATCAAAATCTATAGTAAGATTGTTCAAAAAAAAGAAGGTAAATTTCATCTGTGGTCATCCAAATATTAGTGTGTTTTTGTTTTGGTCATTAAACTTATGTCACCAACGTTATTGACATTAAATTTTGTCATTCTATCGTTAAATCACCAATGGAAAGATGACGTGATATTATTTAATTATTTACAATTTGTTGCAAATAAACTATGAATTGGTAAGAAGAAAAAGTACAATCTTAGACCAATCAAAACCTAAGAGTACCCCAAGTACATGTTTGTTTTTTTCTTTCTTCTGTAATTAACTAAAAATGTCATTACAACAGATGAGTTCATGCTTTTATTAGAATTTTATTAAAAATTTTAGTCATAAACGCCACTGTTTTAATTAACAATTTCCATATTTTAAAAACCTTTAATGCAGACTATTGCAATTAACATTATTTATAACCCATGTCACTTGTCCTAATTATTTTTGTTTTTTTCTTAAAATAAAAAATAATTGGGGTTTACTGTTTTCATAGTTTAGCTCATTTTTTGCCAGTGGAATTTATACTGGAATTAGCAAACCCGGTCAAATCGTTATAAACCCAAATCTAGTTAACAACTCAAACACGTTTAACCTCGAATTCATCTAAACCTAAATTGATTCAAACTCAAAATGATTTAAATTCCAGATACCTTAAATTCAAAATAACTTGAACATGAAATTATTTAGACCTACTCATGGGTTGGGCCACCTGGTCTGACTTGAAGGCCCACCTAAAAAGTAGGAGAGTTTTGGCAAAAATACAGGCTTAAAAATTGCGTTTGGGTAAAAAATAAGGCTCGTTTTAAAAAATGGGCCGGGCCTCAGGTAAGACATTTTTTACCCTAGCCTGGCCTGAATTCACTAAATGCCAAAAAAAAAATCTGCTTTTTTTTTTGTTATTTTAATGGCATTTTCTTATTGTTTTCTCCCTATTTTTCTACCATTTCACTATTATATTGCTACTATTTTGTTGTTATTGTTAGGATATTGTATAACACTTATTTTATTGTTAATTTTGTTATTATTTTAGAGACATTTTCTTGTTAAGTTGCATCTTACTTAGTATTATTTAAGTATATATATTTTTTTAAATGTATTTTCAATTTGTTCGAAAATATTTATTTTAATGCTTTTAGTATTTTTTATGTATTATATATTTAAAAATTGTGTAAAAAATAATATAATATAAAAAAATTAAAATGGGTGGGCCGAGTGGGTCCGGGTTTTAGCATATTTATTCGAGCCGAACTTGAAAAAAAATTTAGGCCCATTTTTCGGTCCAAGCCTAGTAAATGGGTCTAAATTTTTGCTTGGGCCCGACCCAACCTATGATCACCTCTAAAATTATCCGATCCTTTGGACACGTAAACAAGAATGATCCCACCCTAAAGTGACCAAAACTAAAAATGATGTAAGTTTGTAATAGCCTAACTTAAAAAAACTAAACCTCGAACTCGAATCCCAAACTACTCAAACTTAAAATGAGCCAAACCCAAAATTAATCTAATCTATAAATTGTTTGGCCCAAATTGATTTATAATTGCTCCAAATCAAATGTTGATATTTTTTTCCAATGAAACTAAAGAAAAAAATTATACTTTTTTGTTGATTTATTTATTTTTAAGGATTTTTTTGCTATAAAGCTACCACATATTACCACTAGATTGAATATTAGTACCACACCAACACAAACTAACAATGTTAGTGGAGAGGTACCACCAACCAAGGTGACAAAATACAAGTTCAGATACCAATTAAGTATTTCTGTACAAATTCAAAGGACAAATTGCATATTAACCCTTTTCAAAATTACTATCAAAATACACTTTATTAACTTACTGGTCCTTAGGGAGAAAATATTTTTAAGTTTGATAACATAAACTTCATTAAGATTAGACCCGAGGGTAATGCTAGGGGCTTGAGAGGGCCTCAACTCCCCCTAAAATAAAAAAAAATAAAAAAATTTAATCTTTTAAAATTTATGAAAATTTGTAAGCTAATATGATAAAATTACACTTTTAACTCACAAAATTAATAAAATTTTGATTTAATCCTTTAAAATATTAAAAAGATATAAGCTATTAAAATGATAAATTTGCATTTTAGCTCTTATAAAAACATACAAATTAACTTCGGTACTCGAAAACAATTTCCTAACTTCATCCCTGATTGGATCCAATATAACTACCAAATACCCAAGAGTCTTAGAAAAAGAAAAGCTATTCTTGTACCTTGAGTACCAAATCCGAGATGATCCATCGGGCCAATATTGCAGATTTTAAGCAACAGAAGCTCATAAAAATGTGGCAAAATTGTAGACCATGTCAAAGATCATATATCATTGAGTGCAAGATGGGCAGCCAAGCCAAGTTCAGCTTGAGTTAGTGAGCACGGTTCACCATGTTGAAACCCCCTAATCCGAGGCTTATACATCGAAAGCCTCATGTCAATCCGAGTTTAAGACATTTGGGTTGTAATGAAGAATACTATCCTCCAAGGTATACGGAGTTTCAGGAGCAGTAGATCAATATAGCAAGGCATTTTCAGTAACCCAAGAAGAGGTGCTATGTCGGGATGCCGGAGGCCTCCCGGGATATGTAGTCTCATCAAATAACAACAGATACAAAAATGGGCAAGAGAAACTTAGCAGGATGGTTACAGGCACAACATTCATCATTACCCTATCCTGCTAAACAAAAACCGAGGTTCACCCAACAATTTCAATCACCATTTGCAAAAGCACAAGGAAAATGGGAGAGAAAACGATGATCTTACAGGTACTTCCGTAGACTCGACAAATATGCTTTAAGGGATACCTAGATATTTGATAAATCATAAGGCTATGAAGCTATAGAGACCTAACAAGTTTAGACTCGATATGATTAAACAACAAACACCAACCCAATACAAATAAACAAACATGCAAAAATGTATATAATACAAATTATTAACGCGACTATGACACATGAAAATACACAAATACGATACAAACACATGAATTGCCGAGTCTAAGCCTATGCAAATTGCAATGCAAGTATCTCAAACAATAGAAAATAGATCGAAAACGACATTCCAAGACATTATTAATAGCAATCAGTTATAGACTGTCATGAACATTACAACAACAACAACAACAACAGCTTTAAGAAGCATACATACGAACTACCAGGTTCCATAATGGGAAAGTTATTTAAGTTTCGGTTTTTTCCTTCTTCCCCAAGAACTGTAAACCGAATGCGAAGCCTAAGATCAAGAGGGGTACCAGGAACTGTATAATCTTAAACAGAAAGCCAGGCTCCTCTTGTTGAGTTGCCGCGGTTGACGTCTGTGCTTTGTACATCCTTCGTGCGGGAATGGTGGTGGCATCGACCTCACCAATATAGTACTTCTGCATCTGCTCTCTTGCATCATCACTGTGACCTACGTCTTCGAAATCATTGGTCGCATCTTTTCCTATATAATTAGATATTGATATGTTACAACATAAATAATTAAGCTCGTAATTGTCGAACAAGACCATTGAACAAACATCTTACCACTAGCAGCAAGCAAAACTTCATCTCCACCAGGATGGTCCTCCAAGAATTGGGTTACATTATACACCTTAAAGAACATGCAAGGGTAAGCTAATCATTAAATTAAATTGCTTCCATTATTATACTAATTACTTTAAAATCTCCAACCAGAGATTGGGGGGGGGGGGAGATCAATAATATTCCCATAATTTCATCAAAGATGCACCTTTTCTGCAGAAAAAAAAGATCTAATTTTGCATAATTTTATACCTATGAATTTCCATTTCTTCACAGTTCAATCCAAAAACAAATTAAAAAAACCTAGCTTTGCATATTCCACATAGTTCCAACTACTTAAATAAGTAAAACAAACTACAAAAAGGGGGAAAACCCAAATCAGATTCATCCAAAAATGAAATGAAAACCAAACCTTTCCAGAGATCAAAAGCCAACAATCATTTCTGTCTTTGTGCTTCACCAGATCTTCATAAACAAATACCTTTTCTCCTGAACCCATTTCTTGAACTACAAAATGAAAAGAAAAAAAAAAGAGAGATAAATTCAACAGAAAAAGCAATGTGAAGTGCAGAAATTGACAAGTTTTATAAGAAAACAGTAAAATAGAGAAGGATTTGTTCTAACATGATGAAAGGAAGTCAAAGGAATGGAAATCGAGGGGAAAAGGTTAAGGACTAATGTCTAAGTTTGAATGGGGCAGTTAATATTATCTTTGGCTTTAAAATGTTGCCAATTTCTGACCAGTCAAGTGGACACGTGCTTCATACTCCGGTGTGATATACGTATTCTTCATGTTCGAGTTACCAACATTAATTCTTTTGAAGTTTGTAATTATTTTTTGCTTTTAATTTTAATAATTAAGTTTATTTTCGTATTTTATTTTTTTATTATATTAGATTTGAATTTGATAATTAGATTTGCTTAGAATTTTTAATTTAGATTCCATTAAAATATGATGATATGATCGGTATTTTTGAAATATGATTGGATTGATTGGACCAAAAATCGAACGATATATTAATCCGAGCAAAGGGTTAAAATGATTGAATCAGAAACTACTCGAAATTGGTAAAAACCGAAAACTGTGACAAGAATCAGTGGTTGAACAGTTTAATAGTTTTTTTATTATATATTTTTATAAACTTTTAATTATTTATTTAATTATTGTTGATTTAGCAATTGAACTAATCAAATTGATTGAATTGAAAATCAATAATTGAATCGGTTCGACCATTGATTCGATTATTAAAACATTGTATGTGACACTCTAATATTGTACCATATCATCGCTTGAAATTTTTTATGTTTTTCAAGTTCATGGATCAAAGTAGACCTAATTGCCAAGTTCAAAAGCTAAAAATTATATTACCCATTTTCAATAATATTATCTTCAAAATTTGAACTATAAATTTTTTCACCGAGAATAAAATATAATTTCTCGTTATATTCAACACTTACTGGTACGTGATTCACATTTCTCCACAAAAAATGTTAAGTACATTTTTTCCAATAAAAGTGGAAGGTGCAAAGATTGTTGAATAATTATATTCGATTTTAATGTTAATAGAAAATTTGCGCGTTTAAACATTAAAGTAATTGTGAAAAAGTATAATTATTAGGATAGTTATTATAATCTCTTGTACTTAAACAAGTAATTCTAATCTATTAAACATATGTTTGATTGATAGTGTACTTATATCTAAATTACGCCATGTTTAAGTCTTATTACGTGTGGATTTTTATAGATGATGGGTTTAAGTTCAAATTTTATTATATGTGGGTTTTCATTGAATTAATATAAAAATGTAAAAAAAAAAAGCATAAATATTCTCGTAATAAAATAATTTCCATTATAAAAATTATGATTTTTTAGTCATTTCATGACTAAATTAAAACTCAATCGATGATAATATCAATTCATTTAAAAATAATCAACTAATTGGTTTAGATGGAAAAAGCATTTTTAATAAAGTGGATAGCAAAAATCCTTTTTTACGTTAGTTTGGCTCACCGATTATTTTTTTAGTAAAAAAATAGATATAAAGATAAATTTAACCTTTAATATTTATTTATTTTGTTACTTTGGCCCTTATGATTTCGGGTCATTTTGACCCTCAGCCTTTAAAATTTAGTCAGGTTGTTTCCTTTATGATGAAAAAATTGACTGAACTGTTAAAATTTTAATGACATTGATGTGGCCACTAACGTGGTAGTCCATGTATACATTATAAAAATTTAAAAAATATTTAAAAAATCAAAAAAATTTAAAAAAAAGTTCAAAAAAGCTTTTAGAATATTTATCCATATTAGTGGTGAAGTATATGGAAAATGTCACTTGACCTGCTGCGTCAATGTCATTAAAATTTTAACAGTTCAGTCAATTTTTCCATAAAAAAGCAAGCAATTTAACTAAATTCTAAAGGTTGAGGCCAAAATGATCCCAAAAAAAAAGGATCAAAATAATAAAATGAGTAAGGATTAGGGGTTAAATAAATTTTTATGCCAAAAAAAAAAGCATTAAGGGAATGTTTATTTCATGTAAAATATTATTTGATTAGCGTTTGTTTATAGAAAATCAATTTGGTCAAAGTAAAACACTCGTACAGAAAAAGGTGGAAAATGAAAAAGTAATAATATAGAGTAATTATTAAATACTGATTTTTATTTTCTATTATCAATGATTTTCCAAATATATTTTTAATTATTTAAACTCGAAAATAAAGATTGAAATATGTCATAAGTCTTTATACGTTTCACAAATTTAAAATTTAGATCTTAAATTTTCAACCTTAGGATTTTAGTCCTTTTATTTTTCAGATTTTAAAATTCAAGTCTAGTTGTTAATATTATTAAAATTATTTTGTTAAATTCATGTTGATTCCAACATCATTTTTTAATTACACCAAAAAATTAATAGAAAATATTAACAGTATTAATAATTGGATCTAAATTTTAAATCTAAAAAATATAAAAACTAAATTATATAATTAAATTCCAAATTTATAAACACATAAAATATATTTTAACCCAAAAACAAATTGTGAAACATCCACAATTTTTAATAGTCTAGAGGGGATGGCAGTGGTGGGTCATAAAATGTAAACTTTCACGTTTGACCCTTTAAATTTTATAAAATTTTAATTTAATAGAAAATTAAATTTCATTTGGACCCTCTAAAAATGATAAAAAAATTATTTTAATCTTTTAAAAATTATAAAGATACCTTCTAGTAAAATTGTGAAATTACATTTTAACTTTCATAAAAATTCACAACTTAAATCGGACCTCCAAAATAAAAAATTCTGAATTTGCTCCTGCTTTTATCCAAGCAAAAGGGTCAATAAAATGCTAATAAATAATAAAAAGGGCCAGCAATTTTCGCTCACAAGAAAATGATATCCAACCAGCTTTGCTTGCTGTTTGGACTTTGATACTAATAAATTTCTATTATTTGAATTTTTAATGGAGTTAGTATTAAGAGTTAGTCGAAGATTAATTTAATTAAAAATATTATATTTATACTTTTTTTACAAAGAAAAAATATTATTTTGAGAGCTTATTTTTTTATTTTTATATGAACTCTATAAATTCAGACAATTTAAAGCTAAAAGCATCATAATTTATACATATTTAATTTTACCATTTTTGCCAAATTCTTATTTGACTAAACTACAAAAATAGTCACTTTTGTTTATCTCAGGTTACATTTTACTCACTTATATTTGAGATGTTACATTTTAGTCACTTACGTGAACGTGTTGTAATATCATTAAATCATTATTTCAAAAAAAAAAAGGTTAAATTATATAATTGGTCCCCATATTTTTTCGTTTTGAGCAATTTAATTTTTTTTCTTTTATGTTATTTTAACTTTCTTTTTTTTCTTCTTTATTTTTCATTCTCTTTTGCTTCTCCCTTTGTTTTCCTCTCTTCTTCATCTCCGTTTTCAACATAATTAATTCAAAGAAATGAGATTTCAAACATGAGCCATCTGCAAAGTTGTTTCGCTTCAATGATCTAATAATTAATTCAAAGAATTGAGATTTCAAACATGAGGAATCTATAAATCATGTCAAACAGTCAACTAAAGGTTACTTGTTAATGTGTAGCATTTAACCATATGATGGATTTAAGGGCTTGATCGCATGTAAATCATTTGAGGCAGCTCTTGAAACCGCCATTAGAATATGGAGAAGGGAGAAGGGAACATAAAAGAAAAAAAAAAGAAAGTTAAAAGAACATAAAAGAAAAAGATTAAATTACTCAAAACGAAAAAAATATAGGAACCAATTGTATAATTTAACCTAAATTTTTTGTTTGAAATGATTTAACGTGACACGTCAACTTACTATTACATCGTTAACAACAATTAATGGCTCAGTGACTAAAATGTTACAACATGATAATATAAGTGACTAAAATATAACCTAAGACAAATAGAAGTGACTATTTTAATAGTTTACCCTAATAATAATTCTATTTATTTTTTTCAAATAAGTTATCACTTGCCATTTTACCTATTAGACCAAATAAATGCAAGTTAGGTAATATCTATATTTAGATTAAATATTTGGATTCGAGTATTTTTTTTATATGATGTCTACTTTTATACATGATTTTCAGATCTGTAAATCAGAGAAAAAGTATAACACCCCTAACCCGAATCTGTCGCTAGAACAGGGTTACGGAGCATTACCAGTGTTTACAAATTAATTATCAGACATTTTATTTCATCTAGCATTCATATTAGAAACCAATCAAAATTATACATATTGTACCTTAAACGAACCCTCTAGGCCCAAATTACGCATTAGAAACAAATAGGGACTAAGTCGAAAACTCAAAAAAAATTTCAGAAATATTTAAAATTTTCAACACTGCAAGGATCATACAGTCGTGTGGCCAGGCCATGTGATTCACACGGTTTGGAGACACATCTGTGTCTTAGGCCATGTAGGCATTCGAAATAGGGACACACGGCCGTGTCTCAGCTCGTGTCCCTGCCCGTGCAAGTCTACTGACTTGGGTCACACGGCCAAGTTACATGCCTGTGTGCTAAACCGTGTGAGCATTCTGTTTCATGCAAATTTAAGATACAAGGGACACACGGCCGTGTTACCACGGTTGAGACACACGCCCGTGTCTCTGCCCGTAGGGACGAAAATAGGTCATTTTACAAGCCATATTTCTTACCCAATTCTATGTCAATCTACAATCAACATTACACATATCAACAAGCCATAATAGACATCCAAAACAAGCCAAAATAAGTGGCTAAACTTAACAAATTATATATAGGTCATCATTAAACAAAATACCTATACATGTCATTATAACCAAAATCAAAACATTCGAAAGTACCGATAGAACCAAATGATAGTGTGATATATCTCCGACAAGCTTCCAACCCAATCGAGCTTTTAATAATCTGTAGGGTAAATAAAAACAAATACATAAGCAATGAATGCTTAGTAAGCTCGTGTAATCTTTAATCATATTAATTCATTTCAAATATGAAATCTATACATATCAAGAATAATCCAATATTGATACCACAATACTCATGAAGTTATATTCATCAACTCACAATGTGAATAAATCCACAACATCACTTATACATATTATCCCAAGTTTAGTAGTATTTTATATAACTTTAACTCTTCCAAATTTCTTTATTTTCATTTGCATTGCTTTACTTTCCACACTTATTCCATATGCATGACACACAAGTCATAAACATATCATTCAACCATGGCCACAAGCTAGTACATTTAACCAAAGCCTTTTTTGAATTGATCACATGATAAGTCATTTAATAAGAAATTGCATAATTTAAACCTTACCACTCTTTCATGAGCACTAGCATATTTTCACTTAAATACTTACCATTTCAATGCATCATATAAATAAACATATTACCATATAACGGGAAGCTCGATAGGGCCATATATCGGGATGCTCATGAGAGCTAATAAGGGGACGTTCTTTCAAGCTATGGTATGTCTGCAACATATGCAGGACCACAAACAATACAGGAACCCTGTATCCATCAAATTTCATTTATTCAATCGGGACTTAATATCTGTCGGGCATTGTCGGATATGCGATTAATTTCATATACATAACAACAATACAATCTCATACATACAATTCAATTAACACATGTGAATTCTCAATTTAATTACATGAACTTACTTGGCTAAATTGCAAAAATACCAAGATTTAAGGGTATTTTGGTAATTTTCTATTTTCCTCAAATTTCTACTCAATCTTGATTTAAATTAATAATTTCATACACTTTATTAATTTAGACAAAAGAAAACAATTCATTTCTTGCAATTTGGTTATTTTGACTTTTTACAAAATTGCCCCTAAAGTTTTACTTTTATTCAATTTAGTCCCTGAGCCTAAAACATGCAAATTAGCCATTTTTAATGTAAACCCATACTAGCTGAATATTCATATATATTTTCCTCCTCCTCTCCATTCCACATCCTTAATGTATATATATTTGTTAGAATCTTTAGCTTTTAGTATATAACATGCTTATATGTTCATATCAAAGTTGTCCACTTGAGTCATAGTCACTAAATTATTTATATCTTGAGCTAAAGAATTCTAAATTAAGATCTGCTTGATATTTTTGAAACTAGACTCAAATATATTTCGACCATAAAATTTTTAGAATTTATAATTTAGCCAATAAGTACAGTAAAATCTTCAAATTTATCCCTGTTCTGCTGTTTGACATCTTCGACCTTTCTTTACTAAAAATTAATTATATCTTAATATGGGTTTGGATGATGTTTCTATTTGTTTCTCTTAAAAATAGACTTATTAATAATTTAAACATATAAATTTAAACCCCTAATTATTTTTTACAATTTTTTATGATTTTCCAAATTCAGAACAGGGAAACCCAAAATCAATTTGACATTGTCTCACAAAAATTCATATATCTCATAATAAAATTCTTTTGCTTACAACTTTTCTTCTATGTAAAACTAGACTCAATAGGATTTAATTTAATACTTTAATTAACTTCTAATTCAATTTCTACAATTTTTGGTGAATTTTCAAAATCAGACTACTGTTGCTGTCCAAAATTGTTTTAGTGCAAAATGTTGAAAACCAAGTTTATAACACCCTCCTTTCCTTTCTCTACAATATTTCCATAACTTCCTCTTACTTCCCTTCACTAACATATCAAGAACATAGAACCTTATATAAGAAAACTTTACTTTAACATCATTTTCATGCTTTTTCAATAATATCAAACTTAAAAATATATTGAAATCTTGATGTTTTTACCTTGTCCTATTAATTTCAATCTTTAACTTGATTTTTTCTCTCCTCCAACTTCCATTTTCTTGAATCCAAGGTGATTTTCTTATTCTCCATTGTCTCCTTATCACTTTTCTCTCTTGGTGACTATGAAAATTTCTTGAAATTCTTGGTGAAAATGGTGGATTTTTGGTGAAAGGACCAAATTGTAAGGAAAATAAAATTTCTTTCTTTCTTTTCTCTTCTCACGTTAGTAGCATGGGAAGGATGAAGAGAAGTCTTTTTTTCCTTAAATACTAAATAAAATAATAAAAAATATAATTAAAAGTCAAATTAAAATATTAATAAATTAATCTAAAATATCAACAACATCATCATTACTCTTCAAAATTGTCTTCCTTGCTAAATGACCATTTTGCCCCTTATGATTCTTCAAAATTCCTCTTTGACTCATTGCTCATTTTGGTAAAATTGTGATTTAACCCCCTCATACTTTTCCACTTATTCAATTTGGTCCTAATTCATCCATTTTCCTTAGTTTCTAGATCATTCCACCCTTAAAATATTTTCACTATTGGTCCTTCAACTTTTCATATTTACACTTTCACCTCTCAAATTTTAAGTATTTACTCTTGGGCCACAAAAATTTTCTCACTTTTACAATTTAGTCCTTTCTTGAATTAATATATCATAATATACTTCCCAAATAGATTTGGTTGACATAACTCAAAATTTCCCTCTTGTCACTTTATTTCCTTATTTTACTATATCAAGAACAATATCACATTTTCTTACTGTAGCAACTTCGGGGTATTACAAAAAGTATGTTCAAACTATTTTTTTTGTTACAATAACAACTGTGCTAATTGAATTAAATTTCAATTAGCTCGACTTCGAGTATTTAGATTAAATAAATTAGCATTTTGTATGATAAAAATTATTTACTTTTCATATAATTCATATTCACAACTTAAGATTTCCTTTTAGCTTTTTTTTTAAGATACTAAGCTACATTTCTATAAACATGCCAATGTGATTTTCATGATAAATGTGAAAAAGTTATTTTTCCAAGTTGATAAAAAATTTAAAAAAATTATTAAGACAAAATTAACTTCATTTAAAATTTATGTTGTGATTTTTTATAAGGTAAATTATCTTGTTAGTCACTCTAAATACGTGTCGATCCTATTCAGGTTGTCCAAATTTTTTTGTTAATTTGGTTTCCCAAAATAGAAATTTATTAAATTGGTCATCCTACTGTTAAATAGTGATAGAATACTGACAGTGCATTTCGACATTAGCCACTCTAAAATTAGGGTAAACTACCCATCAATCACTTTAAATAGGGTCATTCCTGTTTTTGTCACCCCAAATTTTTTTTTATGCAAATGCACCTTTAAACTTCCATTACCATCTAACAATGGAATGAAAAATTTGATCAATTTCTTTTTTGAGTGACCAAATTAACAAAAAAAGCAATTAAGGTGACCAAAATAGAAATAATCCCTGTGTAAAGGATATAGTTTACCCTTTTTAATAACTAAGAAATGATGTATTATTTTGTAGTGTACTGTGTGTTTGGGTGGGAAATTTGGAAGTGAAATTTCACTTCTATCAAAGTTTTTAAATCTCGCAAAATATATTTACTTAATTTTATAAAAATACAAAATTTCAAAATTTATAAAGAATTTCAAAAGAAGTTTTGAGTAACTCAAATTCTCTATTCAAATTCACCTATAAAATTTCGTTTAATATATATGGTTGGTTCCAGTATAAAGTAATGACATGATGACTTATTTGGCCCTCCAAATTTACAAAAAAAAAAAAAATCATTTTAGTCGTTCATTTAATTTGTCCTCTCTTTTAGTCTTTAAACTTATGTTACTTGTCAAATCATCCTAAAATGAATAGAAAACTTAACGTTTGTTAAATTTGCTAATGTGACATACACGTGAATTTTCACACAAATGTCATGTAGGCAATTAATTAATTATTTTAAAATTTCAAAATATCAAAAAATTATAAAAATTATTTTTTAAAATTAAAAAATATAAAAATATATTTTTAATTTTTAAGAAACTAAATTAATTGCTAATGTGGCATATACGTGGATGCCACACCATGTCAACAAAGTTAACAAACGTTAACTTTTCCATCCATTTTTAGGTGATTTGACAGACAATGTAAGTTTAAGAGTTAAAAGGGGAAAAATTAAATGGAGGGCTAAAATGACTTTTTTTTTTGTAAAGTTAGAAGGCCCAATAAGTCGATATGCCTAAAATAAATAGCATAATGACATAATAATAATTTTAGCCCCTAAAATTTGCATCTTTTGTCAATTTGGCCATTATTTTTTTTAGTTAAAGTTGACCATCAATCTTTTAAAAAAAGTAATTTAATCATCAACCTTTCAAAAGGAGTCAAATTGTTGTTTGTTTAACAAAAATACTGATTAAAACATTATTTTTTTAACATGACGGCTTGCATGGAAATATAAGTGTACTTTATGCTAATTTTTTGAAATTTTATAAACTTTTTATACTATTATTATTTTATTTTATTGAATATTTTTATAAATGTTAAAATATAAAACAAATAATGTCATGCTAGCATGAAGCACACGTGAATTACTACGCAGGTTGCCTGTAACGCCCCTAACCCGAATCCATCGCCGGAACAGGGTTACAGAGCATTACCAAAGTTTACAAATTAATTATCAGACATTTTATTTCATCTAGCATTCATATTTGAAACCAATCAAAATCATACATATTGTCCCTTAAATGAGCCATCGAGGCCCAAATTTACGCATTAGAAACACATAGGGACTAAGTCGAAAGCTCAAAATTTTTTTTGAAAATATTTAATGTTTCCAACACTGCAGGGGTCACACGGTCGTGTTTCAGCCCGTGTGGTGCCCGTGTGAGTATACTGACTTGGGTCACACGACCAAGTCACACGCTCGTGTGCTAGGTCGTGTGAGCATTCTGTTTTATGCAAATTTAAGATACAAGGGACACACGACTGTGTCACCAGGTCGTGTGTCACACACGGTTAAGACACACGCCCGTGTCTCTGCCCATGTGGATGAAAATAGGTCATTTTACAAGCCATATTTCTCACCCAATTTTGTGTCTATCTACAATCAACATTACACATATTAACAGGCCATAATTAGACATCCAAAACAAGCCAAAATAAGTGGCTAAACTTAACAAATTACATATAGGCCATTATTAAACAAAATACCTATACATGTCATTATAACCAAAATCAAAACATTTGAAAGTACCGATAGAACCAAAGGATGGTGTGATATATCTCCGACAAGCTTCCAACCCAATCAAGCTTCTGATAATCTGTAGGGTAAATAAAAACAAATACATAAGCAATGAATGCGTAGTAAGCTTGTATAAACTTTAATCATAATACTTCCTTTTCAAATATGAAATTTATACTTATTAAGAATAATCTAATATTGCTACCACAATACTCATGAAGATATATTTAACAACTCCCTATGTGAATAAATCTACAATATCACTTATACATAATATTCCTAGCATAGTAGGATTTTAAACAACTTTAACTCTTCCAAAATTTCTTTATTTTCATTTGCGTTTCTTTACTTTCCACACTCATTCCATATGCATAACACACCAGTCATAAGCATATCATTCAGCCATAGATACAAGCTAATGCATTTAAACATAGACCTTTTTCGAATTAATCACACGATAACTCATTTTATAAGAAATTGCATAACTTAAAACTTACCGCTATTTCATGAGCACAAGTATATTTTCATTTGAGTACTTACCCTTTCAACGCATCATATAATAAACATATTACCATTTAACCAATAACTTGACACTTGTCTAAGCGTCAACAACAACACTTGTTAGCGTACTTGAACATATTTTATATAAATTCAAAATTGATAAACTTATTTTATCAATATATCACACTTGAGTTTATTACTTATCACAACTTACATAATTTCCATGTATTAACATATCAAGATATTGATATATATACATATCATGATACATATCATTCTCTTACTGTTTCTTCATATACATATATCATCCAAAAACAACTCCTATTATTTTACCATTTGAAGAATGACTTACGGATATGAGTACATCATTTTCAGAAGCCTGAAGGCTGAACAGAAGCTCATGAGAGCTAAACAGAAAGTAAACACGAAATTTCGCAACAAATGCTGAACCTCGATTTACTTGGGTAATTTTCTGTCAATTCATCCTTTACATTTTCCGTCAATTCATCCTTTACATTCGTAGTGCCATAACCCAGTTATGGTATTATCATTAGAATGCCATAGCGCAGCTATGGTCTTACATATAAACACTGCCACAGTCCAACCATGGTTTTACGTTCATAGTGCCATAACCCAGTTATGGTCTTATCATCAGAATGCCATAGCCCAACTATGGTCTGCGCTATGGTCTTACATATGAACACTGCCACAGTCCAACCATGGTTTTACGTTCATAGTGCCATAACCTAGTTATGGTCTTATCATCAGAATGTCATAGCCCAACTATGGTCTCACATATAAACACTGCCATGGTCCAACCATGGTCTTACGTTCATAGTGCCATAACCCAGTTATGGTCTTTTCATTAAAATGTCATAGATCAGCTGTGGTCTTACATTTAAACATTTTCATGTTCCAACCATGGTCTTATCCATCAATTCTTTCTTTGCCACGAAATGATCGTACTCAATCCTGCGTTCTACTCATTTTAAACATTCAATTCAATTTTCATACTTTTACAATAATCTTAATTTCAACAACAAAATATGAATAAATATATTATAACATTCCTAAATTAACAAATAATCGTGAAATTTTAACCATATGAACTTACCTGAATTGAATTAATAATTGCAGGAGTTCAGGGACTATTCCGCTATTTTTCCTTTTTCACAAGTATCTACGAAATCTTGATCTAAAATATAAAATTACTCATTCATTAGCAAATATTTCAGTTCCACTTCATTTCACTATTTATACCCTTTAATTTTTTTGAATTTACATAATTACCCCAATTTTTACAACTTTTACAATTTAGTCCTTTAACTAATTAATCTATCAAATCAACTATTTTTCATCAATTAATAATTTATCCAAATATTCTAGGCTATCAAACATCCCTTAATAAAATATAAATTTAATACCAAACCCTAATATTTTAACCATTTTCACAATTTAATCCTAACATCAATATTTAACAAAATCACTTTATAATATCATCATACAACAAAACTAAAGCTCTAAACCCATTTGATATTAATAATTTATTTCAATAAATTAATTTAGACAACAAAACAATTCATTTCATGCAGTGTGGTCATTTTTGACATTTTTATAAAATTACCCTTAAAATTTTACTTTTATTCAATTTAGTCCCTGAGCCTAAAACATGCAAATTAGCCATTTTTAATGAAAACCCATGCTAGTTGAATATTCATATATTTTCCTCCTGCTCTCCATTCCACATCCTTAATGTATATAACATGCTTATATGTAATATTATCTATAATTATCCTATTTACTTATGTTCATATCAAAGCTGTCCACTTGAGTCATAGTCAATAAATTATTTATGTCTTGAGATACAGAATTCTAAATTAAGATTCACTTGATGTTTTTGAAACTAGACTCAAATATCTTTCTACCATAAAGTTTTTAGAATTTATAGTTTAGCCAATAAGTACAATAAAATCTTCAAATTTATCCCTGTTCTGCTGCTTGACAGCTTTGACCTTTGCTTATTAAAAATTAATTATCTCTTAGTACAGGGTTTGGATGATGTTCGTTTATTTCTCTTGAGACTCATCAAGAATTAAAAAATATAAATTTAAACCCCTAATTATGTTTTTACAATTTTTGATGATTTTCCAAAGTCAGAACAGGGGAGCCCAAAATCAATCTGACCCTATCTCACAAAAATTCGTATATCTCATAATACGAAATTCTTTTGATTACACCGTTTTTTCTATGTAAACTAGACTCAATAGGATTTAATTTAATACTTTAATTAACATCTAATTAAATTTCTACAATTTTTGGTGAATTTTCAAAGTCAGGCTACTGTTGTTGTCCAAAACTGTTTTAGTGTAAAATGTTGATAACCAAATTTATAACACCCTCCTTTCCTTTCTCTATAATATTTCTCAGCACTTCCTCTTATTTCCCTTCACTAACATATCAAGAACATAGAACCTTATGTAATAAAACTCTACTTTAACATTATTTTCATACTTTTTCAATAATATCAAACTCAAAAATATATTGAAATATTGATGTTCTTACCTTGTCCTATTGATTTCAATCTTTAAGTTGATTTTCTCTCTCCTCTAGCTTCTATTTCTTGAATCTAACTTGATATTCTAGCTTCCCATTGTCTCCTTATTATTTTTCTCTCTTGGTAGCTATGGAAATTCTTTTGATTTCTAAGTGAAAATGGTGAATTTTTGGTAAAAGGACCAAATTGTAAAGAAAGGAAAATGTTTTTCTTATCATCTCACGTGGGAGCATGGAAATATGATGAAAATTCTTCATCTTTCTTTCTTTTTATACTAAATAAAATAATAATAAAATATCTCATTAAAATATTAATAAATAATATTTATCTAATTAAATAATTTAAAATATCATCAAAATATCTCTAATATCATCATTGCCTTCTAGAGTTCTCTCTCTTTCTAATTGACCATTTTGCCCTTTATGATCTTTTCCATCCTTGAGTCATCACTTAATTTGGTAAAATTGTAGTTTAGTCCTTCAGAATTCTTCACTTATTCAATTTGGTCCTAATTCATCCATTTTCCTTAGTTTTTAGATCATTCCACCCTTAAAATATTTGCACTATTGGTCATTCAACTTTTTCATATTTACACTTTAACCATCAAATTTTTGAGTATTTACTCTTGGGCAATAAAACTTTTCTCACTTTTGCGATTTAATCCTTTCTTGAATTAATATGTCATAATGTATTTTCCAATGTTGACATAACTCAAAATTTCCCTTTTTGTCACTTTATTTCCTTATTTTACTATATTAATGATACTATCTTACTTTCTTACTGTAGTAATTTTTAGGGCATTACATTGCCACACTAACATCGTTAGAAAATTAATATTTTAGTTGACATTTTCATTAAATAAAGCCATTTGATTCTTTTTGAAAAGATAATAGTCAAACTTAGCTAAAAAAAGGAACAAATTTGATAAAATATGTAAATATTGAGGGCAGCCTAACATAAACTTCAAATGTATATTTTAATTATAATATATATTTAAAAATATTTACATATTTTTACAAATGTATAGATTTAACCAGGGGCAAAGCTAGAAAAAATTTTAGGGGGTCGAAATGAAATTTTAATTTTTAATAGTCTATATTTTTATAATTTTTAAAGGATTAAATTAAATTTTCATAATTTTAGGGGGCCAAAGTGTAATTTTATCTTTACTAATTTAAAATTTTAAAATTTTCTAAATGGCCAAACAATAATTTTCCATTTTAAAGGGCCCAAATTCGCCTTTGGATTTAACAAATTAATGCGCTTTTATACTTTCTAAATATATATTACATCGAAACCTAACTGATTTATTTATCATGAATACACAAATCCAAAATTTGATAACAGCTAGGTTAGAGAAAGGTACTACAGCAACCCCATTTACCAAACTGGATCAAGGCTTTTTCTTCTTTTATTATTGGGCTGTTTTATTTTTGTTTTGGATTTCCTTAAATTTTATTATGTTTGTCTTTTGGGCCTGTTTTTTTTATCTAATAAAGGATCTAGGTATTTTATCTAAAAAAACAATTGAGATCTAAGTTACTAAATACAACATTAAGAAATTATATCATTAAATTATTAGTAAATTTATGATGCGTTTGGTTGAATTCAATTGAGTGAAAAAATTTCGAGTTAATCAAATTGACAAGTCCTATTTTATCATCCTAATTCAATTTGAATTTTTTTCAAATGAGTTGAATGAAATGAAATTCTAGTCGAGTCAAATCAAGTGAAATTATTCGAGTTAAATTAAAAAAATTAAACATATCAAATTAAAATCTTGTTATAGTATAACTAATTCCATATTAGAGCACATAAATTTGAAACCATATATATTTGAAAACTTTTTCAAAGCAAAATAAAATAAAAAGATACTTTAGTATGATAAACTTGAATCATTAATTAACTTATTTAGGCCCCCAAAATTATTATTTTTGAAATTTTTTAAAATTTTAACTTTCTTTATATATTCTTTAGATTTTTTTTAAAAAATCTTATCATTTTTAAAATTGTAGCATCATCGACGAGTAGAAGAACATATTTTAGATCAAAGTTGATTTGAGAGTTAGTGTTGGACATTGGGGGAAGAAAGCTATTTGGATTTGGTTTGTAGATTTGTGACATTTAAAGTTGTTTCATGGAAAAAAAACTGAACTGTAAAAGAGAAAGGGAATGTAGGTTTTCGATTGGTGCAGGTTGTGCAAACAAAGAAGACCATATAGCAGCGATTTTAACATTCCAACAACGTAAATGAAAACTTTCGAATAGTTCAATGATTATTTTGTAATTTGTTGAAGTTGAGTGATTAAAATGTGAATTTGCTAAGAGTTTAGTGACATCGAGTGTAATTTACCCAAGAAATTATCCAAATATAGCAGTTTTAGATTGACACCGGAAGACACGTGATGCATAAGAACCGTTCGTAACCTGCAATTTAAATTAAACACATGATTGAGAACCAAACATTTCAATTTAATCCTCATCATTACTCATTAGCGAATAGAAGGTAAACGTTTGTCAGCCTCTACTTTATATATTTGCTGTCTTCTTTTCCAATGTGGGACTTTTCTGTATAAAATCCCAATCAACCCCTCCATTTTAACGACAAAAAGAAGGCATCCCACAATTAAAAAAAATCAGGTTAAAGAAACATGGCTTACAAGCAACAACCATCGTTCACATTGGCCTTTGTTGCAGCCGCCTTGATTCTCCTTGCCGGTCAAGTCACGGCCAGACGTGAAATCATAGAAGTCAAAGGTCGCAGAGTAACGGACCCTATCCTCGAAGCCAAACTAATAGACATGCTTGAAGAAACAGAGCGTACAAAGGATAAGGTACCGGTACTTGGTAACAGCGAGATGGTTAAGTATTGTGATAATGCTTATGGAATGTCCATAGGAAACTTGAAAAAGGCATTGGGTATGCTTCAACGTGGTATTAAATCACCCCAAGGTTTCAAAGAACTCGAAGCCATCGTGTTGGTAGTGATGAAGGCTTATGAGGAATGTGATCATGTTTTTGCAGAGAATGCTAAGCCTTCACCTTTTGGTATTAGTAATACTAAATTGAAATCATTGGGCACTGAGTGTAAGCAATATGCTGAAGAGGATGCTAAACAGAACTAAGTAATGTATCTGTATCTGTATGTGTATGAAGGTTGATGTTTCTTGGATGCTTGGATTGGGATGTAATATTTTTAACAACAAAACTTATACATAGAGAGATTCAAGATCATTGAGCATGCTTGGGAATGTACTTTTGAGAACAATTGCTAATTTTTTAATAGGTAAATAATACTTTTTAATTTCACGGTGGAAGAAAGCCTTCTCTTTTCTAACTTTAAGAACATAAATTGAAAATAACATAAATTCTCATTCAATCTAAACTCAAAACCCTAAACTGAATCGGAAAGTTTTTGATCTATCCAAAGGGTAATACTATTTAAGAACTTTTCACCATAATACAGTTTTACTTTTTATCTTACAATTGAAAGGGGTGAAAAGAACAAAAAATTTACTATAGAAAAGGTAACATTCCTTGAATAAAATTTGCCTTTTTATCAGTTACCATCCAAAATCTTCTTCACTTAGATATATTTCTGTTAATATGTCAGACATTACTGTTTCAGGTGTCAAACGGAGTTCATTGAGGTCAATGGTAGGGTTATTATGTATTAAGAACACCCCGGGGCCAATATCAGACCATCAACATCGATAGGAAGAAGTAACTTTTGCCATAAGCATCCTGTAGAGAAGAGCTCGGGTGGTTGAACGATTGTTACAACGTCATCATTTTTATGTAACATTCCGGTTACGGTTACGGTGTTGCCTTCCTGTATGTACCTGCAAGTTGTTAGTGTTTGAGTAAGCATAGGCAAAAGGCAGCCAGGAATTCGAGATTCATGTTTGTATATGCAGGGTTACCCTTCTTCCAGACGTAGTAGACGGGCATCTGCGGAAAGGTTTCTTTCTCGTAACCAATTGGTGAGGTGAGGAGATAGGACTCTACATTGTTTCGTAGTAGTGACGAGTTTGCTGTCGGTGATCAAGGGGATAACTTTACAACCGGAACCGGCTTTTACCATGGCTCTGATACCGGATATGCGATCGGTTATATAGAAATCTGTAGAAAACCTCTGTCATGCAAAACAAAGTCAAGCAAAATAAAGAAACTCTACATAAACATTTCTATTTCTTACAGACACCACATTTAAGAGAACACGGATATGTTTGAAAGAACAATTGAGACGATAAACATATTGAATGTGAAGAAGCAACCTGCTTTATACTAAGTATCAGATCAAGAACAGTAGAACAACATTCAGAAACAACAGATTATGTTCATCCAGTTTTCCCACCTAGTTATTCTTCGAGATATTTAGAGACAAGCTCGATAGAGAAACCATTACGGTCCAAATTATTAACCATCTGGCCTTTGATCCTTTAGACTACAGACTCCCTCTCATAGATAATTGCTATAGATTTGGACAACATACTTAAGGACCACATACAACATACTAGTTGATCTTAAAGCATGCTATAAGTCATTAAGTTGCAAAGTTCACGATTCAGACTGTAAACAGAAGAAATCAGCATGAAATCAGGACAATCGGAGCAAGAAATCTGACCGTAGCATGGAACTCAAGCGCATTGCAATAAATTATTTCACTTGGCTATGAAAAAACAAAACGAGAACAATGAAGTGTCATTATGGGAACCAAAACAAAATCCGGTAATACGAAGAGAACTAAACCGAATACCGGATAAGCAGCGATGGATATAGTTACACAAGTAATCTAACAGAAGATATCATTGCCATTATAATCTAATGCCAAAATGGAACAATGGACGTTGGCAACAATTGTGTTAAGAGCATTGTCATTATAATCTATCACAATCTATCAATGCAACCAAATGGCATCAATTTAATTCAATAAGAACATACACATACACATACCTCACAATAAGCTAGGTTCCATTGAAAGCAAGATCTTTTAACATTAACAGGTTTGAGACCAAATTGTCCATATTCATAGAGAAGAGTAGATGCATATATGCATCTGCCAACCCTTTCATATGAAGTTTCTAAAGATAGATTTCCACATGATGCTACCTACAAAATGAGCAACAAAAAAACAGATTAAATTTACCAAATAATGTCAACTTTATAACACGCAAACAATAAATTTTCAGAAACCAAATGAAAACCCCAAGAAAAATCACAAAAACCCCACAAATTATACGAAATGCATTTTAAAAAAAAGAGGAAGGAACTTTGAAGTGGAGATGTACCCCAGTGACCTTCACAAGCTGTCCTTCACGTGCAAGTCGAAGATCAGAATCAGGGAAAGAGTTAAGAAAGAACATGAAAGCAGATCTGTTATGGTGTCTCCAATTAATAGCATTCCAAGCTAAAAAAGAAGCAACTAAAGCAGATAGTAAAAGGAAAGAGAGGAAGAAAGCAGCATTATGGACCACAACAAGGATGAAAATGGAGACAAAGAGACCAATGAAGAAAAGGGGTAAAAGAGTGTAAAAGGCTAAACTTGGTATAGGTTTGCAACTGAAACTAGTTTGGTGCTCTGTTAGGGATGCATTGGACAGGTCGTTCATCACTGAAAAAACAAAGAGAAGTGAGTGAACTGAGAAAAAAAATTTGAAACTTTAAAAATGGGAACTTGTTTTGTGAGAGAAAGGTTTTGCCTTTTGGATAATGAGAGATCCGGCCAAAAAACCTGTAGATCTTTTTCTTCATTGAGTCAAAGTTGGGCGATTTGTCTTTAGGACTCTTAAGAAAGATTAAGGTACACAGCCCATATGAAACAATGGAGTCCACCAATTTTGGGAATGAGTACCATTGGAACCCTTTGTACTTTTATCCTCTCAACTCAAAGATGGGCAAATCAATCCCTATATATTAGATCAAAAAGTAAGTTGATCATTCAGTTAAAAATTCTATTCATTTTTATTGTTAAAAATTGGACCATGTATGTTAGAATGAGGTACACATGGCACGCCACGCGAAATTATTTGGTTATTCTGTCAGCAATGCCAATTTTTAACAATAGAATTTGATGAAATTTTTTACTAGAAAGGACCAATTTTCTCTTTAATCTAACATATAAGGTTTAGTTTGCTTTTTTTTTAGTAAAGGGGGCAAAATGTAATTGACTCCTAGTACAGAAACCTTCATGGTACTTTTACACCAACTTTGTCAATGCTTATCACTTCATAAGATTAAAACAGTAAAAGTACAATCGAGGTTCTTGTACTAGCAGTTAGATTGTATTTTGCCCCATTTACTCTAAAAACGAGCAAATTATTTTATTATTAGATCAAAGAGAAATTGATACTTTTTATACAAAATTTCATTTATTTCTACTATTAAAAACTGGCGTGGCTAACATAATAGTTAGACAGTTACACATGGTGTGCCATATGTACCTCATTCTAACATACAAAGACCAATTTTTAACAGTTGAAATGGATGGAATTTTTAACAAAATGACCAGTTTGCTATTTGATCTAACATACAGGACTAATTTACCCAATTAAGTAAAATGGGCAAAATGTAATTTGACTCCTGATACAATGACTTCTATGGTAATTTTACCGATTAAAACTCAAAACTTTAGGTATCAATCTTCTTATGGTAAAAGTACAACAAAAATATTGTACTATACCTCGGATTGCATTTTATCCCCTCGACTGAAAAAAGGGCAAATTGGTCATTGCACATCTGATGAGTGAGCCAAACAACCCCTCTATTAAAATTTAGCCCACAACCTTATATATTTATTCAATTTTAGAAACTAATAAGGCTAAAGGGTCAAAAGGGCCTTAGTAACAAATTAAAAAAAATTCAATTAAGCCCTTTTAAAATTATTAAAAAATCATAAAAATTGTAAACATAATTTATTAAAAATAAGTTATAAAATTTTTATTAAAAATAACAATACTGACCCATTAAATTTAATGGTTATAAGATTTTTTTTTTTTAAATTGACTTCTATTCTTTTATTGGGTTGGTATTATTAATTTTTTAATAAAAATTTTATAACTTATTTTTAATAAATTATGTTTACAATTTTTATGATTTTTTAATAATTTTAAAAGGGCTTAATTGATTTTTTTTTCTAATTTGTTACTAAAGCCTTCTTGACCCTTTAGTCTTATTAGTTTCAAAATTTTCTAATTTATTTCCAATAAAAGAGTAGGGATCAAATTGAATAAATGTGTAAATATCGAAGTTTAAATTTGTTACTATACCTCATATATAAACACTAAAACAAACATGTAATAGTGGAATTTGAATGGAGAGGCTAGTTTGCTTTCTCATCTAATCTAATGTACAAAGATTAATTTACCATTTCTTTAGTAGAGGACTAAAATGCAATCTAGAGTATAGTGAAAGGGGTTTTATGGTAGCTTTATCATCTTCTTATCACTCAATACAGGAATTATTAATGCCATAATTTGTGAAGTTGTTTGCTTGTATTTAAGGTGTTAGGCTTACATTTAGGTAACATTAGGTATCCCATGGTGGTTTGGTTTCAATTTGATCCCTTTGTTTGGAATGTTGAAAACTGAATGTTCTTAAGAATACTGGGTGTTTGTTTGTTAATGTAGTATAAGCCCTACATCTGTCTGGATAATTCCTAGAGAATCCTTGTGGGGATAAAATCTATAACCAAAATTACATAATATTCTGACACAGTCATCATGGGAGAATAATAATATCTTGATTTTCATGTAATGAGACTTTTCCCCTTCTGTTTTTGTCAATTCAATTTCATCCTTACCAAGCTCTTACTTTCACATTAATTGTTGCATTTTGGCTGTGATTTTTACAATAATAAAAATAAATAGCAGCTTGTACATTATACTTCCGTGGTATTGTTGAAATGGGTAATCACGAATTCAAGATTAGTCTTTATAAACCGTGAAAACAACATGAAAGATTCTTGGGTAAACTACGCTTGTAGTCATCCAACTATTGGTAAGTTTTTTTTTGGTCAATCAATTATGAAAAGTTACAAAATGGTCACTCAACTATTCAATTTTTTTTTTTTTTGGTCACCGACTGTTAAATGGCTGATGGAAAGATGATTTGGTAGCTTTTACAATTGACATAATAGCAACTTTAACCCTCAATATACTGTGTAAATTTAGTCTTGGTTCTAAAAAAATAACCCTCAAAGCTTACATATTGTGTAATTTAGTCTTTTTTTTTTTTCAATTTTGCTTTTCTTTGTGACCCTGTCACTTAAAAAACTTAAAAAATAAACTATCGACTAAATTTAATGGGAAACGCCCGAAAACCTAAGATAATCATTTCTGTCTTTTCTCATTCTTTTAAAATTAACCCTTAATAAAGTAGAACCGAAAAAAATGGAGACCAAATTGCACCATGCGTAAATGTTTAAAGTTAACTTTTTTGGAATCAAGACTTAGTTGATACGATGTATAAACGTTTAAGTTACTATTATACCAATTTTAAAAGCTACCAAGTTATCTTTTCCGTAAGTAATTTAATGGTTGATGATAAAAAAAGGAAGAAGAAAAATTCGAATAATTGGTTACTGAAAAAGAAAAATTAAAAATAACTAAAGTTACCATTTTATAAGTTTATATAGTTGGACGACCAAAACAAAAATTTACTGATAATTGGATGAGTATTGTTTGCCCAATTTTTTCTTAAAATTTATCCCTTTATTTCTAAAATCCAAGATTATTATAATTGTATTTATATTGCTGTTTATATAAGCTATATGATAATGTCAACTAAATCTTTAATTTAATATTGATATTGTTGTTAGTATAGGAAAACGTAAATTTAAGTATGCTGAAATGCGTTCATCCTTCTTTTTAAAGGTTAGGAAGAATTATGAACAATTTTAAGCGTTGTATTAATATATATGTTTATGCCCTGAAATAGTTTCCTAAAGAAACAGGGGAAGCTTTATCTGCTGTAAAGAACTGCATTTGAAGATTAGCATAAAGCTAAGCTACATTGTCATAGCTGCCATTAATTTCAGTGTAAAAGAAAGTTCAACAGCAATGACCAAAGCGATAATGAATTCATACATCTCTAGTTTTCATCTAAAAGTCAAGTGATAACATAATCAAATTGTACCCCTCTCTCCTATCTCCCATACAAGCTACTTTGCCCTCATCACCCTATTGGGATGCTTACACAAAAGAAAAAATTATTTACATCCATTTTTCCTCCATGCTTTATGATTTGTTTCACGACCAAAAATCCCACCACTGATACCCATTACTAGACTGATCAAAAAGACCATCAGTCTCAAAACTATGCCAATCTTCACCACTTGGTCCTAGTTCCACCATGGTTATAAAACTAGTAGGCTCTTGTTCTAGTTCAAAATAACTTGTCATTATAGTACTATCATCATCTGATAATACCCCAAGTCCATGCTCTGATCTTTCCATTGAAAAACTGTGCTGCTCCTCTGAATCAGACTTGATAGCTTCTCCCTCCATTGTTATAACTTGTTGGTCTCCACAACATTGACCATCATCTTCCTCTTTTGGCTTCTTTACCAAATCCTTCAGCTTCTGCAACTGTTAAAAAAGGGATATTCATGTTAGTGCATATAAAAAGGTTTAATATTTGATGTACTGATTGTGTGTAAAAAGTAGTACCTGAAAGGCTAAAGCTTGTTTTTCTTTCTTTAAGCTCTCGTACTTGGAAGCTAAATATCATAATTGGATTGTAACATGGTGTAGTCACGTTCGAGTTGCTTCGATTTCCGTCTAGCTCGTTTGTTCTGGAACCATATAGCTACTTGCCTTGGTTGTAACCCCAAGTCTTTAGCTACCTGCAACTTCTTCCTTGGCTCGAGCCTCGACTCTGATTCGAACATCGATTCTAAGGACCGGATTTGTTCGTCGCTGAACCTTCTCTTGTTCTTGTTGTTGTTCTTCTTCTTGGTCGTAGTAATTTCAGGCATGCCGGAAAATGGATCTTCTATGATCCTTTGTGTATACTCTCCTACAAGGATTTGATCTTCTTTCTGTGGTTGAATATGATATGATCGCATTTTTAGAACCCCATAAACCAAAGCATATCTATATCTTGGTCTTGGGGTTTGAGATTGGATTTCTTGTTCTTGCTAGCTACCCTTGTTTATATATGTGTATGTATGTATGTATGTATGTATATGCATATATGGATTTTTAAGTGATGAGGTGTAGTGCTTTTCCTTTTTTGCCTTCTCTTACAAATTATTACCAATTTTCCTTTTGTTTTTTTCTTTGCTTAATCTATGGGTAAGTGGAAGTCTCGAGGTGTGTGAACATTTAAGGTGGAAAATAAGGCTCAAAAAATATTTTATAATTTCTTTATTTATTCTCTTAAATAATTTTACATTTTTTTATGGACTGATCATGTTTTTTTAACTCCACAAATGAGTTAAGAAACTACCATGAGTCTCAATTTTTTAATTTTTAATTTGTAATTATTATTTAAGGTCCAATGACGATTTTTTAATTACTATTTATGTCACACATCATGTTTGCCTAAACCCTTCTTTGTATGGAATATGATGTTTGAATTTTATTTAAATTCATTCATATCTACAAATATTTAATCTAAACTTATTTTAAGGTCGTCTATATTATTATTTTTATCATTTTTAATTTAGTATTTAATAATTTATTACTCGTGTCCTTTTTGGAGTTAATTTTTTAATTTTAATTTTTATTAATTAACTAAATTATATAATAATTATATTAAAATTACTAAGTTCGAAGTTTTTGAAATATATATTTTAAAATTTATCAATAATAAATTTAAAATAATAACAAGTCAAAGTAAAAAAAAATTGACCACTAAATATTAAGATGGGACAAGTTTATTGAGATTAAGGGACTACGTTTTTACTTTTAGTAAAATGTTGAACATAAATAATTTAATATTTTTTTAATGTTCACAATATTGTAGTTTATATTATTATACATTTAATTTTTATATGATATAAATGATATAATATATAAAAAATAAATTGACTAATTGGAAATTGGGCTAAATTGAATTAAGTTACTGTTTTGAATATTGTAGATTAAGGGTGAGTTTAGATGGGCGGTACGTTTACTCACGGTTAGTGTAAAAATAGCGGTGGCGGTGAAGTTAGATACTATAGTGATACTGTAGCGTGAGACAAAAAGTAAGCTAAACGCACCGCACCGCACCCAATCGCCTATCCAAACCCACCCTAAGTTTGACTCATATTTTAAATAGATTTAATTTTTTTTGTTCAATTCCACTTTTTAAATCTAATATTTTTGTTCAAATCTTTTTAAGTTTCAAATAGAATTTTAAACTCATACGAAGAACAAATTTATAATAAAAAAATAAATTCATAAAAATGTATAGTATAATAGAATTTGATAAAAAAATAAAGTTAAATAAATCATTTTTATCTAATTTTTATTTTTTATATAAATTTTTGATAAATGTATTTCTTATTTTTATATTAAAGTTTACATAATTTAGACTAAATTAGTATAAATTAATCACTATTTTCTTAAACTTCGTAATATTCTTTAGCAATAAAACCAGTTGCCTTGGGACAAATATCTTCCACACATGAGCCATAGACCAATAGTGACTTAACACGCGGAAGTTCATCAGTCAAAAAACTTGGTATCACCTTACGTGGTGTTTAAGGTTGAGGTGACGTGTCTAAAATCTTGTGGTTCAAAAAGATTGGCTTATAATAAATGGGACACGTGTCCAACTTTTGGTCCAATATCGTATCTTATTGAAAGTCTGCTAGTGGGGACAATGTACAGGTGTCTGTCTCACTTGGCTTTTTCCTACGTCACTGTCTGCAGGCCACGTGGTGTGCAAAAACAATTTTTTTTTATTTTTCAATTTTTAAGACATTATTTGGGTCTTAATCTTATGATTTGTAATGTCAAGATTCAATAAGAAATGGATGTACCAACAACAAGGTGGAAGAATATAGGGTTTTTATTTATTTATTTAATTAAAACTACGTATAATCAATGTTGGATTTGAATAAATTTTTAGTTGACATCATTAATTGAGAATCTATGATACATTGATATTGAAAGTTATCCATAAACGTAGGATAGAGATCATACATGTTCTATGTTTATGTAATTTTAGTGTATGATCTGAGTTCTTGAAAAGGGAAAACAAAAAGCCTTTGAAGGTGTTAAAAGAAAGCCTCATAGAGAGATTAGGTTAGGGCAAAACTATACATAGGTCGGGCTACTTAGTTCGGTCTAAAGATTTACTCAAAAAGTAAGAGGGTTTATGTAAAAATATAAGTCCAAAAAAATGGGTTTGGCCAAAAAATAAGGTTCATTTAGAAAATAGGTTGGGCATCAAATAAGGCTTTTTTGGCCTGGGCTTGGCCCGAATATAAAAAAAAAAAACATGCTATTGTTTTTTACTATTTTCTTGTTATTTTCTCACTATTTTGCTACCATTTCACTATTATGTTGTTACTATTTTGTTGTTATTGTTTGGATATTGTATAACTCTTGTTTTATTGTTAATTTTGATACTATTTTAGAGACATTTGCTTGTTAAGCTGCACTTGTCTTAGTGTTATTTAAGTATATATATATATTTAATTTATTTTAATATGTTGGGAAACATTTATTTTAATGTTTTTAGTTTTTTTAAAAAAATTTATATAAAAATTTAATATGGGCCAAGCTTGGATAAAATTTTAGGCCCATTTTTTGGGCCAGACCCGACCTAGCAAATGGACATAAATTTTTGGTTGGGCTCGGCCCGAACTTAGCCAGGCCCATGGACACCTCTAATTAAGGGTGGTTAGGGGGAATTTAGAATTTTTATTAGAGGTTGGAATTTAATTATAATTTTTTATTGATTAAAATATAAGTTTATCATATATTAATTTATAATTTCATCATTTTTGAAGGGACTAAACATAATTTTTTTTCTTTTTTAGGGGGTTAAAGTACAATATTATTATATATTAATTTATAATTTCTTTATTATAAGAGGATTGAATTGAAAATTTTCATTTGGGGCAAAATACAATTTTATTATATATTAATTTATAAGTTTTCTATTTATAAAAAATGATTGGATTAAAAAATAATAATTTTGGGATGGCCTCGGCCCTTGGCGACCACCCTCATATTCGCTTCTGAGGGTGACAAAAAATTTACAGCATGTTTGGTTGGGGGGAATAGCAATGCATTCCCCCCCAATTCGGTGGGCCCACCACCAAACTTTAGTTTGGTTGGCTGTAATAATATTACAGCCTGAATCCATTCCAGCTCTATTACGGGAAAATGTTGAATAGGCATTCCCTCCCTTCACTAATGAATAGCTATTCAACGCTTCCAGTAATATACAAAATTATTTTTCTTTCCTTTTCTACCCATTTTACATTCTCTTCAAACTCCCAACTCCTATATGAGATTTTTTCCAATAAATCTCAAAGATTATTGTGTGAGTATGAAATTTTTGTGTTTTATTTAAACTTTCTCTTCTTACTTTCTCTTTACCCTCACCATTCTCCCAATATACCTGTGTAGAACGTTTGGAGTAAGCAAGAAGAGGGGTTTGAAAGAACAACAGTAGCAACCATGGCAAAGAAGATCGGCGTAACAAAGAAAGCCTTGATTCCAGGTTTAATCAAACCCTCAAGAATGTCTAAGGGTACCTCTTTCTAATCGTTCCAATTTCCCATTACTTTTCCTCCTCTATTTTCTTTCTGGTTTCTAAATGTTGATTTTGGATTGTTCTTTTTCATTAGATTTAGAGAAATACCTTCTGATCTTTCGAATTTTAGTTTTGATTCTAAATTTCCGTGGAAGAATTTTTCCTCTTTAGGTGGAATCATAGGCATCACAGGAGTTCTGTTTTATGTTGTCTTTCTGCAATGTTTTGCTGGCACTGAAGTTCAACAGTTGATACTCATTTCTTCTTTTTTTTCCTAATTTAATCTTAATCTGTATTTTTTCTGATTTCCCCTGTAGGGCATTCACTGTATCAGGAAAGCTGAAGCCGGAAGATGTTGTTTAGGCTACGCTTTCTTCTCTACCTGATGAAGTTGTGGATACTGTTGGTGTTACAGCTCTCCCATCTGAATATTCTGTTTCGGAAAGGAGAATGAAGCTGGAGTACCTTGAGATGCAGGAAGAACTGATTAAGGTTGAAAAAGAAATATGTTTTATATTATTTTTCATATGAATAGTCTCCTCTATTGTAAGTTGTTTATTATTTTTTGCCTCCTATGGGGCTCAGTTGACCCTGCTTGCTGTGAAGGAGTTTAATATAATCTTAGCTTTAAATAGAGGCATTTAGTCTTAAAGTTTTCTGCTTAGCTTAAACAAAAAGCCCAAAAGTAATATTCCTGGTCTTATGCAGTTCTTTGAATTTCATTGGTTGTTTTAAATTGGTACCTTTGTAGGAGGAGGAAGAGAAAGAAGAAAAAGAAGAGCTGGCAAGGATGAAGGAATCTAAGGCTAGAAAAGAGGATGTGGCATTGAAAGAGATGACTGTCCCAACAGATAGAGAAGCACAAGAACAGGCTATAGCAAGAGCGTTAGAAAAAAGAGATCAGCTCTGTGAAATCAGTTGTGCATTGGTTGTTTTAGCTTCAGCATCTCTAAGGACTCTATTTGAATATTTTTGTCTGTGACTGTTATCCGTTAATTATGTTCTTCTATTGTTATCTTCCTAGCATTGCCACTTGCAATGTGGATTTGACTTCATTTTGTTCCTAATATGCAGTCTGTGAGCAGAGAGCGAGAAGAGTTCCTTGGTCTTGTAAATAATGAGGTATGTTATAAAATTTGGGGATGAGAAATCGTAAGTTATCTAGCTTGATGTTTGCACTACCATATTTTTTCTATTTTGTGTTTTCATACTATTATATTCTTCCCTTCAGGTATTTCCGGCTGCATCTAGTTCACTTCTTATACTCTCCAAAAATCTTGCTCAATATATCAACAAAAACAGGTTAGTTTTTATTTGTTGTTGCTATAATCTTGAAAGAATGAGATAGACATTCTACTTTGAGATTTTCAAACTGAAAAGAAACCAAGGTTTCTTGACATTAGTAATTAATACAGTTTGGGTGCTATAAGACTAGTCCACCTGCAGGTATTTATGTGTTATAAACTGAATGACAGTTAAGCTAAATACATATATATTTTGTATGTCAATTACCAATCATTTTGCTTTGCATGCAAAGTTGAACATAGTCAAACATTCATTTGAAAAGTTGTGTTGCAAACTATACCTTCTTATGTTGCTTAAAATTCCTAATGAAATTGAGTTTCACTTCTTCTAATTTATATTACATGCAGTGCATCTTTGAAGACTTATGCTCATGATGATATATCAGTGGGATCTTGGATGATGGGTGTCCAGGCAATTTATATAGATCATAATCATCTTTGCTGCAGTAGCATTAGACAAGGTGAAATTGCCTCCATGTTATATTCTTGTTTAAACTTTTTTACAGCTTTTACAATGCAATTTTGAAAAATAAAGAGACAGTCATTAGGTAGCTATTATAAGCATACATTTCTGCCCTTTTTTAAAGTAAAAAATGGGTTATGATTTTATTTATCAAGAATAAATTTTAAGATGCATGGTTCTACTAATGTAATAGTGCAGCTTATTTTGATGATCAGTATTTTGATGATGATTTTATTATAAGCTACATTTCTGCCTATGGATCCTACATTTAGAATTCCACATTCAGGGAATGATAAGGATTGTCATTGAATGACGGTTGGGAATTTCTCTTAGTTTTTTTTCTGTTAAGATGTTCATCAATTGTGGCCCAGGACGATGAGGAAGTGGATGAGACTGGAGTTGAGCTAAAAGACATTGAGTTGGTGATGACACAAGCAAGAATGTCGAGATCAAAGGTTGTGAAGGCACTCAAGGCTGCAGATGGGGACATTGTATCTGCTATAATGGAGCTAACAACTTAAATGAATATGGTGTGTGTTAGCGAAATTTGATGGATTTTGCACTAGTAAATGTGTTCTATGAGAATTGCGTGTTATGTCATAGTCACAAGTTTATGTTGTTTTGGTGACTTTTTTGTTTTTGCTATTTTAATCATTTTCATTAGTTGAATTGGAATTTGTTGTCACTCTATTTGTTAAGATATCTATGGGAAACCGATGAAATGTTGGTATAATTAGAGTTGTGGTGGCAATCAGGCAGGTTCGGGTTGGTATAATTGCTATACAATTGAATAACAATTGAAAATATATAAAATCATGTAACTTTTTGTTAATAATGAATATTATGTTTGGATGTAAAATATAATTCTCAAGTTATTTATTACTTTTAATATTTTATTTTTTATTGTAGAATAATTAAATTATTTGTTTCACTAATGATATTTTAGCACATTAAATATGTATTACAGTTTAAAAATAATAAAATAGATTAATAGTATTTTTATAGTATTATATATTATGATTTTAGTAAATTCATATAATAATTATATTAAGAATTTTATTAAATTATATATTATTTTATTAAATTATATTTAATAATAATTATGGTAAAATATGGTTAAATTATTTATTATTTTTATTAAATTATTTTTAATAATAATATTATTAAAATTTAATAACAATAACAATAATCATCTACTTAAAAAAAATTATGTTAAGGGTATTCTAGTTATTTTAGTTTTTTCCCTTATGCTATTACAACATCATTCCATTCAACCAAACACAAGAATACTATTACAGTACTATTCCATTCCATTCAACCAAACATTTGAATTATTTATTACAGCTCTATTTAATTACAGCTCTATTCCATTATAGTGAACCAAACTTACCCTTAGAATTTGTAGGATTTTGATCGGTCTTGATTAGGGATTGTTTTTGTAAAGAAAGGGTTTGAGGGTCAGTTATTATTATTATTATCTAGTAGAAGTTGAGTGTGGGAAAAAATCTGCTTTTTGATATCTTAATTTTATAACTATCTTTATATTTTTTTTCATTATGACTTTTTTATTTTATAAGAATTTATAACATACATTTTAGTTTATATTTTTTATATTCTTGGTTTACTTTTTAAAAATTAATACACTATAAAATATTATTTAAAATTTCAAGCAAATCAAGTATCATTGAAAAAAATATTTTTGGAGGTCGGAGTCCAGAGCTGAAAAAATAACAAGAATTGTGAGAATTTTCTCTGTGTCTCATTCCTCCCAAAATCAAGAACATATATACACAGTAAAATACAAAGATAGAAACCAAAATATTATCTCCTAAACTTTAGCATCTAATCTCCTAATTAAAAGAAAGAGATATACACAAAAACTACCATACATATTTACAGAATTAATTCCAATACCCCCTTCAAGTTGGAGCATGAAGATCACAGATGCCCAACTTGCAAAGGAGAGAACGAAAAGATGTCTGACCAAGAGCCTTGGTAAATATATCCGCAAGTTGTGACGTTGTTGGAACATAGGTAGATTTCACATTGCCTTGGAGAATTTCATCTCAAACAAAATGACAATCCACCTCGATATGTTTGGTACGCTCATGGAAGACCGGATTGTGAGATATATGAAGAGCAGCTTGACTATCACAAGCAAGCGTTATTGAGTGCGGATGAGAGACTCCAAGACTACCTAATAATCCCTTTAACCACTTGAGCTCACATGTGGTCACAGCCATGAATCGATATTCGGCTTCTGCGGAGGATCGAGACACCGTGTGTTGTTTCTTTGTCTTCTAAGATACCGGAGAAGTGCCCAAGAAAATCAACCATCCTGTGAGTGATCGTCTTGTCAACGGACAACCGGCCCAATCCGTATCGCACCAACTGTACAACCGCAGATCACTTTTGCTACTCAAAAACACTCATTGACCCGGAGTTCCTTTCAAGAAACGAACAATTCGAAGCACTGCATTCCAATGATCAATGCGTGGTTGTTGCATGAATTGAGATAAAATATGAACACTATATGCAAGCTCCGGTCTTGTGAAGCATAAATAAATAAGTCGTCCAACCAAACGACGATACGGTTCTGGATCATTTAAAAAAGAACCTGTAGCAAGAGCTAATTTATGATTCTACTTAATAGGAATACTTGCTGGTTTGGCTCCTAAAAGTCCAACTTCCGAGATGATATCAAGAATGTATTTGCGTTGATTCAAAACAATCCCCTCTGGAGAACGCGCAACTTCTACCCCAAGAAAATATTTTAAGGGTCCTAAATCCTTCATATGAAAACAATCATCGAGATAAGATTTAAAAGACTCAATAGCTTTATGATTATTACCTGAGATAATCAAATCATTAACATAATCATTAACATAAACGAGAACATTGACTTGAGATGTATCTCTTTGCAAGGTAAAAAGAGAGTAATTCGAATGCGATTATTTGAATCCATAATATTTTAAGGCTGTCGAAAGCTTGGCAAACCAGCATCTTGGCGCTTGCTTGAGCCCATAAAGAGATTTTCGAAGCTTACACACTTTTCCCGATTGTGTTACTCGAAATTCGGGTGGCATCGTCATATAAACTTCCTCCTGAAGATCCCCATGTAGAAAAGCATTATGCACATCCATTTGATGTAATTCCCATTGCTTGGCTGCTGCAATAGCAAGAAAAACCCGAACAGTAACCATCTTTGCAACCGGTGCAAATGTGTCGGTGTAGTCAATTCCAGCCACTTGATGATTACCAAGAATCACAAGACGAGCTTTGAATCGTTCAACGGAGCCATTAGAGTGATGTTTTATTTTATACACCCCTCTGCATCCGAGTGCCTTTTTCCCTTTCGGAAGATCCTCAATCTCCCAAGTTCTTTGCTTTTCTAAAGCCTCGATTTCACTAGACATGCCATTACGCCATTCTTTGCTTCTAGCAGCTTCAGAATAAGATTTCGGCTCTTATTCTGTGGTAATGGCTGCAAGAAAATTCTGATGTTGCACAGAAAATTTATCATAGTTCACATAATGCGCTATAGGATAGAGCTTACCTTGCGAATGTCGTGGAGGGGAGAATTTTAGGGATGGACTTTTCCTCTAAATGGTGTGTATAACAAAGTCCCACAACCGAACTGAGGACTGCTTTAAACGCCGTCCACGTCCCAACTCTTCCTCACCACTTCGAGTATCAGTTTCGCTACTTTCATTTTTAGCCTACTACTTATCTACTTTAGTAGCTTGACTATCATTTGAAACCGCTACCTCATTCCATGTTTCGTCAAGTCCTTCACTTTGAGGGAGTGCAATTGTGTCGATTATGGACTGGTTTGCAAAAGCTGTAGCAAAAGGAAATTAATCTTCAAAGAAAACAACATCTCTAAAGACAAAGAATTCCATTTTTTCTAAGTCATATAAACGCCAACCATTCTTCCCATAAGGATAACCCATGAACACACATTTTCTACTTCAGCTGGCAAACTTATCCCTAGTCTTACAGTGAGCGTAACACAAAGATCCAAAAATTCTTAGGTGACCAAAATCTGGTTGTCGACCATAGAGAGCCTCATATGGTGTCTTTCCATTTAAACCTGAATAGGGAGTTCGATTAATTAGGTAACCTGCAGTCAAAATGCACTCACCCCAGAACTTGATAGGAAGCGATCCTTGAAATCTAAGAGCATGCGCAACATTTAAGATGTGCCTATGCTTTCTTTCGACTCTCCCATTTTGTTGTGGAGTGCTGGTACATGAAGATTGAAAAATAATACCATGTTTCACAAAATAATTTTCCATGCAAGTAAATTCTTTCCCATTGTCACTACGTACCATCTTTACTTGTTTATCAAATTGTCGATTGATCATAGTGAAGAAATTTTTAAACATTGAAGGTACTTCAGATTTATTATTGATTAAGAAAATCCACACACTCCTTGAAAAATCATCAACTATTGTCAGAAAATATGATGCTCCACAAGTAGACAGAGTGTTATAAAGACCCCATAAATTACAATGTATTAATTTAAAAAATCAACTGCACGATGTTCACTTAAAGAAAAAACTTCTCTAGTTTGTTTTGCTCGAAGACACACATCACAACATTTATTCAAAATCTCATCCCTACTATCTCTATCTACCTTCGAAACAAGTTTAGTCATCTGCATAGATGGATGACCTAACCGCTTGTGCCATATTTCTAACGAGTTGCCGGCAGTCACCCTCATTGCGTTGATCCTTGGAATTTCCCGAAAATAGTAGAGTCCATCCCTTTGTTCACCCGCTCCAATCAGCATCCTTGAGGTACAGTCCTGTATAACACATAATTTTTCAGTGAACTGGATAAAGCAAGAATCATTTTCCATAAGTTGTGACACAGAGATAAGATTGCATGTCAAATTCAGCACAAATAGAACATTTCGCAACAATAAATCTCCTCCAAGAGCAACAGATCCTTCCAAAGTAGCCACAGATTCACTCCCATCTGGTAACCCAACGGGACAATTAGGAATTTTATGAATATTATGTAAAAATTTTAGATTACCCGTCATATGATTTGACGCTCCTGTGTCAATAATCCAAGATAATTTCTTACCCGTCATCTTCTCAGTCGTAGTTGTTCTCATACCCTTTAAGGTTTGGAGCAAAACTTGCCACTATTCATTGCTAAGCTCAGGCAAAGTGTTTGCTTCCGTCTCATCAGTGCTAGCATTTGAAGACGATACTCCCTTGTGTGGATCCGGACAGCAATAGCTCGTTACCCCCCGTCCTCGACCGTTTGATTGACGTTGGCCTAAATTTTTGCCACCCCTTTCTCATTACTTTCTCCACGGCCTCGACTTTGCACCGTCATAGCCATCACATCGAGGCGATCTTCCATCTCACGAGATATGGTCTTCACTCGTTCTTCCTGAATAACCATCGAATAGGCCTTGCTTAAGGATGGCAACGAATCGTTAGCCAAGATGTTGGATCTAACCGTGCTATATGTCCCATCCAATCCCATCAGGAAGTGGTGAACTTTTTCCTCTTCTCGTCGCTTTTCCAACTCGGCTGATAGTTGACAAGTACAATTCCCGCATTTACAAGTCAACAATTGATCAAAAATCGCCAATTCATCCCATATCAGTTTTAATTTTCCAAAATAATTGACAATAGTCAATCCTTTTTACTTGCATTCTACAAGATCAGATCTGAATTGTTGGATTCTTGGACCATTGGCCATTGAAAATCTCTCTCGGATATCATCCCACAAATCCTTAGCCACCTCGACATGAGATATGGTGGATCGAAGAGTTGGTTCAATGGTATTCCGAATCCACGAAACTAGTAACGTGTTAATGGTCCACCAATCTTCAATGTCGTCTGATGTATCATCTGGTTTTTTAATTGATCCGTCAATAAATCCGAACTTCTTCCTAGCACGCAATGCCGTTCGAAAAGAATGAGCCCATTCTTCATAGTTTTCCCCTTTCAATTGTACTTGAGTGATTGCAAGTCCAGGATTATCAAGCGAGGTTATATCGTACGGAGAAATCGTTTTTCGCACAATCGTCCCTTCGCCGAATTTGTGACCAGAATCACCTTTCCCACCAGCCATTAGCAAAACTTTACACGTTCAAAACCTGCTCATGATACCATGAAAAAATAACAAGAATTGTGGGAATTTTCTCTGTGTCTCATTCCTCCCAAAATCAAGAACATATATACACAGTAAAATACAAAGATAGAAACTAAAATATTATCTCCTAAACTTTAGCATCTAATCTCCTAATTAAACCAAAATATTATCTCCTAAACTTTAGCATCTAATCTCCTAATTAAAAGAAAAGAGATATACACAAAAACTACCATACATATTTACAGAATTAATTCCAATAAGAGCAAAAACACTAAATAGATTTAAGGTTTATATAAACAGAAATCAAATCAAGATCGGGACGAGCAAAAAGGCGTCACTCTCTATTGTCATCCCTAGATTAAGTAAAGATGTAATATTAAATAGTTTTAAAACGAGTTATTTATGTTACAATGGACACAACTTAGTAATGCATTATGTATCACCTTTTGTTTGAAACTTGGTGACATAATTAGTCAAATGTTTGGGCAACTTCTAATGATATAATTATATGTTCCCATCTATAGTTTTTTATATGTTAACACAAGTTAGACCTTTGAAATTGAAAGATATGTCTTAAGTATGCTTCTAAAATTTAGTGTCTTTGCTAGGGTTTGTAGGTTGTGTTGTGATCTTGGATTGTTTGTGGGGGTGGTGTGATCAACCAGCCCTCTAAATCCATTGGATTTAGGTATATGATTAAGGGGAAGTTACAACTTTGTTTTTATATTTATTTTGCTTGAAACTTAGTCTAAACTCTTTGGATTCTTTTTCTAAAAGAGTAAATGTAAAATTTTATTGGTTTACTTTGATAAATGTAAGTGGGTTAAGATCATAGTGTGGGTGCCACTAGAAGATTAGAATGAAGACCAAAGTAGGAGAGAGTTGAAGGTTTTAATGCATGGATTACCATATTTAGAGGACAAAAATATGTACAGCGTGAATGACAGATATTACATGATCTTAATGGATATCTTAATCTTATGAGATTTTGAGCTTGTGGGTATTCTAGCTAGCAAGATGATTTTTCTTGATAAAAAATGACTTATAAAATTACAAGCAAGTAAAATAAATTCGTCAAGTATAGGTATAACAGTTTTAAAACTCTCTCTCAAGTTGTTGAATCAATGCACAATTGGATGGTTGGGATTGGGTGCTTGAGGCCCTGCATTCCTCGTTTATTATTATATGCTTTACGTAGGTCATCAGGCTTAACATTCTTTATTGAAAGCATAAACCCTTTGATCAACTTATATTAATAAAGTATTGTACGACTAGATAATATAAATTAAGATGGGTGCTATAGTGATGAAACAGTACTTATGTGATAGTGACCTCAAGTTTTATTTGTATTAGGCGACACCATCATTGCATGAACAGTACTATAGCATTTTGTTCCGTTTGGGCAAGATTAAGGCAATGAACCAATGTGTGGCCTTAGAGTGGCCAACTTAAGCTTCATATCAACATAGAAGAGGATGTTAAACGTCTTCATATCTTCTAGAGATTTAGCCGACTAAGTTCACTTGTACAGCAAGATCGAGGCATAAAAAGAAATAAAAAATATTAAAATAAAAACTAAAACTAAAATTAAAGAAAACTAAATAAGAAATAAAATTCAACACCGATCCCCGATAACGGAACAAAATTTGTTAGGCTATCGAGACCTACAAAAATAAAACCTACTCAAATAAATAAAACTTTACAGTTAATAGTGAGCAGGGTTGGATACATAGAGATCGGTAGTAACTTTATTCCTTCAACTAAAACAAATAAAATAAATAAATAAATGGGGGTTTTGTTTCTAAATAAAAACTTAAAAATTCAAATTTAAATTTAAAGAAAAGCAAATAAAACAATAATTAAAATTGAGAAAATCGATGAGATGAAACCCTTGTCAAAGCAAACTCTTCATTTGATAAAGGGTTTGATTTTTGATGCAAAGATGATTTTCAATGTTTTTTAATAAATTAGTTATAGTTGCTGGCGATCACTTAGCAACCTAATCTTTTCTTACCTTCTTAATAATCAAGACAATCACCATTAGTTACTCCCTTTATTGACAAACAGCCCTATAACGATTACTTAGGGTTTAATCTATCAATAGCATTAAGAGCGAAATAAACCCAGTTCTAACAAAAAAAATGCAATTAGGGTTTATTTAAGTTAAATCTCATGCCCACACTACACAAACAATGATGTCGTTCGTCACAAATATTAGAAATCATTCTAAGCTATCAAATACTAGCTACATATTTAACAAACCTGAAAAATTGTAATTAAACCAAAAGACATGTAAATACCAAATAACAAAGAAAAGATTAAGAACCATTCAATCTCACAAACTTTATAGAATCAAGCTTTGAATATTACTTTGATTAGAAAAGAAAAGTTTAGCAACTTATAAAGAAAATAAAACACAAAATCAAAATAAAACTAAGAGCGACTATGTCTTCATATCCCAACCTAATAATGTCTATTTTTAAAGAAAAATAATATAATGGAGAAAATATAAAAGTTCCTTCAAATACATAAAGTAGAAATTTTCTAGGTTTTTCGGTAATTTTCTTGTCAAACTTTCAAGCCGTTTTTGAGTGCCTTCTTGAAGTTTTGGGCTTTAGACATGAAATAACTTTAGCTAGATCTTTCAATTTTCTTCGGAGCGGTACATTATGGGCCCAAAATGGAGATATGTAGCTCAAGTTATAGCCAAAATACTAAAATTGCACTGTTTTTATGGTCCAAACCACAAAAACTTGCCAAAAATAAACTTTAAGCTCCTTTTGTCCAATTATTCCCTAAATCAATAATAAATAAAATATAAGTATAAATAATACATTTAAGAACATAAATAGCATAAGTCGAGAAGAAATATCACAAATAATTTAGAAACCATGCACTTATCAACTATAATATACATGTTAGTGTGAGTTATATTGTTCATATGCAACTTCAAATGCAACTTAATTTGCATATGGCTTGTTGTGTAATGTCGTACATGTGTTGGCTTCTTTTATTGAAAACTAGTGTGATCAGAATTCGAAAAAGATAAAGACCATTCCATAATAAAATTCTCACTTGTAATTTTTGTATAGTTAAAGCTATTGTTGAGGGATTTTCAACTGCTTTGAGAAAAATTTTTGAAGTGACATCTTTCTGAAGTTAGCAAACCCTTAAACGCTTCTAATGTTGTCCCAAACGGTTCACGAGGTAGGAGCATTTCGATAGGTGCTTGGTAAAGCAGAAAATACATGTGTGCATGACCACCAACCAAGAAAATCTCAGTATTTGAAATCAGTGGGGTTTGAACCTATACCATTATATTGCATTGTTGGGTGACTCTAGGTAGAGTCACCTAACAAAATCCCTCAACAAAGACAATAACAAACGTGCTAAGAAACTTATCAACTTCGTACGAACAACACTTTGTAGACTTGTCTAAATGAGTCAAAAACCTCTCAACAATAACAAACCATCCTCATATTTATGCAAGGACGTAAATAGGAGGCTAACAGTGGCCTTGACCCTCCTAAAAATGATAAATACATTTTTTAATCATTTTAAATTTTATAAAATGATAAAATAGTAATTTTCATCTTTCTAAAAATTTATAATCCTTCTTAAAGTAATTTTCAAACTTCTAACATATCGAAATGATTAATGTCTCCCCTACTATTTAAGGCTAAAATGAGTGGCAAGTTGCATGGGACTTTTTAACCTTCTTGAATGACTACAAGGTGGCCCATATTTCATCATTTGTTTGTTTTTGGGCCACCAGAAAAAATGTGTGGCTGGCTGGAATTCATCGATCCAACGGGGTACAAAATGAATAAAGAAAAGGTATAATTTTTAATTTCATTTTTGAAAATTAAGAAATTACATATTTTATTTTAATTCCGTCCTAGTATTTTATGAACTTCAGCACCTAATTTTTTATGTTTTGTTGCATATAGTAAAGGGGTGGAACCGGAGAGAGGCACTTCTAATTATAATTTGGTTCCTTCGAAAATTATAAAACTATAAACCAATATAATAATAAATATTTTTACTCCTTTCAAAATTTACAATTCAATTTTGTTTCTTAAAAAGGTTTTTTTTTTAATACTTTTTTTTATCCACTTTAGTATCTAAACTTGGCAATTAGATTCATTTTAGTCCTTAAACTTGAAAAATATAAAAGTTTGAAGATTGTGCTACATCATCACTTAAAAATTAAAAAAAAAGTTTTTAGGTGATAATATAGTATAATATTAAAGTATCACATACAATATTATATTAATAGATGGAAATCCCTGCCCCAAATAATGCCCCTATTCATGTACTTTCATATAATAGAGCCATGTTTTTTTAGTTATATTTTTTCCTTTTTATAACAGAAAAATAATTTTTTTCTAACTCATTTTTCAGATTCTATATTAATTGTAAAAGAATTAAAATAAAAAAATTGCATTAATAAATTAAAAATAATTTAATTTATCATCATATTTTAAGGATTAAAATGTAAATTTATCACTATAGAATATTAAATTTTGCCACTGTAATTTATTTTGACTAGTATTTGTCATTATATGATTAAATTTGACACACATGTGATTAAAATTTACCACTTGAATTTGAATTTTACTACTAATTTTGATTTCTAATTAAATTTTATCACTCAATATTGATTTTGATGATTTGGAAATAAAATTTAATAAGAAAAATATTATTTCAAAGATTTAATAATAAAATAACATGGAATTTTCATTAAATAAAAGTAAGATTTCAAAAATAAAAAATAAAAAAGAATAAGTTTACTAATTTTATTGATAATTTTTATTAATTATTAATATTAATTTATTATTAAATTAAAATATTAATTTATTATTAACTTTCTAGATAAAGCATAGTGACAAATTTCAACTTTAACCTAAAATATAGTGGCCAATTTGCATATTAACCCTATTTTTAATTTATACAACATAAAAGAGAATTAGTTAAAGATTGCCTCATATATTATAAAGTTGAGAACAAATCTAGTTGTGTCGGGCTTAGATTTTGAAAATTGAAGTCTGAGCTCGGTTCTTATTTTAAATAAGTCTAATTTTTTCCCAAGCCTATTTTTAGGTTTTAATATTTTTTCTCAAATCTTTCCAAATTTCAGGTTGACCTTCCCATAGTCGAACATTGAATAGATTTATTTAAAATTAACTCTTCTTTTAATTATTATACTATATTTATTATGTAATTTATATATATAATTAAATATAAAAACTTAGTCAAATAAAAGAAATAAATGTTTGGTTTAATATTTCACATTTGTAAAATTAGCTTGTCAAAACTCAATTAAAAACTAATATGCGGCAATCTTCAACTATTTCTAATTTAGGTAAATTACATCAATAGTCACTCAACTTTAGAAAAAAACAAAACAAAATAGTCCTTTTAATCATTTTTCGTTACAGAAGTAATGGCAAAATGACATGGTAGATGACGGATTTCTTGGTGTCATTAACCGTCCAACTGGCCGATTAGCACCAATTTAAACAGCCCATTTTAGCACCAATTTAGGGTTTAGGCAATAGAAGAAGAAGAAGAGAAAAAATAGAGGTGTCGGCCGTGATTCCAGTGTACTATTGTGGAAACCCAGCCAAATTAAACACATCTTGGTCTAATGACATGTAACACCCCCTAACCCCAAATCGTCGTCAGAACAGGGTTACGAGGCATTACCAGACCTATTAAACATTCTACGGATAATTCATAATAAAATAACATTCGAAATATAATTGTATAACTAAGTCCCTGTAATAAACTTTCGAAGTTTAAAATATGAATTAAAAGTGAAATGAAACTCGTTCGAGTACTCCAAAATTTTTTTTACAAAATTTCGGCAGCATTTCTGCTTATTTTTATGTAAAACGCCCTGCAATTATAACCACATCATTTCCAAATATAACCAATTCAACCAATTCATTTCACATTCTCATTTTCTATTCTAAATATAGTCTAATCAAACTCAATCAATATAATACCAATTTAAATTTATCAATATGCTAATTAAATAGAAATAGATAAACTTCTTTCATTATAATTCATAAACTTATAATACTAACATTTTTAACCATTTATATTAAAAACATAATAACCTTTATATACATCCTATGTACATGCCACATTACCAAAAGAAAATATACATCACCAAAAGTATGCTGAAGTCGGGTCTGGCTTTGCATGCTGGTTCAGTATCTGACTTCTACAACCTGCGCACGGAAACAACCGTACGCTGAGTATACATATACTCAGTGGTATCACTATAATTCAATTTATAATTAAATAAATTAAATCACACACATACTTTTCATTACAATTATCACTACAAATAAACAATTCAATCTTTTAATATTATCAATTATATATATATATATATATATATATATATATATATATATCATTCTTATTTCCTTATTTCAAATTTCACTGTTCACATATACTATATCATTCGAGATTATTTTTATCAGTAAATTTATTTCATTTATCCCTATTAACTTGACTCGGACTCGGCGGATACACGGATTCCAACCAAACATACCAGTAAATAGTAATCAGTAACGGTAGCAGTAACAGTAACAGTGATAGTATTCAACACATAAAGTGCTGAATCTGTAACAGTAACAGTAACAGTATTCGACACACAAAGTGCCGAATCGGTAACAGTAATAGTAGTCGGCACATAAGTGCCTGATCAGTAAGCCGGCAAATACCCCATACTCTTCCATATCCTATGGCATGCCAACTATATCCGACTAGCCCGACTAGTTAATAGGGTATTTAATTCACTTTTCAATACAATTTTCATCTTAGTTCAGTATCAATTATAAATTTCTTATTTCAATCAGTTTCACAGTATTACAGTAATTTATTACTCCAGTAATTTCACAATTCAATGCAATATACATAACAATATTCAGTATTTTCACAATTCACTTAGTAATCAAAACAATATCCAGTATTCCATAATTCAGTTCAGTATCAGTTTCAATTTCAATACTACATTATAAATTTATCATTTATTAAACACTTACCTTAAAATACTTACCACACATAATTAGCAAATTAAACACTTAATAATAATAAAATTTGAATTATAGTGATACAAACCGTGATTCTCGTGTTTATTCCTCGTCCACTTTTTCTTTTCCTTTCCTCGTGGATGCCTCGGGTGCAATATTAGCTACGAAAAAAAATTAAGATAATTTTCATAATTATTAGCACAACACAATTTAATTGCTGAAATTTTTATCTAACTTTTTCTTTAATTTCAATTTAATCCTAACTAAACCTATATATTTTTCTTTCTCAATTCGTACCTTCTTGCTACTCAATTTCTTGCCAAACTCATATTTAACTATCTAATTTTTATCATATTTTCATAATTTCGAATTTATTTCAATTTAATCCCAAAAATTCAAAACTTATAATTTAGTTTACAATTCAATCCTTTATTCAATTCTAATCAAAATTTCTATCAAATTCATCCCTAATTTAACAATTTATTCAACATGAACCATGATTAATAATCTATAAACTTCCAAAACCTCAACTTATTTTTAACAAAACTTTGTTTTAAAACTTCTAAAACATCTAATTAAAAGAAAAGGACTTGATTGACTTACCAAATTAAACTCTAAGCTTTAAAAACCTATTTTCCCTTTTTCTTTTTCTTTCTTTCTTTCTCCCCTGTTTCTCCCCTGTTTCGTCTCTTTCCCTGTTTCTTTTTCTGTTCTTCTTTTGTTTCTTTTGTTTCTTTATAATTTATTTACTTTATTTTTATTTGTTAGCTTAATTCAATTTATTATTATATTATTTTTTATTCTAAATATCTATTAAATATTTAATTATATATTCACATTTGTACACCATCAATACCATACAATTGTCACAATTTGATTTGTTCATCAAAAAAATCTCATAATATAATTATTTAATTAATTAATATCTTTTACTTAAATTTTAAGTAAATAATAATTATAATACAAGTGTATATATATATATTATTGCACTTGTACCATCTTATCACCACACATTTGTCTTAATTTTAATTTATTCCATAATAAAATAATATAATTAATATAAATTACAATTTAGATAAATAATAATAATAATAATAATTATATACATATAATATTTATATATAACTTAAATAAAATCTTGGATTTATTGCATATATGCCGCCTCTTTCCATGTAAATGGCTTAATTGCCATTTTAATCCTTTTTACTTTCTTTTAATCTATAATTAGACTTTCACTCTTTATTCGATTTGATCCTTTTTCCTATTTATTTTTAATTAGACTAAATTCACCTAATTAATACCTAATTAATCACTCAACTAAACTCATAATTACTTCTAATAATTATTTATTAACTCGGTTTACTAAGACGGAGGCCCGATAATGTACTTTTTCGGTGCCCACGGATTTTGGGTCGTTACATTTCTCTCCCCCTAAAAAAATTTCGTCCTCGAAATTTTACCTGAAAATAAGTGAGGATATTGTGATCTCAGAGTTTCCTCCGGTTCCCATGTTGCTTCTTCCACACTGTGGTTTCTCCACAGTACTTTTACCAGAGGGACCCGTTTGTTTCTTAATTCTTTCACTTCTCGAGCTAGTATTTGAACTGGTTCTTCTTCATATGACAAATCCGGTCTAATCTCAATATTTTCAGTAGAAATAATATGAGATGGATCCGATCGATACCTTCATAACATGGAAACATGAAAACATCATGAATTTTCTGTAATTCTGGAGGTAAGGCTAATCGATAAGCAACAGGCCCAATTCTTTCCACAATCTCATACGGCCCAATAAAACGTGGACTCAATTTTTCCTTCCGACCAAATCTTAAAATTTTCTTCCATGGCGATACTTTGAGGAATACTTTATCACCAATGGAATATTCAATGTCTCGTCGTTTCAAGTCTGGGTAAGATTTCTATCTGTCGAAAGCGGTCTATCTTTAATCTTTTTAACTGTTTCTTCTGCTTCTTGAATCAATTCCGGCCTAATCACTTTTCTTCTTTTAATTCTGTCCAACACACTGGTGATCGACATCTTCGACCATAAAGTGCTTCATACGGAGCCATTTGAATACTAGATTGGAAGCTATTGTTATAAACAAATTCTGCTAGTGGCAGATACCGTTCCCAACTTGATTCAAAGTCGATGATACAAGCTCTCAGCATGTCTTCCAAAATCTGAATTACCCGCTCGGATTGTCCATCAGTTTGTAGATGAAATGCAGTACTAAAATTAAGCCGAGTTCCCAAAGATTCATGTAACTGCCTCCAGAATCTCGATGTAAACCGAGGATCTCGGCCTGAAATTATTGATACAGGAATTCCATGTAATCTAATAATTTCCCAAATATAAACCTCAGCTAACTTCTGTAGTGACCAGTCAGTTCTAACTGCGATAAAGTGGGCAGACTTAGTAAGCCTATCAATAATTACCCAAATAGCATTCTTTTTGCTCACTGACAATGGCAATCCCGTAACAAAATCTATGGTAATGCAATCCTATTTCCACTCGGGAATATTAATAGGCTGTAACAAACCTGTTGGTACCTGATGTTCTGCTTTTACTCGCTGACAAGTCAGGTATTTACCAACATACTCGACTATATCTTTCTTCATCCCTGGCCACCAATACAGTTCTCGTAGATCACGATACATCTTCGTTCCACCTGGGTGCAAAGTAAAAGTACTATCATGTGCTTCTCGGAGAATCAACTCTTTAATCTCAGAAGCAGCTGGAATACAAATCCGATTTCGAAATCTCAAACAATCATGCTCGTCAATACTAAAATTTTCCACCGTACCATGCCGTGTCATTTCTCTTTTCTTCATTAACCTTTTATCTTTCATCTGTGCTGCTCTGATTTGATCAAACATTACCGGCTTGACTCTCAACTCAGCTAACAAACTTCCATCATCATTAATACTAAGCCGAGCAAACATTGCACGTAACTCAACCACTGCTTTTCTGCTCAATGCATCTGCTACCACATTTGCCTTTCCTGGATGATAATCTATAACACAATCATAATCTTTCAGAAGTTCTATCCATCGTCTCTGTCTCAGATTCAACTCATTTTGTGACAAAAGATATTTAAGACTTTTATGATCAGTGTAAATATAACATTTCTCACCGTACAAGTAATGTCTCCAAATTTTCAATGCAAAGATTACCGCAGCTGACTCCAAATCGTGTGTCGGGTAATTGCGTTCATGTGGCTTCAACTATCGAGATGCATAAGCTATTACTTTTCCGTCCTGCATCAATACACAACCCAAACCATTCAAAGAAGCATCACTGTACACTATGAAATCTTTCCCTGATTCTGGTAAAGTTAAAACTGGTGCCTCAGTTAACATCTGCTTCAATGTTTCAAAACTCCTCTGGCACTGGTCACTCCAAATAAAAGGAACATTCTTCTGTAGTAACTTGGTCATCGGCAGAGCTATCTTCGAAAACCCATTTACAAATCTTCTGTAATACCCAGCCAAACCAAGAAAACTGCGTACCTCAGATATATTCTTTGGTGCCTTCCATTGAACAATTGCTTCAATCTTCTTCGGATCAACTCTAATCCCATCAGCAGATACAACATGCCCCAAGAATACTACCTCTGATAGCCAGAATTCACATTTACTCAGTTTCCCGTATAACTATTTTTCCCACAGAATTTGTAACACGGCTCTGAGATGCTGATCATGCTCTGATTCTGACTTCGAATAAACCAGTATATCATCAATAAAAACTACTACAAATTGGTCTAAATACGGCTAAAAAATACGGTTCATCAAATCCATGAAAGCAGCTGGAGCATTAGTCAACCCAAATGGCATCACCAAGAATTCATAATGACCTTATCGAGTTCGAAATGCAGTCTTCGGAACATCACTTTCTTTTACTTTCAGTTGATAATACCCAGATCTCAAGTCAATCTTCGAAAATACCGAAGCTCCTTTTAACTGATCAAATAAATCATCTATACAGGGTAACGGATACCGATTCTTGATCGTCACTTTGTTTAACTGCCGGTAATCAATACAAAGCCTCATTGACCCATCTTTCTTTTTAACAAACAATACTGGAGCTCCCCAAGGTGAAATGCTCGGTCTAATAAATCCACGATCTAGTAAGTCCTGTAGCTGCACTTTCAACTCTTTTAATTCAGTGGGCGACATTCGGTACGGAGGTATAGAAATTGGTGTTGTGCCCGGATACACTTCTATAGCAAATTCAACCTCTCTGTCAGGTGGTAAACCCGATAGTTCTTCAGGAAATACATCTGGAAACTCACATACGGTTCTGATCTTACTGGACTGACTACCAACCGAATCAGAATTAATAACATAGGCTAAATACGCTGTACAACCCCGCTGAAGTAATTTATTAGCCTTTATTGCCGAAATAATACGTGCCGACCCATTAGTACAAATACCATTTACTTCAATCCGATCTCCACCTTCTGTCTGAATACTGAATTTCCTTTTATAGCAATCCAAAATCACTTCATGTTCAGACAACCAATCCATACCCAAGATTACATCAAAATCACCGAAAGGCATGATCAACAGGTCAATAGGAAAAGTTTTATTTTGTATAATTAACGGGCACCTTGGACATACTTGATTCACTAACACTGTTTGCCCCAACGGACTAGACACCTCTATAGACACTCTAGACATCTCAGATTTAAGTTTTCCCAATTCAACTAATTTTGAGTTTATATAAGAGTGTGAGGATCCGGGATCAATTAAAGCATAAACAGGCTCAGAATACAGTAAAAATATACCTGTCATCACATTGTGAGCATTGCCTTCTTCCCGGGTTCTGACTACGTAGGCTTTAGCTGGAGCTCTGGCTTCAGATTGCATATACATATAATATTTATATATAACTTAAATAAAATCTTAGATTTAATGCATATATGCCACCTCTTTCCATGTAAATGGCTTAATTGCCATTTTAATCCTTTTTACTTTCTTTTAATCTATAATTAGACTTTTACTCTTATTCGATTTGATCCTTTTTCCTATTTATTTTTAATTAGACTAAATTCACCTAATTAATACCTAATTAATCACTCAACTAAACTCATAATTACTTCTAATAATTATTTATTAACTCAGTTTACTAAGACGGAGGCCCGATAATGTACTTTTTCGGTGCCCACGGATTTTGGGTCGTTACATGACAACCCAGGTAGGAGGTTTTTTGGGTGTAAGAAGTTTGGGAGTGGGTTTCGAAAACCATGCCGCTTTTTCACCTGGTTTGATCCACCATTAACTCCCCGTTCACAAATTGTGTTGTTGGGTCTTCTGAAAAAAGTGAGGACATTTGTAACACCCCTAACCCGTATCCGTCGATAAATTAGGGTTACGAAGCGTTACCAGACAAAACACAACTCAATATAGATGTTCAGTAGAATTTAAGAATTTAACATTTATGTCAAGCTTAGTCAAATTTTAAGTAAGTATAATTATAAATTCTACTTTAAACTTTTAAAACAAAACATAACATTTCAGTTCAGTTAAACCATAAGAAAAATAAGCTATTTTCGTATAGCTATTAATTATATATATATATATACAGTACATTAAAGTACGACTTCCAAAATATTATCTAGCCTATACATGCCATAAGTTAAAATTTAAACATTTCAATACCGAGACAGTAGATAGAGTGATGATCTTTGCTGACGATCCCCGAATCTGCAGCTTGGTTTTTATCTATAAAACAAATGGACGAAAACAATCAAAGTAAGCTTTTACAGCTTAGTAAGTTTATAGCATATCTAAAATACATATAAAAGAATCATATAATTCCTTAAGTAAATTTATTAAGATCACAAATATCAAATATCATTACTTTCCACACATTGCTATCTTAAGTCATTTTGTTTATATTGAAAAGAATGTATATATAACTAATACATATAAACGAACATATGTATATACATTATACGCATATAATCAAGTTACAAACATAATCATTAATTGCATATACTGATTGCTAGTATACTTATCGTTTGCACTTCATCGAATGCATATATATGATCTTTCAAATACATATGTCAACAGCATATATTTATACTTATCAACTACATGTGCCAAATGCACATCTATAATTATAATACACATATGCCGAATGCATACATATATATATATATATATATATATATATATATATATATATATATATATCCAACAATTTCATAACAACCAATATATGTGCTTACTCACTAAACACAAAAATCCAAACGTTTATATGCTCATCAAATACATATAAACAATTGTTTATATACTCATCCATTACATATAACCAAAATCATATATATATATATATATTATCCAATGCATATAATCACTTAATTATTTAACAGATTCACCGGCACTTAGCCTGCTAGGCTTATAGCCTGATTCAGATCACCGGCACTTAGCCTGCTAGGTTTATAACCTGATTCAGATCACCGGCACTTAGCCTGCTAAGTTTATAACCTGATTCAGATCATATAAGATATAATTCATTTTCGAGCTATATATGTATACAAAATTCCTGCATAAAGATTCTGCTTAAAATTCATAACTCATATTCTTTGATACACATGAATATATAATAAGCTCGATCATCAATTCCAAATTACTAATTCAATGATTCAACTGAATACATGTATATATATATATATATATTTATGCTATAGATTTCTAATATTACTATCATAATATTCAACTTATTTTATACTTGAATAATATACATTTAACATTCAAACATATTAATATAAACTAGGATAACAATTTCATACTTTCGATTCAATGCAAATCTTATACATATATATATACATATTCGACTTCATATGTACATATATAACTCCAAATCTAACTTCGATACGAGAGATTATACCTGTACAGATATATATAAACATATTCAAATTTATAATATACATAAATAAATTCTTACTTAATTTCAAAGCAAAATCTTATATATTTACACATGTATACTTATTTGAATCTAACAAATATATATATATTTCTATACTTATTTTCGAAACAAGAACTTGTACCTTTATACATTATACACATACATATCCGAAATTAACACACACACACACACACATATATATATATATATATATATAATAAATATAATTTCATACTTATACTCAATATAATTATTTATTCATATATATATATATATATGCTTATTCAATCCAACTTATACAAATATTTGATACATATATATATATATATCTTTATATATAATTCTTGAATATCATGTAAACATATGAAACAAACAACATTAACTAAATTCAAAATTTATTGACATATATACATAACTATAGTTCCATACCTAAATTATTTACAAGGACATTGATGTATATATATATATATATATATTTGTATATTCATACTCATTCAAACCTAATATATGTATATACATAATTTTCATACTTTTCATTCGATTTATATACTTTTAATTTTAATTCAACATAAATACATTTGATATTCATACATATAAACTGATTTAATAAAATTAAATAGCTAATAAACTTACCTCGGATATCAGCGGACACGATCGACTATTCGACTACATTCGTTTTCCCCAGATCCAATTCCGTTTTCTTCGTTTCTTGATCTAAACATATTCAAATTTAACCTTTTTATTCATCAAAACATTCAATTAAATCCAAAAATACATAAATGGGCAAATTACCATTTTGCCCCTGACATTTTACACTTTTTGCAATTTAGTCCTTTTTGCACAAACACAAAATACACAAAATTTGCCCACACTAAGCTAGGGCCGAATCTTCCTTGTCTTCATACAAGTCCACACATTTCATTTATTTCACATATTAGTCCCTCAAAAATTTATTTTCACAATTTAGCTCTAATTACTCAAATTCACTAAAAATTCAAAGACAAAACATGTTAATCTATCACATATCTTTCATTTTTCATCATCAACTATCACAAAGTTCAAGCATTCATCAATGGCACATTTCAAAATCATCAACAATTCACAAAATTAAGACATGGGTTTTGAAGTATTCAAAGCAACGATCTCAAAAACGTAAAAATTATCAAAAACCAAGCTAAAACGAACCTTAAATCAAGCTTGAGTATGGCCGAACCTATGCTTGTGTTTTTCTCTTCTTTCTTTTCTCTAGTTTCAGCTAAACAAGGATGATAACAATTGAATTTTACTTTGTTTTTAATTAACATATATTAGTATTTTATTTATTTACCTTATTAACCTTTAATAAATAATTTATATTTCATATAACATAAGGATATAGTTGTCCATAGCCACCCACTATCATTTAAATGGTCTAATTGTCATTTAAGATCCCCATTTTTAAAAGACAACAACAATTAGGTACTTTTAGATTTAACCCCTAAATTTTCATTTTACGCAATTAAACCCTTTTTATCGAATTGAACCTTCAAACGATTAAATTTCCACACAAATTTTTCACACCTATAACTTAACATATAATAGACACTAAAAATAATATTAAAATATTTTCCTGACTCAGATTTGTGGTCCCAAAACCACTATTCCAATTAGGGTCAAAACCGAGTTGTTACAACATTGGAGGATGCAATGAGGAAAGAGAGAAAAACATGGGTTTTGGTGCTTGTATTTGTAATATTGTTGTTGTTTTTTAAACCCTAAACCAGCTTATGTTGTTATTGTTAGCACCAAAAACCAGCTTATGTGGTTGCTTGTAATATTTATAGCAATAAACTTCAACCGAATTCATACCTGTGTTTTTGGATAATTGGATCATTGATGTTTCCCGGCTTTCAACCAAATGATCTTCTCTACTATTCTCGTACCTCGAATTGCTTCGAGTGTGGGTTCAAACCAATTGAATTAAAACACAGAACTAAAAAAAAGTTTTCATTTCGGAGTGAAAACGAAAATTCTCTCTTCTTTAATAGAAATCGGTAAATTTGTTATTTTGAAAAATATGTTTATAAGTTGAGAATAAATTCTCTCTATTTTTCAGCAGAATAACAATCTCTCAAAAGTTTTGTTAATAGCTCTACTGGTGCCATCTATTTATAGGAAGAAAAGGTATAAGCCTTTTAAAGTTGTAGAAGTTTATTTTAAATAGAAAAACAATATCCTACTTAGAATAGGAGAGAGGTGAACGACTCACCCTTGTATTTCTACTAAGGTTGTCACCCTTTCATGTTATATGAGGGCTTTTGAGCCACTTTTACATTGAATTCAATTATGAGTACTTTTTGGGCTTTTTGACTCAATACTCTGTAACGTGATCCAACCCGATTCAGTTTTTTTATTTCCCAAAATAAACTTTAATATTTACATATTAAATAATTTTCTCATCCTAATTTTACTCCAATAAAATTTTGACAATTTACCCACCGGTAAAATTTCGAGAAAATTCATTCAATATGTCACAACTCAACATGTTTACTATGATCGAATGATTTATTTTTATTTTTGGGCTTCAAAACAGTCCAAAAACATAAACTCATTCTTTTATCATTTTTTAAGTAATCCTATATATGATTGAAAATTTTCATTTTCATTTCCATTTTTGGAAACCTATATTCATTTCCAAATGATTTCATTTCTCAGTTTCGGAGAAAACCATAATCATTCCTGAATGTTTCCCATTTCTCTTTTTTTATTCATTCCATTCATTTTTATTCAAACACACAATTCATTTTTGGTTTCAACGAGCTAGCGGAGGGACCGATTGGACATATGAAGTTGAGGCTCAAATAATTTATAATTAGGTTTTGGCTTTTCGCCTGTTAATTATAAACTCATTTGGTCACGAAGTCATTCCACTATAGTATCATGACTGGGCTCTCCCCAACGACATACCATTACGAAAGCACCTACTTAGTACTCGTCCAATGACCTTATCATTAGTGTGTTACACTCAGAGGATATCCTTGATCTATTTGGGATAATATTTGTTCTTCCTTCATGAAAAGATAATCACTATCAATTAGTAATCAAGTCATCCATCACAAAGAAAAATGACCCATGGCCACGTTTACTTTTCAACAACTATGTAATGCCAATGAGACGATGTCATTTACCCATGTTTTGGACTATAAATTCTATTGTTGTGAATGATGCTACATATTATAGAAGTCGTACACCCAACGCATCAGCTTTCGATTCCTTATCTATTTGAACTCAAACTTTTACTTACATCAAAGTGTACGAGTCACGCACACATAATCCGCCATCCACTCAAGATTTAGTATGCCACACTATGAACGTCACAAGTGAATAAATCCATAAACGGATTCAAGATCTATTCTGTTTAGATCATGTCTGATGTACTGTCAGTCTAGTCATCACATCTACGTCTCTATCTTCTGGGAGTCATTCGCTCTGATGCTTAAGACAATGCATCTTCCCAATTGGACTTGATAGACGACATATTAGTCTTTCAATCAGTTTGCTCTTTTCTGATTAGACTAAGGACATATTTAGGTTCATCTACTAATACAAATTGTATTTCCGTATTACGATCTAGCCACGTAATACCGCTCAGTATCAGTTAAACATTAGACAATCAATGAATAACATTTGCTTTAATTCTGTTTTGCGTGCAAAAATCATGTGAGGATAGTTATACAAAGTATATTAATGTAATCAATGAATTTGTTTTATTAATCAATCTATTCAAAAAAATTACAAGTGTATATTGACGAAAATACTACACTTAGGGCACCAGATCCAACAACTTGAGCATTCAAATATTCTAAAATGGGTTGTATTTGTCTTCTAACCAAAAGTCAATTGTAGTGGGAAATATTTATCATTACCAGCATGATGCGTACAAGTGTCATTCATATAAAATATCATATCCTTGTACATATATACAAAAACTTTTGTTCTAAAAAAATATGGTTTAACTACTAATTCGAGGCATTGAATCATTAATTATGCTAAACCATTTTATACGCATAAAGATAAGGCTTTGTGATAGTTATCCGCACTGACAATCTAGCATACAGTAATCATTTAAAACCCGAGAAATGAACTCACCAATATTTGCATGAATTGCCTTGATTGCATAATCTGAAAGTTTTGTTCTTAAACAAATCATTAAACAAGTAATCTCGCAAACTACATGTTGCGATTTGATAACTTACATTTGATTATCTTGTAGGTGCATATACTAAGATAATATTAAAGCAGTCCACTTTCCAGATAAATGGGCCCATATTTCTTTCAGAAATGCAAGAGAATCCCGACTTTCGCTAGTGAGGTTTAATGAATCTTTTTTTTTTAGAGAAAGCAACACTTAAAAAAAGAAGGATCTTCAATTTCATTAATAAATATCCATATAAATTCTCTTTTCAGATCATTATTGTTCGGGATGGTCTAACCGATTATGTTAACTAATTAATATATTTTATTTAGAGAAATAAGAGAACAAAGAGAAGTATAAATTTTATTAATCAATAGGGATATTTTACGATACTTTTCTAAAGTCTATATTTATAGACATAAGAGGTATACATGGTATAAAACTCTATTTCTAATAAACATTAAAGTCTTAATGTATATCAAATTTATCTTGATATTGATGAACATCCGTTTAATAATAAAATATTTATAACAATAATAAATTAAATTAATTTCTTATTTTTTTAATTTTTAAGTTTTTAATTTTTAATTATTTTTCAATTAATATGTAATTAGGAAAATGAATTAGGATAAAAAATATTTTTTATTATAAAAAGAGATAATATAATTTTTGGACCCTGAATTTGGCAACTAGGCCCACTTTGATACATGTATGTTTTTGTTCACTTTGGTATTTGAACTTGACAACTAGGTATATTTTACTCCCTCAACTTGGATTCTGTCAAGATTTTACGATGTGACCGGTAAAAATTTCTTGAAACTGGTAAAATTTGAAAACTAGGATAAAAGCCAGCAGCTGAATAGGTTGAACCAATTTATTAATTTTTAAATTTTTTTATGAATTTTTAATTAATTAATTAATTAATTAATTAATGTTGGTCTAGCAGTTGAACCAATCAAACTAACTTAATCGGGAGCCAATAGTCTGACCAGTTCAACTACCAATTCAATTATTAAAATACTGCAAGACTATAAGATTATACAATATCATCACCTGAAAATTTATATAATTTTTTTTAATTTTCAAGTGATGATGTAACACAATCTCAAAGTGGTATGTAATCAAACTTTTTATATTTTTCAAAATGGAGGACCAAAATGAATCTAGTTATCAAGTTCACATACCAAAATGGATAAAAAGGTACATAAACCAAAGTGGAGTTAGATGCCAAGTTAAAGGACTAAAAATTGTATTATCCCTGAAAAAATATTTACACCTTAAAAGAAAAAAAAACGTGGCTTTATTAGATTAACGGGGCAGGGCATTAATAGGAGGCAAGCGATTTCCATCCGAAAGAGATAGAATAAATTTTTTTAAAAGTTTACGAATACAGTATAATCAAAATATAAGTATAAATATATGTTTGGGTAATCACCAAATTTAAAATTAAATTATTACAATATAAATAAATTGAAATAATTAACTGAACTAAAATCCACACATACATTTAATTATATACGAGGAGTTTCGAACTCAAATACTTAACATTCAAAGCTTCCATCTTTGTTGACAGTGGGAATGTCGGGATTAATTTTAAATTCCGATGGAATTGAAAATTAAATAAAAAATATTTTATAAGAGGGAACAAAAGCATGTGACCATATGCATGTAAAGAAGGTGAAAGGAACATGTTTAAGTCAGCCAGGTAAGATGCTGAAGTGTTGTTAGAAACTGCAAACTAGAAAAATCAAAGCTAAGCTAAGCTATGGCAAGTGTGGAAGAAAAAAGGGTATACCCCTGAACTTTTTGAAAGAAAAACTCATGCGCTATTATAATTTAATATAACATCAATTATACTTAAACTCACTTAATTTTAAAAAGTTATAAAATAGTCATTAAATTATTCGAAAATTTTTATTTAAATCACTAGGTTATTATTTTTCTTTAAAGAAAAAGTCTAGCTAGTGAGTTCCAAGCAACGATTTAACGATCGATACAATAAATCAATACTTATAGACAAGTAGAATAATATATCTTAGATCCAAGTCGATCTGACGGTTAGTGTTGGAAGTCGGAGAAGAAAGCTATTTGAATTTTGATTCACAGATTTATGACATTCAAAACTATTTTATGAAATAAAATTAAACTGTAGAAGAGAAAAAAAATTTTAAATAGTATTGATACAGGCAGTACGAACAGAAAATACTATATAGTTTAATGGCATAAATAAATTTTTTTAAACTTAAATAAACCAATCTTATACTTACTAACAATTTAATAACATTAACCTTTAATAATTGGAGAGTGGACAAAGGTAGGGTGGGTTGCAGGATTTGACATTTACGTGTTGTTTGCTGTCACACACACACCATTTTCGAGACTGTAAAAGAAAAGCGTTGAAATGTGGAGCTAGTATCGTCGTCTCCGTTTGTCACTCTGATGTGCAGTTGTGAAAGAGAAAAGAAAAAAATGGTGGAGCCTTTGCTGTAAACAACATAGATTATAGAGCATGCCAGCATTGATATTTATATATTTTCCATTTTTTGCTTTAATATAAGTTTTAATTTATTTTCAAAAAAAAAAAAGAGTTTTCATTAATTTGCGGGAGTCACCTGTACTGTTAGAATGACACTAGTTTCGCCATGTCACTATCCTGACACCTACAAAACAATGTATATTTTCCCACAATCCAAACACATCATAATCTCATGGAAGCCACTATATATATCACTAACACGTATTAGGTTTGAGTTGAAGAGATTTGGATTAATGTAGAAAGTATGGTAAAGATTTAGATTATATTTGTTTTCTTTATTAGAAAAAACGTAAATTATTTTTTTGTTAAAAATTTTATTTATTTTTATTATTAAAATTGATATTGTTGACGAAATAATTAGATAGTTATCCGTGACATGTTATATATATCTTATGTTAATATATAAAGATCAATTTTTAACACTAAAAATAAATAAAACTTTTAAGAAAAAAAAAAGACTAATTTACCATTTAATTTAACTTTTACTACCAATGCAATTACATTATGCATCCTTTAAATGCAATTGTGATTGTTTGGCCATGAAAAATGAAAAAAGGTTAAAATATAGTTACTTTGACCTAAGTTTAGCTAAATATAGAAGTGATAGGTAAAAAAAAGGAGAGGGTGGACTATCTGACCTTATCTGTCGGTCATCGCCTCGAATTCCTCTCCCATTCCCGATAGTGACACACCACACAAGGTCCTTTCTTTAATGAACCAAAAAAAAAGTAATATTTATTCAAAGAAATTAAATTAAATTTTTATAAGAAGAAGTTTGTGAAATATGTTTATCAAGTGTCAATAACTCTCAACATGTTAGTATAATTTTTTTACTCTCGAGTTTTTTAAAAAATATAGATTTATATAGAGAAAGTGTTTAGGGTGGGTTTAGATGGACAGTACGTTTATCTGCGATTAATATAAAAACAAAGGTGATAGTGAAAATAAGCTAAGCGCATCGCACCTCACTACCCATCCAAACCCACCCTTAATTAAGTTGTCTTAGAAGCACGTTTTACCCTTGTAAACTCGTATTTTAGGCAACCATTTTTTTTATAATCACAAGCATCCTCTATTATTATAAATAACTTAGTATCCGAAATGGTATTTTAATAAAAGTTGTAGTTGGAAAAGAAAATTAGGTATGGGTAACTGTGACTCACTTTTTTATTTACTTGACTATTCTAGTATTTATGTCATCATACTATTATTTTGTTATGATTAGTACAGTCATTTTAAACTGGAATTCTAGGTTACATAAACGATTAGACACAACAATCTAAGTGGTAATTTTATTTTATTTTATTTATTTATTTATTACTATTATCATGTTTGATGACTGCATCCCACCATCATCCATATATCTTGATTGTGCAGACCAACAAATTGGAGAAAATCAATAATCGATTTTATTTAAATTTAGATTTATTAAATCTAATTTTGGTTTTGTTTGAAATTTTTAAAATATTAATTATAATTCTTTTAATTAAAAAAATGGATTCGAGTGCATGGTGGTCGTGGTCTTTTCTGAAACTGAGGAAATAAATAGCTAGTAGGGTCGGGTCGACATCTATGTTTTATCTTTTTTTAAACGTCTAATTTTATGGAAGCTCCTTATACTATGTTCTTTTTACAAATTAGTTCTTATACTATAATTTAATCATTTTTAATTATCACTTTTGAAATGTGCATTTTAAATGTTAAATCTAACTTTTCTGCCTAGTTTTTTTCAAAAATTTATACATATATATGGTAACCTAACCTACATAATCTGGTATCCTACTTCAAATTCATATAAATATAAAACTTGTTTATTTTATTGAAAACACATTTTTATTTCTATTTATCAAATGTGTTTCTCATCTTTAAAAAATAAAATAAAAACTACTTATTGAAAATGAGAATATAAAATATTTTCAGAAATCAAATCCAACCTTAACTTCAAGAATAAAAATGCACATTTTGAAAATTAGAGAAATTATACATCATCAATTTATAATAGAAAGACTAATCTCATCAAAAGTACATAATACAAGGACCTTTTACAAAATTTGTCATTTTTTTTAAACTTTGGGTTCCAAATTCCAACTCTTTTTACTCATCTTAACTACTCCCCCATCACCCATATTTTCCTCTTCATTATTTCGTTATCACCCAAAAAGGCCAAAACCCCACCACTCTCCTCATCTCTCTCTCCCCCCTCCCTTGAACAGAGGCTAAACTCTTGGGGGGGATAAAGAGATAAGAGAGAATCCAAGCAACGCACATACACAAAACCCTTAGCTGCCACCAAAGCCTCTTTTGAAGATATAGTTTTTAAGGGAGCATTCATTCTGAGGGGAATGTTGTCTGGACCGGGGACACTTGTGTTTCTAATCCGTTTTCCCTGCAATATTGTTCTGATTACGGTGGGGATCTTTATATTGCTTTTTTTTTTGTAATGGATTAAGGTTGTACTAGTGTCGTCGGACCAGGCTTCATTCCCCCCAATCATTGCTCCCATATGTAACTCCCATGGACTGCAGCATGTAAAAAAGGTTTGGGTTGATTTTTTGGATCATTGGGGTGTTTTGTTTACTGAAATTAAGGCTGTTTGTTACTTTGCAGTGCAATGCTGAAAGTGTTTTTGACCAATTTGTTAAAGTTTCATCATTACTTTCTTTTTTTTTCTGTCAGTACTAAGTTGTAAACCCTCTTTTTCTAGTTCATCATTACTCAGATCTTTTTCCATGATGGCTTCTTTTTTTTCTTTTTATCTCATCTGTCAGTTTCATGCTGTTATTAAGACCTGGTTTTCAAGTTTGGTCAAACTTTATCTCTAGGATTTCAAGTTGGAGATGATGTTTACAGACATATTCACTTATATATTCTCATATATACAGATCTGCATTATATGTTACCAGATTTGCATGGATAAGAAAATGCTTTAGGTCTTAAACTATAAATATGATGCAGTAATAGTTTTGATTATATTTATATATATAGCTAGCTAGCTTGTGTGTCTTTGGAATGAATAAGGAATGTAATATTTAAATTCTTTTTGCATGAAAGAGCTTTGCCAATGGAAGTGTGGGTATGATGAAAGGAAAACTACTTACTTTGGCTTTGTTATTATTACATCTTATCTAAAAATTGATCATCAAGATATGTTGAGTGTTTGTAATTCAGCAAAAAAAAAAAAAAAAAAAAACTTTATACTACCATTGGTTAGTAACGTATGAATAAAATTTTTTTTTTTCGTAAAAAATAAGAATTTTTATATAATAAATGATAACTTTGTTACATTTGAACTTATTTGATTCTTTTTAATAAAGATTAAATTGATTCGTTTGATAACACAAACCGAGACATTTGATCGAAAACTAGCTTAGTTTTTTATTACCTTTGTTTTCTAGTGTGACAAAAGATGTTTATTACCCAAGAAATTTTTTAAGCTTACATTACATTTTTAGAGGAAAGAAGAAAGGGTTTTAATCAGATCAAGCTTGGAATCACATGCCACCACTTGAACCGGCATATAAACATATCTTGTGATCCTATGCTCGGCTTGATTTCATTTCATCTCATAAAAAGTTTTCAATATTGTCCACCAGCTACTTCCCATCAGCTTTGAAGGACCCATGATTTGAAACTATATGCCGGGTGCTAGCGTTGCCATTGCCAATCTTTGAATGGCGGAATGTTTTCCCAATGTGGTTGAGGCACTTTGATGATCAGCCTATTTGAGTTCATAGTTTTAAATAAAGTTAATTTTAACTGGACCCCTTAACATATCTTGGCTTCAATCATGGATCTTAGCTAACTCGTTGGATGCTTTTAGGGTTTTAGCTACTTTCCCATCAAGTGTAGGGTCCCATGACTTGAACCCATGTTGAGTGCCATGGCCATTGCGAACATTTGTTCTTATTATTAGTATTAGGGATAAACACAAAAACTACACATGAGCTTTATTTCGATGTGCAATTCGATGCATAAATTTGGATTTGGTGCAATTACATACGCAAAATTTTAATTGTGATTCAGATAGACGCATTAAACTTTAACTTTGATCCAATTGTATACATTTAAGAAAATCAAAATTCATGTATAGCATTGCACATAGAACCAAAGTTTATGTGTAGCTTTATTATTTATCCCTTAGTATTATTCATGATAAGCTCAATAATAGTTATATTATATTATAATATAATTGTTAAAAATATTTAAAATGGTTATGTTTTAAATTTTAATAAAAAAATATATAAAGTTAATAAATATTAAATTAAAACTTAAATCTATATTTAAATAAATGAATTTAAAATATGAATTAATTTGAGTACAATTTAATATCCATATATTGGGCAGGACTTATAGCTTAGACAAGTAATGAAATCATTAATGCAATATATAGAAACCCAACTTGATTCAACCCATAAATACCTTAAGTAATTTATACTATTTTGAAGCTAAAAATGGAAAGTGACCAGATTTGGGCTAGAGCTCAATAAGTCCAAGTTGTCACCTTTGGATCAATATTTTAAAGTCTAAACCCTTTCTTTTTTACGGAACTAATGCCTTCGAACCCAAATTTAATAATTCGAATAAAATATGTAATTATACTAATAAATTTTAATTTAATTATCTTTTTTCAGATAAAATTGGTTATTTGTACACTTATGTAATTATATTAAATTTTTAAAAATAATCTCATTATAAGTTCTTTGACAAAAATTCTAGGACTATCCATAGCCCCCTAACCTATAAATAGAAGGATAATACGTTTCAATGTACTCAAGCTCACATCCTTTTGCCCGTACCAATCAAGCTAGTAACAAGCAAATTTTGACGAAAGCAGTGACGAGATATTATGACCTACTAACTCTATTAAGAGGTGAAAGTTGTGGACAAATTCTCAATCATAATCACAAAAAGAAAAAGAAAAAAAGTTTATAAAGTTGTTTTTGATGCATGTGGTGTACGAATAAAGGGATGGACACAATTTGACCAACGATATTTTTTAATAGGGTTAATATAACTTTTAGTCCCTAAATTTAACAATTAGGTCTAATTTGATGTTTGTATTTTTTTGGGTCCATTTTGCTACTTAAACTTGGGAAATGTAAAAGTTTGATGATGTACCACTCTGAGAATTTGCGTTGCCATCACCTAAAATTTTAAACGTGGCACAGTATCAGAGTCCTACATCATCAAATCGTGATAGAATCCAAATTCAAAAATCCAAATTCAAGTACTGAAGTAAACATAATTGTCAAATTCAAGGACTAAAAGTTATATTAACCCTTTTGAATATTTTTAGCCTACAATTCCATTTTAGTGGGGAACTCCATATATGTACATGTATGTGGTGATTTGTACCATTGGATCATAGCCCTACATTTGGATAAGTTTATGTTTCAAATAATTGAGTTTAAGTCAAATCATTATTTTAATTTTTTTTCTAATTAAAAAAAACATATTATTATTTGAATCGCAGGGAGAAAAAAAAGAAAGAAGAATAATAGCTAGGTAGGCCTTTAACATCTTTAAATAATAACTTTAGCTTTCTTCAAAAAGCTACTCTCCCCCTCCCCCACTTTGGATGGTGTTTTCATCGCCCACCACTTCCTTCTTTCACTTTGAATCATTTTCACCCCCACTTTGTAGTCAAGTGTCACTCTACTACCACTCTTATCATATTTTTTTCCCATCACTAAGAAAAGAAAACTTTGTGTTGTAGTAAAAATAATGTGTTATAGGAGATGTTTAAGAATTGAATTTAAGATTAGATCTTCAGTGATGGAATGTGAAATTAAGTTTTGCAGAGAAACTTAATGAAAAGTTTTTAAAATTGGGAGAGCTTGTCCCTTAGCTATTTCTTCTACTATTGTTAGTATATATATATGAGCATATTTAAGAAGATTAGAAACCCTAAAATGATTTTGAAAGATTCTCTTTGAAATATTCCATTGGAGACTTTTTTTTTTTTTTAAGATTCAAGATGTCCAAAAAAGCACTATGTACTATTATAATGTACTATGAACATGGTCTTAGAAAAAAAAAAAAACCTATCAATTTGTTATTCTCCATCTTTACATGAGTGATGAGTTCTCAACATCCATTGAATTTTTTAAGATGTGGACTAACCCTAATTTTGCCCTACTTCCACTTTAGTGCCTTTTATATTTTTCTTTTTAATTTATGTTTGGTTTTTAAATACTTATTCTTCCCACAATTTCAGTGCAAGAAAATCATAATTTTATTACTTTAATTGTGACCATGTCGGTAGGACTAAAAAATTATCGAACCAATGTAATGTATCGATGAAATGATGGGTTGGATTAAATGGAAAAGATGATTAAGGGCATTGCTTTACGATTATATTTTTATTTGATCTGAATTCGAAAATTGCTGGAATTTTGGGAATGGTAGACTTGTAGTTGACCCCTGCTAGTGTGTTACACTGTGCCTAATGCGTTGCAGCTGTGGTATCGGCGTCTATGGAGACTCGTTTCACCATTTATAGAATACCAATGGAATTTTGGGATTCCAAAATCTAATTTGATTAATTTGAATATAATATAATTTAAATTATTTGTAGAAAAGTTTGAATTCGTACAATTTGAAGTCGAAAAATAACATATATTCAAACTAGAAAAACCCAAAATGAAAAATGGAGTATATTTTAAAAGGAAATAATTACAAAAATAAAAAAAAGGAACGAGAATATGGGGAGGATGTTTCTCCACCAAATTTATATATGCTTAAGTACAATAGCAGATTATTCTCCGTATATAAAATGCTATGCTAAATGGCATCACTTGATAAAAAGGTAAAAAGCATTTGTTAGGTCTCCATTATAAGGATGGATTCAAATCAGTCCTCAATTTACTCCTATTAGTACAAAGAATTAAAAGCTAAATTTTAATATAGATAACATTTGCAATTCAACTCCAAACAAAAGGTTACATTTGTAGAACCATAAAAGTCTATCCATATGAAAAACATACAAAAATTAAATTAATATTTTTAAAACTTTTATGGTTCTACAAATGTAACCTTTTGTTTGGAGTCGAATTGCAAATGTTATCTGTATTCAAATTTAGCTTTTGATTCTTTGTACTAATAGGAGTAAATTGAGGACTGATTTGAATCCATCCTTATAATAATGCTTTTTACCTTTGTATCAAGTGATGCCATTTAGCATAGCATATTATATACGGAGAATAATATGCTATTGTACTTCGACATAAATAATATTTCATTTTTTTATACACCTTCTCATACATATATATATATATATATATATATATATGAATTATTATTTTAAGAAATTATTTTATGTACCCTTTCCATCATATCGTTTATGGTCACTTTTTAATTATTTAATGATATTTCAATAATTCTTTTCATGTCACTGATACATTATTTTTGTAATTTTTACTCTAAACCCCGAACCCCAAACTTTGAGGTTGAGATTGAATTCAGGGTTTAGGGTAAAAAATTGACTAAAATCATGTATCAATGGCATGTAAAAAATTATTGAAATGTCATTGAATAATTGGAAAGGAACCATGAATGATGTGGTGGGAAAGGTTCATAAAATAATTTCTCTATTATTGAGTGTAAGGGTGTGTTTGATAAACTATTCAAAATTTTTATTTCATTAAAAATGAAAACTTTCAACATTTAATATTTTAAATGTGTTTGATAATTATTTTAATTTTCAAAAAAAAAAAGTGTTGAATACGATAAGTGGGTAGATAGCTACTTATCAATTATATTAAGTTGTTTTATTTCATTAAAAATTAAAATAAATTATCCTTTTTAAAAATTGAGATATTCAAATTAACATATTTGCTTTTCATCCAAAATAATATAAAATATTATATAATAAAATTAAAAATAATAAATAATATTTTAAAAATCAATATTTACTAATTTATCAAACAATTTTGTAATATAAATTTAACATTTATAAAATTTAATAATTAAAATTCAATACTTAATTTTACAGCAATTAAAATTTTAATTTATCAAACACAACCTTAAATAACAAAATTCAATCGTCTACTTTATACACTTTTGTGAAACTAATTTTTTTTATCAATATATCAAATAATAATTAAATATTTTTTGGATAAACTACAAAAATAGTCACTTTTGTTTGCCTCAAATTACATTTTAGTCACTTATGTTTGAAATGTTACGTTTTAGTCACTTACGTTATCGTTTTATTACGAAGTGACCACTCTACTATTAAACTCTATTATCTCCCTAACGGCAGACCTACATGGCAGTCTAAATGGGTTTTAGATGCCAACATGGATGTCTAGTTGTTGGGATGAAAATAGGTTTTTAATTAAATAAATTTAATTTGGACTGCCATGTAGGACATCCAAGTTGGTATTTAAAACCCATTTGGACTGCCACGTAGGATCACCGTTAGGGAGGTAACGAAGCTTAATGGTAAAGTGACCACTTCGTAGCAAAACGATAACGTAAGTGACTAAAATATAACATTTTAAACATAAGTGACTAAAATGTAATATGAGGCAAACAAAAGTGACTGTTTTTACAGTTTACCCATATTTTTTTACCAAACAAATATTATATCTGTAAAAGAGAGAAACCGTTTAACACGTAGTAGCAGGAATACGGTTCCACAGTGTTTTTTAAAATAAAAAAATTTAGAAAAGATTAGATGACATGTGCAATATTGATAGAATGATAAAATAAATAAATAAATAAATAAATATTGAATATTTAAAAATAATCAAGCTATTTTTTAAGGGTAAACAATTAAATAGTCACTTTTGTTTACCTCAAGTCACATTTTAGTCGCTTATATTTAAAATGTTAGTTTTAGTCACTTACGTAAACGTGTCGTAACATTTTAGTTACTAGGCCACCTAAAATTTTTATTTGAAATGATGATTTAACGTTACACCATTACATTTTAGTTACATTTTAGTTTACCGTTACACCGTTGACGACAATTAATGGCCTAGTAACTAAAATGTTATAACACGTTAACGTAAGTAACTAAAACGTATCATTTCAAATATAAGTGACTAAAATGTAACTTGAGATAAACAAAAAAAATGACTGTTTTGATAATTTACCCTTTTATTAATCAGAAAATTAAAGTAATTATTTCATTGGTTTATATGTTAGTAAATTTTTAAAAATATTTTTATTTAATCACAAAGCTGACGTGACCTTACCACCATTTTCATGTCTGTTAGGACACAGCTCAAGACCTGGCCTTTCCCTTCTCTGACTTCTATTTTAATTACTTTCTAGATCCTATTTTTTAATTTTAAAAAAATGTATTAAAACGACATCTATGTTGTCGTCTGTGGGCAATCTCTTTCTTTATTTAAAAAATATGCCACATTCGCTTCCACCTCCATCCACGCGTCTTACCCCTTCGATTCGTTATTAATTACACATTAATTACGCCATTCCTACCAAGTCTCCTACCCCAATATTTATATTCTTTTTATATTAAACTCTAAATTATTTTTAAATTTGAATCAGGTGATTTCATCCAACTTTTTTTTTAACCATTCAACATAATTCAGTTTCAAATTTATTTTGATAAAATTAACTCTCTTTTTTTTTATAATTTTTAGTATCAATTGTAATTATTTAGAAAAGAAAAAAAAACGTAATTAATCTTTCCCTTCTTATCATCATAAGATTCCGTTTAAAATCAAACGTATAGGAATAAACTTTCTCCAAAAAAAACAAAGAAAAAACCCTAGTCCTTTCCGTAGCATATAACCCCACTCCCTTTCTTCATAAGCCTATAGTGTATAAATAAAGGTAATAAATTTACATGTTTGGTATGGATTATCAACCATGACTAAACTCCTTCTTTACTCATCACTCCCTATTTTCATACCATCCTTAGCAAAGAACCCTTGGCCTTTCCCTTGTTCTTCCTTATAATACAACCCTTTTCTTTTATAAGCTCTTAGGGTTTTCATTTTTGATCATCACCTTTGTTGAAGAAATGGGTACTGGTGAGAAAAATTCAAGGAACTTTCATTTACACATACCCCACCTTCATCATCATCATCATCATCATCAAGGGAAGAAGCAAGCAAAGGGTGTGCCAAAAGGGTGTTTGGCTATCAAAGTAGGACCAAAAGAAGAAGAACAACAAAGGTTTGTGGTGCCGATTTTGTATTTTAATCATCCTTTGTTCATGCAATTGTTGAAAGAAGCTGAGGAAGAGTATGGGTTTGAGCAGAAGGGTATGATTACCATCCCTTGTCATGTAGAAGAGTTTAGGAATGTTCGTGGGCTGATTGATGGTGAAAAGTCACTTCATCATCATCATCATCACCAGCACCATCATGTTGGCTGTTTTAGGGTTTGATGAAAAGAAGGAAAAAAAGTTGTTATTAACACCTGAAATGAAAGAAAGAAAAAAAGGGTTTTTATGGTTTTGCAAGTGCCAAGCAATACTAGGCCAACTTAACCATAAATGAAATAGGTTTGATTGTTAATTAGTAGTGTATTAGTTTTGTAAATTTAGGAATGTTTTCTTTTAATTTGAGAGAGATAAAATTGTAAATTGATGACTTGATGAATACGAATAGTTTATCACTCTACCAGTAATTCAGTTCATAGTCCATATATTTGGTTGGTGGATATATGGGGATGATTATAAAAAAGATACTATGATGACAAAGGTTGATCATAATTGTAGTGCTTTAATTTGTTAGTATTTTTGTTTGGGAGAAATGCCCATTTTTTTGTTCTTTCTATCCATTTATATATATTTTTTCAATGCTAAAGATGAAAACAAAGTGAAGACAAGGTCCATTGGTAGGGACATGATTGCTTTAAGTTTTTGAAAGATTGAGCACTATAAATGTGGAAATCAGTCTAAGCCATCATGGATTTAAAGTATACCAAAAATATTCTTTTAACAATTTAGTCCTAGATGGTGGCTTTAAAAGTTTTTTAGAAGTTTCTTTTTGATTTCATTTAAAAAATGGGATAATTATGAAGGTAAAATTAATTAAAATGTAGCTATTTTGGATGAAAATTTGGAATTGAAAGCAAGTCAAAATTACAGTATGGACCATATTCACGAAATCCGGAGTCAATGGTAATTATTTCCTTAAAATAAGTGCAACACTTAAAGCTTCGGTGATTCGAATCATAAATATTTTGATATCCATAAATAAAATTTTGGATGCTTCCATAAGCTATTTTAAGAACGGTTGATGTGTCCCGTTCGACATTAGTATTGTTGTTAATGTAAGAAAATGTAAGTTTCAGTGTTCTAAAGTTATAAATAATTCTAAATTTAATATGAAAGAGCAAAAATTATAACAAACAAAAAAAATAGTTGTGGGTGTTGGTGAATGAATAAAGGTAGGTGATGGGAATTGAAAGAGGTGTGGAGAATGAAAGTCAGTAAATGGACGGTGGGTTCAATTAATACCCCTCCCCCTGTTTTTGGGGTTTAGTTATATGTAACTCCTTTCATTCATCCCAAGGGTTCTTTTTAGGGTATATATATATATATATATATATTATACTTTAATTTTGTTTTAGTGTTTGGATTAAAATATATCATATGTTTATGTATTTTTAAAAAGTTCTTATATTTTTATCTTCAGAAATTTAATTTTTTATTTTAAAATTTAAGTCTAATAATTCTTTTTTTTTTCTAAAACAATTAGGTTCATCGCAATGTCATATGTGAGGTTTTTTTTTTAAAAAAAAATTTAAAATGTTATACCAATAAATTTAATAAAAAATTAACGGTATTAACAATTGGACCTAAATTTTAAAACGTGAAGAAGAAAGGGATTAAAGTTTTAAAAATGAAAATACATGAACTGAATTTCAAAATTTTAAAGAGTACAACGTTTAATCTAGCACATGAATTGTAAATTTCAAAATTAAAGGTGTAAAGGAACTAAGATAAATTGAAAAATATTAACTAAATTTAGATACATAATATAAGACTAATAACATAATTTAACTAATATCATTTGAGTCAAGACTAAAATATTAAAATTTAACAAATATAGAAATTAAAATTTACCAACTTGAAAAATATTAAAATTAAAACTATAATAGATATTAAAATTTTACTTTTTCCATGTTTTCTGTAGGGCACACACATCTGCATGCCCTCAAAACCAGACATTATGGGGAATTCACAAAGGACATTAATTTGGGCCTTCGAGGTGGTGGGATTTGACTTCCAAATTGTGGTTTATATTTTAAATTGATTAATAAATTTTAAAATATTTCAATTAAGTCCTAAAACATTAGTATTGTATCCACCAACTCTTTCTATCAACATAACCATTAGCTTAGACATTAATTGTAAACACATTTATATTTATTGTGTGGGCAGCATAAATTTGACGTGTTAAAAAAATAGTCTTCCTAAATTTTATTGACGCTATCTATTTAACAAGTTAGATCTATTATATTCGAACTGAAATATAAAGCCTAGAGTGACATTCAAGTTGAAAAAAAAGACTTGATTGATAAAATCGTAATATTTTAAAAACTAAATTAGAATGTTTTGAAATTTAGAGGTTAATTTAAAATCTAACAAAGTTTGAAGGCATTTTATGGAGTTAACCCTTACTTTAAATTTAAAAAAAAATTATTGCCAATTCAAACTAAGTCCTCATTAAATTAAATTTTATGGAGTTAACAAAGAGCTATTATTATTTCAAATTGTTTTAATTAATAGAGGCTTGTGGAGGATTAAATTTAAAAAAAAAAAGAAGAAGAAGAAGAAGGAGAGAGGCATTATTCTAGCTATATAGCTGACCAAATGTTATATATCAAACTAAGTCCTCATTAAATTAAAAATTATTTTCTAACAACTTACAAAGTTTATTATGAAGATGATGTGATTTATGAACTCATTCAAAGTCTATGGGATTAAATTTAAGATTAATAACCCATTCATGATGCTATAGAGGTATCCAATTGGGACATTAAGATTGGTTCCATGCATAAGCTAACGTAGTTTTTTAATTGCAAGTTTCAACATTGGCTAATGAATAATTATCAATTGGGCATTTGTTTTCTGTGATTAGAACCAAGAATTTTGTATGAAACATGCCAATGGGTCAAACAATAAATCAACTTTCTTGGTTGAGTATAAAACTTTGCTTAAACGTTTCATTTTCTCTTCTTTGATTTCACACCTTGATTATGAAATGATAAATGTGATTCATATGTTAATTTTGATTTGATCCGATTCTCACGAATTATTAACACAATTATCAATATAACACCATTTTATATTTACATATTGCATACACATATAATTATATCTGTCAAATATAAAAATAAAACGATGTTTTTATTTATTTAAATGTATATGATTGAATTAAAAGTAAAGTTTCATGTATACATTTGAACCATAACTAAAGTTTAATGTGTATAATTATACCAAATCTAAGTTCATGTATCAAATTACACATTGAATCAAAGTTCATGTATAATTTTGAGATTTATCCTTGCTAAAAAAGGGGTAATTATTTGATACACCGCCAATGGTATTTTTAGACTCTATAAATGGGTTGAGGGTGCAATAAGTGACATTTAAATATTTATTTTTTTATTATATCTATAAAACACTTGTCACACCCTAAATTCGCTTGTGAAGTTTAAAAAACTCTACAGCAGTGTACGAGATAATTTTTCATTAAAAATATATTAAAAAATAATATAACTGTGCACTCAGATAATTGGCTTGGTGACCAAGGGTCGTTTACTTATAGGACTTATCTAGATTCGAGCCTTCAAAAGAGTAAGTGCTATTTGGACCGCTTCCTTTAAACATAGTGTGATAAGTGATGATTTTTATCTTTTTTTTTTGAACAATTTGATTATAGGTTCTGATCATATCTGCTCTTTTTGACACAATACTTAGAACTACTTATAACCCCTCCCCTACACAAAAATAGGAGGATAATGAGCTTTAGCACACTCAAACCCACGTCCTCTTGCTTTAATAACAATGCCCATATCAATTTTAACATAGTATAAATATGTCTGTATCGTGTAAGCATTAATTAACTCTCTAATTTTACAGTTAAAAAAAACCTATAATTTCTATGGAGATGCAAGATAACAGTTCGTTTAAATATGTCTGTATCGTGTAAGCATTAATTAACTCTCTAATTTTACAGTTAAAAAAAACCTATAATTTCTATGGAGATGCAAGATAACAGTTCGTTTAGCTGTAAATGTTTAAAATTTCATTAAATTGAGCACTGAATATTCCCTGTGGGCTGATTTGTCCCAAATTCTATTTTTTTAAATATTTTCTTTCCTTTTCTGTGTTTTATGGGCGGTGGGCAGCTATGATTAAATTGTTAATTAAACCCTAGTTCATCATTAAATATTTTGGAATTTTCTACACTAGAGTTGACCAAATTAAGAAATAATACTAATAATACGAAACAAATTAAGTTGTTTTTAATTCATTTAATTAGAAAGAATGTTTTTGTTTTCATCAGGCCAATGCAAAAGAGGTTTAGGCTTGAAAGAAACACATGGAATGCTAGTCATTGGCTAGCAATAAGTGGTCACTCGGTTCTTGGCTATATTTGCGAGATGAAGTTGAAATTTTCAATCTTAAATTTGACTCTCACCACATATAAATTATAAATTATATGTAGGTTAATTGCTTAGTTGAGTTAATTTAAAGTGAGTTTATTAGTGTTTGTAATTACTAATTTAAATTTTATATATTCCTTTTATCCTTTGTTTACCTTTTAAATTTATTACTTAATTAAGTAAATTTGATACTAAGAATTCGGCTGTGAAAAAATCGGATTTTTCTAAAAAGAATAAACTCTTTCAATATTATCCCATACGCAAAACTCGAACTTAAGATTATAATTAAAGAGCATTGAATTCACTTAACGATTACTTGTCTTTGACAACGTTTAATATATAAGATTAAAATATGTTATAAATTTTTATACTCTTCACAAATTTGAAATTCAATCTTTATAATTTTATTTTAAGGAATTTTGTTCATACGGTTAAATTTGTTGGTGTGACATTTCGAAATAAAAATATAACTAAAAAACGATGTTGAATTAACTTGAATTTAACAAAACAATTTTAACAGTATTAACGATTGGATTTGAGTTTTGAAATCTAAAAAGTAAAGGGCCTAAATTCTTAAAAATAAAAATACGAAGACTAAATTCCAAATTTATAAAGAATAGAGAGATTTATATCCTATCTTAACCAAATATGTAAATTCCCGAAGGTTTACTTTGTTAAGAAAGGAGAATTTTTTTTCTTTCTAAAAGCTGTTGGTATGCCAATTCCAGCCGTTGTCCACTGCAATTGTGAAATTGTTCACCAGACCACATATTACTACACTATTCAAACCATGATCATCATATCCTCTTAAATCTTTTTTATTTAATATAGAAATTTTGTATTTTGCATCCAACTAAAATTGTTTGAGCATTCATCGGAGTTCTAGCCAAGTTGTGTTGGAGAATATAAAAATATGCAATGCTTTTGCATCCCGACCCATAGTGACTTTGTTCAGGGCTGCTCCTTTTATTGGAAGTAATAAAATTGGACTTATAGCAGTGATGCCCACGAAGTTGGCATTAATGGCTGAGGTTGAGAATGATGAACTACCTGACTTGTCAAATTTATCTCAGGTAAAACGGGGTTGTAATCAAGTTGTAAATTTGGGCCGAAAAGAACTAGTCAAGGTTTATACCCATAGCTCTGAGTTTCGAACAAAAGTAGTTAGATGCGATAAATGCATGTTTTTCTCTCAAGACTAATACATACTTATACCAATTTAATTCAATTCTTAATGTTTTGACTGGTACAAAATGAACACGTGCAACCGATACAAGGTGAAATTTTCACCAATGCAGAAAAGAAACTAAATGTTCGATTTTACTACTGGAATGATACTTAAGATTTTAATATTGAAATAATGCAAAGCAACCAATACAGGCGAAACCAAAGCAAAACTGACCTCACTGGTTTCAAATTCACCCTCAAAGCTATCTATACCAAAAAATACATCATGGGTAAAATTTATAGCACTGTGTATCAAATATTAACCTATATTTGTATTATATTATACAAATACTAAAAAGCTATATATATTGAAATTGTTATATTTATCAATAAAATACAAATATATAATTAAATTAAAAAAGCACAAGGTTGAGTAACATAACAATTTGAAACGAATTTGGATTAGCTTACATGCTAAAATATTTTCAACATCGATACTAACACGTACCGTAATCCCGTCTTGGTCTATTGCTATCCCTATCAAATAACATCTTTTCTCTTGAAAATATTTTTCTAGCTGCTCACTTCCATATATTACCTAAACAAGAAAACTGCATATTCCGTTTTTTTAACATAAAATAAACGTACCACATTATAAATTAAAGTAATTCATCATTGATAATCTATCCCAAAATCGAAGCCAGTGCAACAGAGAGAGACATATATTATATGGGTGTTACAATATGCTCCACTTATCTGCCAAAGCTTCAGTAATCCTTGCAATGCACATTGCAGCACTTAGCGGATAACCGGAAACTGCAATAAGAAATAAAACCATATAAGACAATGATTGTAGGTCTTGTTCCCTAAAGCATGCTAAAAAACAAATTTCATGCTTGTAAAATGTAAGTCTTAGATATTGTAATAAAGCTTGGATTTGGATAATCGTCAACTACAAGTATGGTTCCAGCAAGTGCATATTCTTGGAGAATCATACACCTATATCTATATCCAATATAAGTAAGCATTGGTAATTTAGCTTTCGTCTATCTTATTGCCTTAGCTTGCTCAATTCAATGGTTCTTATGGGATTCGAGGGTTACTAATCAATATCCTTGAAATTTTCGCAAAACAATCTAACAAACATACAGATAAGAAATGTGGAACTTACTCGCTATAAAATCATCTATATAATCTACCTCTATTTTCCCATGGGCCATTGCACCCACCTGAAAAAAATGCACAGAGATAGGATAAGGAAGCGATTATAAATAAAGAGAGAAGGATCCTATGTCGCACAAGACTTACCACAAAAACAAGATTCACATCATCACCAACAGCATCTACGTATTTCCTCATTTTAGCTAATTTGTCTGAGCTATATGAGAAACCTGATGTGCAAGAAAAAGAACTTGAGTTCCGGAAACAACAGATTTTTACAGACAACACGAGAAACAACAATCAAAGTCAAACCCACCTATTTTGCGAGAGTTGACAGGAAAGTAATTGGTTACGGGATTCTTTATCACTCGTAAAAGCTTTTCACGCTTGCCAACGGCAGTTATATTTAGTTTTTGTAGCAGTTGCACTGCATGATTGTTAAATAGGTCAATAAGAAACAGACTAGTAAGAGTTTCAAAATGCAGCAGATGAGACATAATCTCAGCCATGATAACTTACACATAATACCAGAGAACCGCTTATATGTTCTCGGAATTCTAACATGAGGTTTAACTTCAAAAAGTACACCTTTCTCAGTTCTAACATACACAGCTTGCAATCTCCCAGCCTTATTGACCGGACTATCTAGAATCGACAGTAGAGCCTATAGGGAAATGACAGAAATAGCAGTTAGTTCATCATAGTTTTAACAAAAGAGGATCAAGAATGCAGTATCAATTAATTCATCATAGTTTTAACAAAAGAAATCTAAAGATAGCAATAAATAACAAAAAAGGAGGAAAATAACCTGATGTGTTATGTCAGGTCTGTAATCAGCAGGATTCTTGTTATTTTTCCGCAAGAAATTGGCATGATCATCTGAGTTCAAGAGTTGAAAACTCTGTAACAATTTACAACCAACAAGATAAATTACAGTTGAAAACCAAACTTCTTTAATGAAAATTATCAATTAAAAACTACAAAAACTCATACTCGTAAACGATAACAGAAGCATTAAGCACATTACGAAGTCCAAGTTCCATATACCTTTCCAACTTTAGCAACTTCCAATGAAGCCTTCTCAAGAACAAAAATTACCCCATTTTTGTTATTCTTTTTATCAGAGGGGGCAATTGGGATTCCCTCAAGTTCATCTGTTCCAGCTTCACCTCCTTCCTCTTCTTCTTTACCTTTGACTTCCTCTGTTGGCTTTTCAATAGCAGCTCGTTTTGCTGGTTCTTTCTCTTCTTCTTCTACTTGTTCTTCATGTTCTTGTTCTTCTTTATCATACTTCTCGCCTCTATTCTTCCGTTTCTTCCCTTTAATAGCATACGGTCGTACCATTTTATCGGCTTGAAATATTTTATCCTTTAAATAAGAAGCAACATAGTAAAGATAACACTACATTAGATTAAGAAAATAATAAGCTTTTTAGTGGAATTCCTTTCATTGCAATTTTAAGAACCCAATGCCACATTAGATTAGGACAACAATTGAATTTAAAAAACAAATAGCACAACTCCTATTCAAAGTTAGCTACTCGAAATTCGGTTCAAGCTCTCTGCTCGAGAAACAATCCATGCTTGATGAGTATCGTATACTAATTTTCCAATACTCAAACTCCAGTTTGAACTGGAAATTAAGCTTTTGCATATACAAGACAAAATTTATATCAATTAAATTTAATAAACAAAAAAAAAAAAAAAACTCAAGAGGGTATAATGATCAGAGTTCACATAGTGGTGCGTAGCGGTGTGTTGGCCGCTTTTTCTTGCGGTGGCGGCGCCTTCCACCACCGCGAAAGACGTCAATAGCGGTGTGAAGAAATAAAACAAAGCAGAAAAGAATGGGAAAAAATCATAAAAGAGAAGTCACGAACAACTTACAGTGGGCGGCGGCGAAGAGGGCGTAAACCGATCGACGGACGGGGTAGGCGTTCAAGGACGGCGATGGGTTCTGTTTAAGCGGCGGCTGTGAGAAAAAGAGTGAATAGGTAGAAGAAGAGAACCCTAGAAGGTTTCTGACTTTAGTTTTAATTTGTTCAAAATTTTATTTTGGTTAAATGTCTTATTAGTCCCTGTTTTTATACAGAAGTTGAGATTTAGCTCCTATATTTAAAAAGTTAAAACTCAATCTTATTTTTTTATTTAAAAATCCTAATCAAATTATCACCGCCATTGATAGTTTTCGTTAAAGTGTGCCAAAAAGAAACTTTAAGGATCAAAGTGAAAAAAGGTATACATTAGGGACTAAAGTGTACATTAAGCCATAAATTTAATATGATATAAAGGGTTTTTTACACCAATAATATAGAAAAAAAAAAATACTAAAATAGGATGTCAGAAAAAAAATTTACCAAAATAGGTTACTTTTTCATTGGAGCCTATTAGATAGGCACCAATAAATAAAATAATAATAAATTTCTTTTTGAATAAAATATAATTTTATACTTTTCCGGGTTAATATAACCCGTATAATACATAGTATTGGCGCCTATCTGGAAGGCGCCAATGGTGGTGCCTATCTGGGAGGCGCCAATGCTCTGATTTTTCCCTATAAATACCCCCAACACAGACATAAATTTTAGCTTAATCCTAAATACTAATAAATTAATTTTAATAATTACAAACACAAAAATTTATAACAGAATTCCAATTACTAACAAATTAAAAAAATTACAATATTCATACAAAAAATTACAAGAGGACAATATATCCCGACAGGACATATTCATACAAAATTACAATATTCATACAAAAAAAGCAATATTCATACAAAATTAATATTCATACAAAAAAATTACAATATTCATACAAAAAATTACAATTCATACAAAATTAGAATATTCATACAAAATACTAATCCAAAACTAGAAATACAAATATATTATAAAATAATTACAATATTCATACAACATTACAATATTCATAAAAAATTACAATATTGCAATATTCATACAAAATTACAATATTACAATATTCATACAAAAAATTGCAAATCATACAAAAAAATTACAAGATCATACAAAATTACAAAATTCATACAAAAAAATTGCAATATCATACAAAATTACAATATTCATACAAAAATTACAATATTCATACAAAATACTAATCCAAAACTATAAATACAAATTTAATTATAAAATAATTACAATATTCATACAACATTACAATATTCATAAAAAAATTACAATATTCATCCAAAAAAGTTAGAATATTCATACAAAATTCTAATCTAAACTATAAACACTAAATATAGATAATTTATAATTAATAATTAATAACAAAAAATTCACAATATCTTCTAAAATATCTTCTAAAAAATTCACAAACTATAAACTTTTAAATTATAAACAAAATTATTACTAAAAAATACATTACTAAAAAAATACATGACCATTGGCGCCTCTCTATGAGGCACCTTCATTGGCGCCTACCTAATAGGCGCCCGACCCGACCCGACCCGTTGACCGTATTTTGACTCGTATTTTTTAAAAAAATATTAAAAAAATATAAAAAATATTTTATTCAAAAAAATTATTATTATTTTATTCATTGGCGCCTATCTAATAGGCTCCAATGAAAAAGTAACCTATTTTGGTAAATTTTTTTTCTAACATCCTATTTCAGTATTTTTTTTTCTATACTATTGTTGGTGTAAAAAACCCTGATATAAACATACTCCCGCTCATTTCACGGCTTTAGTCGGCTAAAAAAACTAAAACTCTAGTGTGCCTCCCTCTTACTCTTCTCTTTGGCTGAGCAGGAGCTTGTGAACTCCATTTCTGTTTGGTTTGAAGGAAAAAGAGGTACTAAACTGAAACCTGTGAGCGTTCTTCCTGTTTTCAGTTCTGATTACTGTATTTTATTGTTAATTTCTAAGCCTCTACTACAAGTTGTCTTATTTATTGAATATCATATCTCAGTTGATTTGTATACCTATTAACCTGTGTGGGTTTTTGTTGAGGGCTTTTATATTATTTTTCTAGAAAATTGAATCTGTTTGTGACTTTTCTTTTAAATTTGCTTAGGGTTTTTTTTCTTGAATCTAAGGAAAATAATCTCATGAGCATATCTGTGTTTGATTTATTTGGCGGAAAACTAACTCTTAATCAGATGTCTATTAAGCAACGATTTCAAATTGTTGTTAAAATCCTTTTCATTTAACCTAACTCGTCTTTGTTTTGCTGCAGGTCATAGTAAAAATGGTTCAATATAATTTCAAGAAAATCACTGTTGTACCAAATGGGAAGGACTTCATAGACATTATTCTCTCACGTACCCAACGGCGAACTCCAACTGTTGTCCACAAAGGATATGCGATTTCCCGTCTCCTCCAGTTCTATATGCGTAAAGTTAAATACACCCAGCAGAATTTTCATGAGAAGCTTTCGACAATAATTGATGAATTCCCTTGCCTTGATGATATCCAATCCATTTTATGGTGATCTTCTTCATGTTCTCTATGACAAGGATCACTACAAGCTTGCTCTTGGCCAGATAAATACTGCTAGGAATCTCATTAGCAAGATTGCTAAAGATTATGTCAAGCTATTAAAGTATGGTGACTTGCTATGTCGGTGCAAGTCGCTAAAGGTTGCTGCACTTGGTCGTATGTGTACTGTAATAAAGAGGATTGGTCCTAGTCTAGCCTACCTTGAGCAGATTAGGCAACATATGTCAAGGTTGCCATCTATTGATCCTAATACTCGAACCATGTTGATTTGTGGGTACCCTAATGTTGGTAGGAGTTCATTTATGAACAAAATCACGAGGGCTGATGTGGATGTCCAACCTTATGCTTTCACTACCAAGTCACTCTTTGTGGGTCATACAGATTACAAGTACCTTAGATATCAAGTAATTGATACACCTGGAATTTTGGACAGGCCATTTGAAGATCAAAATATTATTGAGATGTGCAGCATTACAGCATTGGCTCACCTACGAGCTGCAGTGTTGTTCTTTTTGGATATATCTGGGTCATGTGGGTACAGCATTTCCCAGCAAGCAGCTCTTTTTCACAGCATTAATTCTCTCTTTATGAACAAACCCTTGATCATTGTTTGCAATAAGACTGATTTGCAGCCATTGGATGGCATATCTGAGGAAGACAGGAAATTGGTCATGGAGATGAAAGGTGAAGCCATGAAGACTGTGATTGGTCAAAGGAGGTGAGCCTACAAATGAAGAAGGGGTGCTATTGATTATGAGCACTTTGACTGAGGATGGAGTGATTGCTGAGAAGAATGCAGCTTGTGAAAGGTTACTGAATCAGAGGGTAGAGTTGAAGATGAAATCGAAAAAAATAAATGACTGCCTTAATAGGTTTCGTGTTGCATTACCAAAGCCACGTGATCAAAAGGAACGGCCAGCTTGCATACCCCAGGCAGTTTTGGAAACTAAAGCCAAGCAAGCAGCAGAGAAAGAAAAGAGGAAAACTGAAAAGGATTTGGAGGATGAGAATGGTGGTGCTGGTGTGTATTCTGCTAGTTTGAGGAAGAACTATATATTGTCAAATGATGAATGGAAAGAGGACATAATGCCTGAAATTCTTGATGGTCACAATGTGTACGATTTCATCGACCCTGATATCTTGTTAAGGCTTGAAGAGTTGGAGCATGAAGAGGGTCTTTGACAAGAAGAGGAGGAAGGTGATGACTTTGAGATGGATGGCCAAGAATTATCCCCGGAAGAGCAAGAAGCACTGGCTGAGATCAGGATGAAGAAAAGCACTGCAGAAAGTCGGCCTGTTGTACCAAGAAAGTTTGACACGGATAGGAAGTTCACAACAGAGAGGATGGGCCGGCAGCTATCTTCTTTGGGGCTGGATCCCTCTCTTGCAATTAATCGTGCTCGTAGCAAGTCAAGAGGCCGGAAAAGGGAGCGATCAGTTGATAGGAGAGAGGGTGATGATGGAGATGCCATGGATATAGATGACAACCAAGCAAGCAAAAAGTTCCGTCTAAGGTCTACATCTCGGTCAAGGTCACGATCACGACCTCGTAGTGAAGTTGTACCGGGAGAGGGCTTGAAGGATTCTGCTCAGAAGGTAAAGACTAATAAATTGGCCAAGAAATCTGTGTTAAAGAGGAACAAGAATGCTCGGCGTGGAGAGGCTGATAGATTTATTCCCACATTGAAACCGAAGCATCTGTTCTCTGGAAAACGTTCCATTGGAAAAACTCAAAGGCAATAAGAATTGTAAGTTATTCTTAGTTCTGTCGCTCTTCATTGAATGATGCGCCATCAACCATGCATTCTCTGTGCTTAGTCTTTCTCAATCGGAGACATAAACTTGTATAACTCTATCCTGTGATTATTTGTTATAATGATAGTTTGAATGTAGATGAATATGAGAGATATAATTAGGACTTGATGTATGAACTTGTTTTCTATTTGTTTACCAGCTAAAGATGGTTTGTTTGATTTTGTTTTGCAGGGTATCAGATTATGTTGGGGAGAGAAGATTTTATTTGGTCGTTTGTTTGTTTTTTGGTTGGATTGTGGCTATTTTATTTATGTTTCCAAATGATTAATCGAACCGAACTAGTATTAATTGAATTAACCGAACTTTTTAATCCTTTAATTGTTAATCGAATTGAATTTTTTTATAAACATTAACCGAATTGAAATATTTCAATTAATTTGATCAGTTAACCGAGTTAATTAAAATTTATATGTTTTTGTTTTTTTAGTTAAAATAAGTATAGAACATTTAAACAAAAATGAATTGATAATATTCATTTTATTGAATTATCCGAATTAATTGAATTAACTATAGATAATTTGTATTATTAATTGTTAAGTTTGGTTAATTTAGTTAATTATCTGATTCAGATAATAACTGAACTTTTAAAAATTTATTAACTAACTTTTGATCAAATTAGATTGGTTAATTGATCAGTTAATTGAATTAAATGGATTCGGTTAGTTAATCGGTTTTAATTGAAATTGAATGCCCCTAACTCTTTTCTTATTTCTATTTTCTAAAAATTTTTTAAAATAAATTTTATTTTATTTTATTTTAAACAGAATTTAATTTTTTTTTATTTTCATTATCTAAAAAAAAACCTATCTTGGGTGGATATCTAAATATCCACGTTTCAAAACTTCAAAAATAAAATATGGAAACCAAATTAAATTAAGGGTAAACTACACCCATGGTCACTTTTGTTTACCTTAGGTTACATTTCAGTCACTTATGTTTAAAATGTTACGTTTTAGTCACTTACGTTATTGTGTTGTAACATTTTAGTCACTGAGCCGTTAATTGTCGTTAATGGTGTAATGGTAAGCTGACGTGGCACGTTAAATTATCATTTCAAACAAAACTTTAGGTTAAATTATACAATTGGTCTCTATAATTTTTCGTTTTGAGCAATTTAATTCTTTTATGTTCTTTTAACTTTCTTTCTTTTTTTTTTCTTTATTTTCCATTCTCTTCTGCTTCTCCCTCTGTTTTCCTACCTTCTTTATTTATTTTAACATACCAGGAAGTCAAATTGGTAGTAAAGAAAGAAGCATGGTATGGGTTTATGGGTTTTGGTTATAGGGTTTTGGTTATGGGCAAATGATGACAGTCGACTTCCTACTTCTTTTTTCACTGCCAATTCGACTTCTTAATATGTTAAAAGAAATGGGGAAGGTATGAAAACAGAGGGAGAAACAAAAGAGAATGGAAAAAAAGAAGAAAGTTTAAAGAACATAAAAGAAAAAAAAATTAAATTACTTAAAACGAAAAAAATATGGGGATCAATTGTATAATTTAACCTAAAATTTTGTTTGAAATGATAATTTAACGTGCCACGTCAGCTTATTGTACACCATTAACGACGATTAATGGCTCAGATACTAAAATGTTACAACATGATAACGTAAATGACTAAAACGTAACATTTCAAACATAAGTGACTAAAACGTAACCTAAGGTAAACAAAAGTGACCATGGGTGTCGTTTATCCTTAAATTAAATCTAACTTGATTAAAAATTAAATCTTAAAAAACTAAGCCCTTCCTTTGATTCCAATTTTAGAATTAAATAACAATTTAAATTTAAAATCGAAATAAAAAAAAATTCATGGCAATTAGAAAACCTTTGGAACCCAAATCGAAATTGCAGACACACTATAGGACCATGAGAATGCTAGAAGATGTATTACTCAAAATTACAAGTTATATACAAACGATGATGGGTGGCTTAGCCAAAGCCCCTCAAGTTCTACTATCAACATCAATTCAATTCCACGGTTTATAACTTGTCTCTACAAAGATTTAGACTACCTTACTCTACTCTATACAAGATTATAGAGCTTCCGGAATATTTTAGTTTTATTCTATATAAGTTGACTTCTTCAAATGACCTTTTGGACTCTTCAAGTGTTTATCTGGCATCTTAGAAATTTTCCGCACTTTTTGGAAACCTTTGGTGTTTCTCTCTTCCTTCGAGTATGTTCTAGTTCTGTCGCATGTGAGGGGGCCTATTTGAGCCCCTAGTGGCCACCATTCGCACCCTTGGTGGGCTTCTCCACCACGATACTTTAACTTAATTTTAGGGAATAATTTACATTAGGATGATCCTAAAAATTAAAGTTTTTAGGCACCAATAAAAATTTGCCACATCATCAAATTTTGAAGACCTGAAGTTATTATTATGCACTCATCTATGGAAAAATTATTTTATGGACCCTTTCCACCACATTATTCATGGTCCCTTTTCAATTATTTAATAACATTTCAACAATTTTTTACATATCCCTTTTCATCCTAAATCCCAAACTCCAAATCATAAATCTTGAATATAAATTCCGAATCCTAAATCCAAAACATAAAACCTTAAACCTTAAACCTTAAACTCAAACCCCAAACCCTTGAACCATGAACCCCAAACTCATAAATCGTAACCTTGAACCCTTGAACCTTGAACACGAACCCTAAACCTAAACCATAAATCCAAAACCCAAACTCGAACCCTCAACTTCAAATCCTAAACCCAAACCCTAAACCTTGAGATTCGAGGGTTCAAAGTTTTAGGTTTAGGTTCGAGTTCAAGGTTCAGGGTTTTGGATTAAGAGTAAAATAATTACCAAAATTATGTGTCAATAACATGAAAAAAATTGCAAAAGAAAATTACTATTTTTTTGTTAAATTTGTAAAAGAAGAAAAGATGTTTGTTTATAATTTAAAAAATTAATTATTTTAAGTAATTTAATTAAAGTTAAATTAAATTGGAGATAATTCAATTTAAATATTTTTTAACAATTTTTTTAAGTTTAGCGTTTCAAAATTTTAGTATTAAACCTAACCTATCAAAACAAAATTCCTGATTTCCTCCATATATTCTTAAATATTTAAGAACCCTAATATTACCTTTCAAAATTCCTGATTTCCTCCATAGTATTAAGCCTATTTTGGTGTAGTGAATATTTTAAAAGAACCCTAATATTACTCTTTGGTTTGTTTAAGTATAAGTATATATAGACCTACAATCCATAATGGGTCTTTGCTTGGGCCTCAACCATTTTTGCATGAAATTATGGACATATGCATGATATCAGCTTCCATTTAGTCAATGTTGAGTTGTTGAGGGTATCTTTACTCCATTTTCACACACATATAAATCCCTGGATGTTTGCTGGTAAAACCCTTCTTTGCATCTCTAAAGCATGTAGTAGTATCAATGAGGTCCTGAATACAATGACGAAGGTTGAGGTTTTGGGTTTTTTAGTATCAAATTTTAAGTCTCAACAACATGCACAATTATTATGTGTGGGTCTTTACTCTCACCATGTGTTGATGTCATATGTAGATTTTAGTTTGGTAAGTCAATTTTAGTCTAAATTATTCTGATTCTTAGTTGCTCAATTGTATATTTGTGATTGTATTTATACTTATAAGCTTTTAAAAAAATAAAGTAATGCAATAATCTACATCCCTTAATATAGTTTTTAATTAGTCTAACCGCGAATGAAAACTTAAAAATAAGTAATTCAACAAAAAATCATCAAAATTTGATGTGAAGTACATGAACTTAAACGCTTGATTTTTTCATTAATAATTTTGCATATAAATTATTAAACTCTTAATTTTTGTTAATTATAGGTGTTGAGGGGAAATCAACTCTTCAAAGAAGTTTTGTCTTCAAAGTGTCATTCTCTGGACAATCAATCCGGACCTTAACAATCAAATGTATTGTCCCTGTATCGAGGTCTTATCTTTAGTATCTATGGAGAGCTATGTACAGTTCATAAAAAGAAAACACCTCGATTAGTGAAGATTAATACTTGTAAAACTTAAGATAAATATTAATATTGAGCGTGTGGATAATTATATGTTATATATAAGGTGAAGGTAGGTATCTCTATAAATTTTGGTTGACATAAAGTAAACTAGACTTCCGAGATGATTCAATATGGTTTTTAACTCAACAAGATGTACATCAACATCCAAGAAAAACAGGACCAAACACCAAGGACCTGAATTGCTCAACAAACATAAACAAGTTCAATAACTTTTCTTGGTTTGATCACCAAAATCAAAGCTTCGGGGACTTAAAACAAAAGTCAGAACATTTAGAACCCCCAGCAAATGTGTCTATACCTGTGCATGCAAATTGCAAACTGCAATGCAACAGTAGACATGTGAAGTGTAAAAAGCATTCCACTTTCCAGTTCAGACAAGATTAGGGATATGGGACCAGGAACCGTCGGATCAACACCAGGCGGTGGGACTATATCTGCACGGTAGGTGTTCATTGTTCACGTGTCTCGTCGTATTTGCCGCTGCATGGTCATGGTGTATTTAATTAACTGGTAGCTACCCTTTCCATGTCTGCCTTTTACCTCCCTTGCTTTCACAAAACTTAGTTCTTAAAAGCACAAAACTCTTTACCATGTCTATCTGTACAGAACTATTTAACAGGCTTTTCCATCCACTTTTATATTAAAAGATTGGTAAAAGTGCTATAGAATTCCATCTATTAGTTGTTAGATTACATTTTGTGTCCCCGTATTTAAAAAAAATGGCAAATTAGTCCCTGTATATTAGATTAAAAAGTAAACTGGTCATTTCTATTAAAATTTCATCTATTTCTACTGTTAACAATTGACATGGCTGACGGAATATAACCAGACAATTACAAGTGACATGCCTAGTGTACCTCATTCTAATGTATAGGGAACAAATTTTAACATTAGAAATAGATGAAATTTTTAACAGAATGATCAATTTGCTTTTTAATCTAACGTGTATAGGGGTTAATTTGCTCTTTTTTTTTAGTAAAAGAGACAAAATGCATCTGACTTCTAGTATAAGGGCCTCCATGGCACTTTTACCTAACATATTTTGTTTGATCAAAGCTAGATACTTTTTAAGTAAAGTATTAAATTTAAGTTTTATGAATGGAGAAAATAGCATTAGAACAAATTTGGTCCCCGAATCCAATTTGATTTAACCTTGAATTCAATCGAGGTTTTATGTAACTATGGGACATTGAAGGTGTCATATAAAAGAAAGGTTAAATTTTGCTATCACTCCCTTTATTTTACAAAAGTTGTGGATTTAGTCCTTATGCTTTTTAAATTGGTCAATTTTAGTCCTTTTACTTTTAGAATTTTAAAATTTTAGTCATCACCCAAATAATAACAGTTAAATCTATTTGGTTAAATTCAATTACTAGTCTAGCACTATGCGTACAGTTGTAGATTAGTCTATGTTCTCCAATTGTATAATTCTAAGTCTCTATACTTTTCGAAATTTGCAATTTCAATCTTGATATAAATGACTGTCATTAATCCATTAATTGGATTTTTAGTGAATAATGTGGAAATAACAAGTTGACATAGTATTACACATATGATAATATATTTGTCACATCAAATTTTGAAAATAATAGAACTTAACATAATGGATTTAATAGTTATTCTTTTGGTGAGGACTGAAACTTTAAAATTTAAAAAGTATAAGGACTAAATTCAAAAGTTTTGTAAAGTTCAGAGACTAATAACATAATTTAGCCTAAAGAAAAGATGTTTAATGGGACCTTATGTGTATATATTACAAAAAAAGGCTATTTTTTTCAAATATATATTTTTAGTGATACTCTTGAAACTGTCTTTCTGCAATGACAGCTTATTAGTAGGGTAGAAAGCACCCGTAAAAGCTTCAGATTTGAGACAAAAAAGGAACCTTGCCATGTGCCCATGTGACTGTACTGTGGGCGACAAGAAGTGTATATATATACAGTACACTCTAATTTAAGTTGAATTTTAATGCATTTTTATAATTAATAAGAGCTGTTATTTTCATTTTCTCATATATAATACATATTTTAACTTAAGATTTCGGATGAGAGAGAACGATGGCTGGGTTGTTTCGATCCAAATCTTGTGGACTGCTCGGACTTAGTGAGTTCTTTCACCAAACCAAGACCAATGACGACCATGAAGAAGAAGAAGATTTTGCAGAAGATGGGATGAACCCTATTGCTACGACGCCATTGATAAGCTCGAAATCGAGATTTGGTTGTAGTCATGGAGGACGACGAGACAACAACCAATTCCCGTTTATGGATATATTAGCAGCGTTGTTAAGGAAGTCATTAGTCACTTGCAGTGTGGACACCGACGACATATCTTCCCTGGATATTAGCTTACCAACTGATGTCAAGCATGTCTCTCATGTTACTTTCGACTGCTTTAATGGCTTCCTCGGATTACCTACTGAACTCCAACCTGATGTTCCCTCAAAGGTTCCTAGTGCCAGGTTTGTTTCTTCTTAGCCTTGGATCCATGAAAGTTCTGGTTATGGATTCTAAGAACTCAATTGATCTGTTTCTGTTTATTGCATGTTTACAGTGCAAGTGTTTTTGGGGTTTCTCCTAAGTCAATGCAGTGCTCTTATGATGGTAAAGGGAATAGTTTGCCAACAATTCTTCTTATGATGCAGAGTCGTTTTTATGATGAAGGAGGTCTTAAGGTAAGAGTCTTAGCCTATGTTGGTTTAATGACTAAATTGTGTTTTAATTGTGTTTCATTTGAAGGCAGAAGGAATATTTCGGATTAATGCCGAAAATAGTCAAGAAGAGTATGTTCGAGACAAGTTAAACAAAGGTGTCGTACCGCACGGAATCGATGTCCATTGTTTAGCTGGTTTGATAAAGGTACAGATATATATAAGCATGTCTGGTTTTAGACCTTGGTGATGGTTGAATTTGTGCCTTGCGATTCACGGCATATCTGGTTTCGGATTAATGTTTCGTAGGCATGGTTTAGAGAACTTCCTAGTGGAGTGCTCGACTGCCTTACACCGGAGCAGGTGATGCATTGCAACACGGAAGACGATTGCGTTGAGCTTGTGAAGTTGCTTCCTTCAACAGAAGCTGCTTTACTTGATTGGGCTATCAATTTGATGGCAGATGTTGTGGAGTATGAACAATACAACAAAATGAATGCACGCAACATCGCGATGGTTTTCGCACCGAATATGACTCAGGTACTTTTCTTTGTTGCATTTAGGGGTCTTGCTAGTTCAACTGCACCGGGGCGAGTGGCCTGGTGAAGTGAGTTCACCTTGTGTGTTTCACAGCTGCCCTCTTGCGGACAGTAATGGAGGGCCTAATCATGTGGACATTGGGGTAAACATTATTGTCCCTTGGGGTAGTATAGTATTGTTGGCCTCTCATCTCGGCAGAGTGGCAGAGTGGAAGGTTAGGACCGGAGAGAATCCGCCAGAAGTGATTTCTCCTTAATTCTGTTTTGAAACACTAGTTTTAGGAAAAAAAACTAAATGAGAGGAATATATCTACCTACTGCAGATGGCCGATCCCTTGACAGCATTGATTCACGCTGTGCAAGTGATGAACTTCCTCAAAACATTGATCTTAAAGACGATTCGAGAAAGGGATGAGTCCGCTACCAAGGACAGGTTGCTTCCATCTTGCTCAGATTGTCCTACTGAACCTGCCACTGCTAAGTTCTTGAGGGTTGCCACATTGAGTAGACTCGAAAGTGACCCCGAAGAGAAACAATGGAGCATTCAGGATAGTAACAGAGAAGAGGAAGTTGAGTCCATTTCAGGCAACAACATACTAAATGAATGGGAAATGGGAAATGTTGAAACTGAATGTAGAAGTGGATATGATAATGGTGACCGGCTAAGTTTAAGAAAAGGTGTAAGGCGATTATGCAGGCACCCGATATTCCAGTTGAGTAAGCCGACGAAGAAGACACGGAATCTCGGGATTGTAAATACTAGAGGAAGAGGTGGAGAAGCTTGGGTATGATACAACATCAATGGTGATTGTTGTTTAATATGCATTATAATGGTATACTCCTTGTACTAGCGTATGATGTGCAGTATTGAAAAAGTAATGAACTGAATCTTAATCTGCAATTTTAGGTAGCATAACTGAAAATAGTTTCATAAATGTAGACCATATATTTATAATACGAGTAACATATAAGAGTTGAGTATATATAGGTCTCAGACATGGCTCTTGATGGAAGAGCTATATCCACTTTGATCATCATAATACTTGGACCAAAGCATAACTCCGCCGTACTTGGAGGAATTCTTTATGGCAGGGAGGACCTTGGATGTGAGATCGTTTACGGGGATGAAACCACTGCCTGCTGCATCAGGAGCTGCCGGTAAGCCAAGGAAAATCTTGGTTGCTGGGATATCCGAAGTCCATTGTTTCCATGCATCTTCAAGGTTGGCAATATTGGCCGACGAGTATTGGCAAGGAGGGTTGTTATAGAATTGGACCCAAACATAATCAAAGAGACCCGTTTTCAATGCATTTCCAACCCAAGCATCAGGGAATGGGCATTGAGGAGCTGCGGTTAAGTACACTTTCTTGCCTTTCTTGCTATATCCCGAAAGGTATTTCGCGAGATCGTCCCAATGTTCCCCTGTTCCTCCCTCGATATCAAAGTCGATCCCATCAAGAACAGCAGGTCCAAGCGGTCGAGACGACGACGTTCCCCCCAAGAAATTGTTCCAAAGATACATCGCGACTTGCCTAGCGTCATCAGACGAAGAAAGGGAGTAACTACCAGCACCTCCTCCTATCGAAAGAATCACTTTGACACCTTTAGCTTGACACGATTTAATGTCGGAGCTTAACCCAGTACAACCATTGCTATAAGGATCACAATGACCGGCAAGGTTTATCATCGGAGTTTGGCCATTACCAAATGTTGCCAAGAAGGCTATATTCACATATTCATAATTCCCCGTCGCACAAGTCTCCGCTAAGGTGCCTTCATTACCATTTTGGCCCCAGTAGATGGAAATCCCGCCACCATATGAACCAGTGGCTAACACCAAAACCATCAAGCAGAGGAACGAAACTGATATATTCAGCTTGAATGCCATGTTCTTAGGTTACTTTATTACACGACCGAGTTGTTTGTGTGTTGAAACCATGGAGGTGAAGCTCCATATTTATAGCAGAAAAAGGGTGCTTGTTGTTTGACAATTATTCTGAAAATTTGCAGCTAAGAACGCAGCGTACCAGTAGGCTAATACTGTCTCTATATTTTAATGATTTACCGTAGACTTCACGCAAGCAATATATGCCAATTTAATGGCAATACCTGAGACATTTTTGTTGAACACTAATTCCTATGACATTTCATTAAAGAGTTACTAGCATTCATCCTTTATTAATAATTTTTTGGTTAGTAAATATTTGAATATTAAAACATACTTCAAAGTTTATGTAATTTTTTATTTGAAATTTAGTATCAGTATTTTTATTTTTAATAATTTAGTTTTTTTTATTTTTTAAATTTAAAAATTCAGATTCAATCGTTAACACCATTAAATTCTTTTGTTAAATTCATTGATTTAACATTTTAAATTTTAAAAAAAATAACTCAGTAGCAATGTAACAATAAAAAAAAATTGTAATGGACTTGAATTTAACAAATAATTTTAATAGTGTTAATAACTCTTAAAAGTTACGTCAACATTTTAATAAAAAAAGTATTAAGCTAATCAATGACATTGTAAAAAAAAAAAATTAAGGTACCAAATTATGTCAAAAATTGAAGTATAAAGATTGAATATTAAATTTGACTGTAACATAGGGATCAAAATTAAAATTTGGCCGTTATTATATAACCTAAAATTTGAGTGTAGCATAAGGACTAGAATTGAAAATTTACCATTTTCTTACGCAAAAAAATAAAATAAAAATGAGGAGGCTATTTTGAAACTTCCTTTTATGTATAGTTATGTAGATAATAATTTTTGTGTTAAATTATGAAGTACAAATTTAAAGGTTAAAATATACTCTAATCTTATTTTTAGAAATTTAGACCATTTACTATTTGGATTTAAAAATTAAGGTCCAATTGTTACCACTATTAAAATTCTTCTATTAAATACACTGGTGCAACATTTTGAAATTACAAAAAAAAAAATCACCCAATAACCATGTAACAATAAAAATAACATCAAAAATGTTTAAATAGATTTTGTTTTGTTAGAATACTGTTCCTAAGAAAAATTGACATTAGCGTTTTAATTGAAATAGTTAATAATATTAAATATTTGGACTAACTAATAACATTATAAAAGTAAAAGGATCAATTTATGTCAAAAATAAGATATATAGATTAAATCCCAAGTTTCAGCATAGTATAAAAGCTAAAATAGAAATAATAATAATAATAATAATAATAATAATAATAATAATAATAATAATAATAATAATAAAGGAAACAAGGTAAACCTAAAAGAAATAAAAAGCTATTTATCCATCTCTAACACCCTTAGGGCATCAAATTAGATATAACCACGTAATGTTTTAATCGGAAAATTGATGAAATTAATTATTTGGACTAATTAATAACATTATAAAACTATAAGGACCAAATTACATTAAAAATTAAAGTGTGGCAGTTAAATCTTAAATTTAGACATAATAAAGGAGTCAAAACTAAAATTTAACCATTTTTTAAAACTGAAAGAAAAAAAGGTAAGCACTCATATAAACCTAAAATAAATGGGAAGTCACGTGTTAGTCTTTAATACTTTTATCACGTAATAGTTTAATCGAAAAGTTAATTATATTAACTATTGGGACTAATTAATAACATTATAAAAATTTAGGGGTCAAATTATTTTAAAAATTAAAGTATTTAAAAATTTCAAATTTAAACATATTAGAGAGACTAAAGGTGAAATTTAACCAAAGGTAGCATGGTGAGAGAGCCACGTGTCAGCCCAAGGGTTTTTTATATATAGGTATATAATATTAGAGGGACCAACGGTGAAATTTAATCATTTCCATAAAATAAAATAAAAATGGTCAGAGAGCCCCATGTAAAGTCCTTTGAAGCTTCCATTTATATATATATAGATTGTTGGGGTTAAATTATACGGATACAATTTAAAACTTACAATATGTTTTAAGTTTTTGTATTTTCTGTGTATTTTTTAATTTTTATAAATTTAGTTTCTATTTTTTAAATTTAAAAATTTATATTTAAATATTAACATCGTTAAAAATAGCTTGCTACCTTAACACGCTACTGTTTGCCTTAGGTTTTTTTTTTGTTTAAATCTGGTTTACTGTGGCGGCAGTTGTTTTTTGGAAATTGTATTTTTTTCTTTATTTACTATCTCCAACGTGTGAAATTTAATCAACCTTCATGGAAGCTGAATTTGCTGGTTTAACTCTTAATGAAGAAGGGGAAGCGATTTTACAAATACAACCTTTTTCAATCCCAGAAAAGGAAGAGGGGGTTTTTCACCTAGTGGGATACTTTCCAACAGCTAGCGTGATTCACTTTTCGGCTATGAAAAGCAACATGGCGAATCTGTGGCATCCGGTCAGAGGAGTCCAAATTCTGGATCTAGGGGAAAGAAGATTTTTATTTCAGTTTTTTCATATTATGGATATGGAGAGGGTTTTGAAGGGCTCACTATGGACTTTTAATAATCATCTGTTGATATTAAATACGTTGCAGGGGGGAAGACCCTTTAAGAGTCCCTTTAATTTTAACGCCTTTTTAGGTTTAGATCCACGATGTTCTTGCAGGTTTCTTTTTTGAGGCTTTGGCAAAGCAATTAGGTGATTTCATAGGTACGTTCTTGGAGTATGATGGTGCTAATATGGGGAAGGGATATTAGAATTTTTTCCGAGTCAAGATCCAATTGAATGTACGATATCCTTTAAAGAGGAAAAAGCAAGTTCTGTTTTATGGAAATCAGTCATATGACAGATTCAATTATGAAAGACTAACACTTTTTGTTTCTATTGTGGTCGTTTGGGACATAGTGACTCATTCTACGAGGCAAAAATGGCATTAGGGGTGGAGATTATTGAGATGGGCTGGGATCTTTCGTTACGAGCACATTCTAGAAGAGCCCGAGCACAAAGTAGTATCTGGTTAAGTGAGGAAGAAGAGGGAGCAAGGGGAGGAAATATCGATGAAAATCGAACATCTGAAAGTAGAATATGGGTACGATAAATAATCCTGGAAGTGGGTTTATCATTGATCCCATTTTAGGATTTAATTTGGAAGGGAATTTGCCTGCCTATTTTAAAAGGGGAAATCAATCAATAGTGGAGAATCAATTTGCAATGGATCATGATGCTGAAAAAGGTGTTTTAATGGAGAGGAGGGGAAAAAGAGACAAAGAAGAGAGACTGAAGGGTATACAGTCGGCGAAGAATCTAGTAGTTTGGTCATAAGAGATAGAAGAATGGTGAACAACAATCTTTTATTATCGACGGCTGCCAAAAGGCAAGCCGACCAGGAGCAATAAAAATCTTAAGTTGGAATATTAGTGGTTTGGGGAATCCACGAATGGTGCAACGACTTCGGCATTCGTTGAAGATATATAGTCCCCATATGGTCTTTTTCATGGAGACAAATTAATAGGAATCAGATGGAAAGAGTCTGAAGGAGTTATGGTTTTCTAATGGTATTAATGTTGAATCAATTGGTTCTAGAGGAGGGTTATGTTTGGCGTGGCGTGGGCATGTTAGTATTACGCTTCAAAGTTTTTCAAAAAGGCATATTGACGTGGTAATCGAAGACACTGACGAAGGTAATAAGTGGAGATATACTAGTTTTTATGGTTTCTTATACGCAGGATAGGGATGAATCGTGGGCTCTTTTAAGAAATCTGCGTAATGCTGATGAGCTTTCATGGTTAGTTTGTAGAGACTTTAATGAAATTATTATGGCTTTGAAAAAAAAGGAGGCTTACCTCGAGAGGAAAGATGAATGAAAGCATTTCGCACTGTGTTGGAAGATTGTCATTCATTGGATCTGGGTTATTCTAGAAACTGGTTTACTTGGAAAGAGGAAATTTACCGGAAACGAATATTCAAGAACGTTTGGATAAGGGAGTCGCTACTGAAAAATGGATGTCTATATTTCCTGAGGCTTTAATTCAAAATCTTCCACATTCTTTTTCGAATCATTGTCCATTGCTTATCACTACGAAACGAGAAGACAAAGAGTTGCTTGAAAGAAGTTTCATGTTCGAAGCTTGGTGGGTTTTGGAGGAATCGTTTGCTGAGGAGGTTCGACACATTTGGGATAATTCAACAGGAGATCTGTTGCGAAAGCTGGAAAGTGTAAGGAAAGGTTTGGAGAGATGGGCTAATTGAATTCGTTGAAGTAGAAAAGAGAAAAAGGAGTTGTTAACTTCTAGACTAGTAGAGTTGTTGGAATCCAAAAGGGATTATGAGAATTTGGCAGAACTTATTGACACAAAGATCCAACTAAATTTTGAGATTGAGAAGGATGAGCATTATTGAGTGAATTGGTTGAAATTTGGGGATAGAAATACTACATTTTTTCATAAACAAGCGACACAACGACGAAGAAGGAATCTTATCCGCAAAGTGCAATTTGATGATGGTGGAGAAACGGAAGAGGTTCGGGAAATAGAAGTAATTGCTAGATCTTATTTTTAAAATCTGTTTTCAGCTGGGGGGAGAGGAAATCATGAACATCTTCTGTCAGGAATTGATCGCTGTGTGTTCGATGAGGACAATTCTCGGCTAACGACGAGATATACAAAGGAGGAGATCCGAAAGGCATTATTCGAATTGGGTCCTACAAAAGATCCAGGGAGGATGGTTTTCTGACTTTATTCTATCAAAAATGTTAGTCAATTATTGGGGAAGATGTTATATCCTTTTGTCTACAACTACTAAATGGAGGTATGGATATTAGTTCGATCAATAAAACTAATATTGTGCTAATACCAAAAATTTCAAACCCTTCAAATATTACTCAGTTTTAACCCATTAGTTTATGTAACATGTTTTATAAATTGATGGCTAAGGTCATTGCAAATCATCTTCTAGTAGTGGTAGATAAATGTATTGATCTAGCACAGAGTGCTTTTGTACCCGGGAAGTTGATTTTGGATAATGTTTTGCTGGCTTATGAAATTTTACATACCTTAAAACATAAGAAGGTGGGGAAAAAGGGTTTATGACGGTGAAATTGAAAATGAGTAAAGCGTATGATAGGGTTGAATGAAATTTTGTGGAAGAGATAATGAAGCGACTGGTTTTGATCCAGGTTAGGTTGATTCTTTAATGAAATGCGTATCTACAGTTTCGTATTCGGTGGTATTTAATGGTCATATTGGAGAAAATTTTCGCCCTACTAGAGGACTAAAACAAGGTGACCCTTTGAGCCCCTTCTTATTTTTAATTTGTGGGGAAGGCCTTTCTAGTCTTATGTGGCTTGAAATGAAGGGAAACATACTTAGAGGGTTAAGGCAAGTAGAAGTGGTTTGCAAGTTTCACATTTATTATTTGTAGACGATTGTATTTTGTTTGGGGAGGCTACAAAAAGAGGAGCTCATTCATTGAAACAGATTTTGCACGAATATGAGAATTGTTCCGGTCAGTGTGTTAACTATGATAAATCTACTGTATTTTTTAGTACTAATACGCAGAAGGGGAGCGTCCTTGTTGTGCGTAACTCAAATGACCTAGAACGTTACCTTGGTCTTCCCAATTTGGTAGGTAGAAGGAAGAAATTGTCTTTTCAAATATTGAAGGATAGATTTAAGCAACGGATCGATAATTGGAGTGTAAGGCATCTCTTTTAAGAAGGAAAAGAGGTGTTCATAAAGGCTATTCTTCAATCCATTCCAACCTACACTATGGCTTGTTTCTTACTCCCTAAGTCTTTATGTGTTGAATTGGAGGGCATAATTGCTAAATTCTGGTGGCAAAAAATCGAGGTAAAAAAGGTATTCACTGATGTGCTTGGAAAGATTTATGTTCCTTAAAAGATGATGGTGGTCTAAGTTTCCAAAACCTTGATAAATTTAATATTGCGTTATTAATCAAACAAGGCTGGCGTCTTGTTAATTTTCCTAATTCTTTGCTAGCCCGAGTTTTGAAAGTAAAATACTATCCGATTTCAAATTTTATCAACACTCAGTTAAGGAATTTACCTTCACTTACCTGGAAGAGTGTTTGGGCAACAAAAGGACTTCTAGAGCAAAGTTTATGTTGGAGGGTTGGCATGGGGGATTGGATTTCTGTTTGGGTGATTTATGGATATCGAGAGTTGATGCAGACAGATTACAGAATGATGCCAACAATGAAAATATCAAGTTAGTATCGGACTTGATTGATGACACTAATAGAACTTGGAACAAAGATACAATTGTTAATACTTTTAATGAGGATATTGCAAAGAAAATTCTACAAATCCTTTTGGAGGAGACAACATACGATGACTTCCAAGTGTGGAGAGGAGAACAATTAGGCAATTTCTCAGTTAGAAGTGCCTATAAACTATTACAGGAGGCTAATTCGGGTCCTAGTAATAATTTTATACAGACCGAGATTAAAGATTTTTACAGGAAAATATGGAATTTACATCTTCCTTTGAAAGTTAAAATTACAGTATGGAGAATCTCCTGGAATTATATCTCTACTTTAACTAATCTCAAGCATAAAAAAGTGGTTGTGGAAATTCATTGTCCCCGATGTCGTAACTCTGAGGAAGACAACAATTAAATTTTCCAATATTGTCCTACAACAATTGAAGTATGGGTGAATTTAAATCTTTCCTGGGTAGTTAATAATGTCATTCAAAGCAAGTGGGGGTGGCTTATCTGGGTTTTTAGTCAAGGGACTAGCGAACAGTGTCGTCTCTTTTGCTGCAGACTATGGTCAATCTGGACACATAGAAATCGGTTAATCTATGAAAGAAAAAGTACGATGGGTATGGATATTTCGAAACAAATCTATAGCTATATTTCTGAGTTGAACGGCTTAGAGGAGAAAAAACTCACCTTAAAAATAGACAGAGGCCACAAACAAACTGAAAGGAGAACGAGGGTGACAATTTATTTTGATGCAGCCTTTGACAAGCGATCTTCCAAATCTATTTCGGGACTGGTAATACGAGATGTGGGGGGCGAGATCCTGGCATAAAAGACGGTTATTCACAAGTACCATCTCCGTTTGCGGTGAAGACACATGCAGGATTATAAGCCATTCGGTTAGGAATTTCAATGGGTTTTAGCATTCTGGAAATAGTGGGGGATTCAAGAATGGTAATAAAGAAATGCCAAACTACAGATCTCGACAAATCAGTTATTGGGGCACGCATCAGAGATATTCACAGCAAAATGAAATTGGTTTTCATTTTATTCCTAAAGCAGAAAATGAATATGCCCATATTCTTGCGCAAGAAGCATTGACAAAGGGAGAAGGACATTACCTGCTGGGTGCTGTTCTAAGCTATGTTCGTCGCGAAATGGAGAAACGGCGGCTGAGACAACCAGACTGATAAGAATAAAGAAGGCTTTCATGGAAATTGATAGCAGAAGATTAAAAGATCTTTTGGAATATGTTATCATCAAAAGCTGGGACAGTGATTTGAAGAGACAATGGATTGTGGTGTCCAGCTGTTGCTATTGACTGGATTAGGGTTAGGTTTCTTTTTTTATTAATTTTGTTTTCATGGGTCATTCCTTTTTGGTTTTGGTCCCGCTGTTTTTTTACTTTTGAATTTGTTGGTTTTATTTTTGGATTCAAGCCCAGTGCTGCTGGAAACTATCCTTTTGTTTTGTTCTGGTTTAAGTTATTATAAAAATTCCGTATTAACATCGTTAAAAATTTTTTGTTAAATTTATTGATGTGATATTTTAAAATTAAAAAAATACTCAATTTGATAATCATGTGACAAAAAATAACATTTGAATGAATTTTAATTTAACATTGAATTTTAAACTATGTTAATAATTATTAAAATTTATCTCAATATTTTAATCAAAATAAAAATATTTAAACTAAAATTAAGGTACTAAATTATGTAAAAAAATTAAATATAAAAAATTAAATATCAAATTTGAGCGTTAAATAGAGACTGAAAATGAAATTTGACCATGGTTATATAATTTAAAAACTAAAGGATAAAAATGAAATTAATACAGTAAATAAAGGAAAATTTCCACGGACATGTGAATAAAAAGAAGGCTTAATATAAAAATTAAATTTCAAATTTGAGAGGAATTTTATATTAATTAAAAAAATTAAAGAAGACAAAATTAAAATTCAATCATTTATTAATAATATTAAAAAATAGCTATAAAGGCATGATATAAAAGGAAGGCCTCATTACCTTTTATATTTATTTCATCATTACGAAGATTAATCCATTCGAAATGTAGCATTTGCATCAAGTGGGTTAATAAAAAAATAAAAAAATTATTTTAAAAAATTATTACTAATATAACTTTATAAATATATGTGGTTTGAGTTGGTTCAAAACAGTTAGATATTTTATAATTAAGCAAAATAATTTAGATGGTGTTCCAATTTTATAAAAATATTTATTTTTTATTTTTTTAAACTTTTAAATTTTTATTTTTTTGTCAAATTATTCTCAAAATGGATGTAAAAGTTAATTTTTTTAACTTTGCTAACATGACATACACGTGGATTACCATGTAAGCATTTAGTTAATTTTTAAAAATTTAAAATTTAAAATTCAAAAAATTATAAAATTATTTTTAAAAATCAAAATTTATTTAAATTATATGATAAGTATAAAAATGATAAAAAATATTTTTAATTTTAAAATTTAATTAAATGCTAACATGTCATGCATATAGCAATCTGTGTATGTCACATCAGTAAAATTAATAAACGTTAAATTTTTCATCAATTTTAGGGTAATTTGACCAAAAATAAATACAAGTTCAATGGCTAAAATAGACGAAAATTTAAATGGATGACTAAAATGATTTTTTTGTAAAGTTAGAGGGTCAAATAAGTCATTATGCCTAGATATTACTATTATTATTATTATTATTATTATCAATAAGATAATTATTTGATATACTGTCAATAGAGTTTTGTAGACTCCACAAGTAGGTTGAAAGTGTGACAACATTTATTTATATTTATATTTTTTACCATACCTTATAATACACTTGTTAAACCCTTAACTCACGTGTGGAGCCTAAAAAATTTTACTAACGATGTATTAAATAATTTTTGTTAATAATATGGTATAATAATAAAGTAGTAAAGTGTAACATATAGTAACGAGTACTGATTGAATTTATATTTGATGTCATGTATAAATTTATATAGGCTTCAAGCATAGTTTTATAAAGTTTTTTTTTTTCATTTGGGTAATTTTTTTATCTAGATTTGTTAATCCATTAAATTTACAAGCGTTTAAAAAATAGTTGAAATAAAACTTAATTAAAATGTGTCACATGGCACTTCAAGTTAGTTAAAAAGTGTCATGTGGCGATTAGAGGTGGCGAACGAGTGGGCTCAAGTGAACTCAAATCAATTTTTTTTTTTTTTTTGAATTCGAGCTTACATAGAGTTGAGTGGTTTGAATTTTCTAAATTATAAATATTTTAATTTTAAATATAATAATTCATTTTATTTTTATATAATGACAACATAATTTAAATTTATCTTATAAAAAAGATAAATATTATATATGTATGTAAAATTTATATACAATAATTAAATTTGTCTTATAAAAAAGATAAATAATATATATGCATGTAAATTTTATATATAATAGAGTTTTTTATATACAATAATTAAATTGCTAATTGTATGTAAAATTTATTATATGATATATATATTAATCGATGAAAATATTTTTTTATTGTTTGTTATTATATTATATTGACAACTGAATAATTTTTATCTTTCTTATTAAATTTAGGGTAAACAACATCCAAAGTCACTAAACGACGTTTTAACCATTCAACTTTAAAAAGTTACAAAATGATCACTAAGTTTCTTGAAAGTTTTTAAGCCATTGGACTGTTAAAATCGTTGTTGTATGACCTTCTTTGTTCACACTACTTGCATCAATTGAAAGCTCTCCTTCCCATTTTCGTCTATAGTTCAGTTTTTTTTCATGAAACAAATTTGAATGTTACGAATTTGCAAATCAAAATTCAAACAGGTTTCTTCTCCAATCTTTGACACTAATCGTTAGATCAACTTGGATCTAAGGTATATTCTTCTACTAATTGATGGGTACTGATCCATTATACTGATCGTCAAATCATCAATTGGAGCTTGCTAACTGGAGTTTTTTAAAAGAAAAACTTAGCAGTCTAATGACTTGAACGAAAACTTTCGAATAGTTCAGTAACCATTTTATAACCTTTTGAAGTTAAGTGACCAAAACATAAACTTACTAATAGTTTAGTGACCTTGAGTGTAGTTTACCCTTAAATTTATAAACCTAATACTCATACACCAAACTACTTTGTTTTAAAACCCAAATATATTACACTAAGCCTTAGCTCAAATAGTATACCCATTATTACCCAAAATCAAAATAAACTAATTATAATCCAAATCTTAAGTCCATTTAAAAAAAAAAAAAAGAAGTACCTAAATACAATTTGTAATTGTTAAAACCCAATTCAAAATATAATTTAATAAAAATAATATTTTATGAAGATATCAAATTTTTAATAATATTTTATGTATTACTAGTTATAGGCATGTATTATATACTAAATTACACATAATTGTTAATATTGTATCTTTTATTATAATATATAATATAATAATAGTTATATATATTAATAGTTTGTCATAGTAATATAGTATATTATTATATTATGTAATAGTATATCATCTATTATAGTTAGCTATTAAAATTGACTTAAACGAGCAAATTAATCCAATTCAAACAAATTGGTTGATAAATTTAATTTTGATTTTAGACCAATTAATACTTATATATATAGTTTTAAAATATGTTATTACATTATGTAATGCTATATCACATACTATAATGACAATACATAATACATTAATGATTGTATCTTATTATTTATTATTATATTAGTTAAAATATGCTCCAATTCCTTATACTCTTTGTATATTTTAAAGTTAGCCCTCTTATAATATTTATGTTGTTATATCATATCATATAACATATAATATATTAATAGTTTATATATTTTAAGGTCTGGTTAGATAATCGGTTGATTTGATGTTAAACCAAATTAATCAACTTTACACCAATTAAAATGTAACGTTAAATTCTGCTATTAGTACATGTACTTTGCAAAAGTTGTGTATTTAGTCCCAATACTTTAATTTGACCCAATTTAGTTCTTGTATTTTTCGAATTAGTTAATTTTAGTCCTTGTACTTTTTGAAATTTGACAATTTAGTCCTGACCTAAATATTAGCAGTTAAATTTGTCCTGTTAAATTCAATTATTAGCCCTATACTATTTATACGGCTATAACTTTCGTCCATATTCTCTAATTGGATCATTCTAAGTCCATATACTTATCGAATTTTAAAATTTCAATCTTGACGCAAATGGCCGTCATTAATCCATTGATTGAATTTTTAGTGAGTAATATGTGAAAATAATAAGCTAACTTGGCATTACACATATGATAATATGTTTCCCACATCAGATTTGAGATATAGCAACACTTAACTGAATAAATTTAATAATTATTGTTTGGTGAGTACTGAAATTTCAAAATTTCAAAAGTATAAAGACTAAAAATGATCCAATTAAAATACATGAATTAAATCCATAATTTTCACAAAGTACAAGGACTAATAACAAAATTTAACCTAAATATAATATAAATTTAAACCCAAACCCAGTACCAACAAAACCTAAACCCAATACCACCCAAACCTAATCCCAATTTAAAACTTATTCAAAACCCAACCTAAATAAATGTAAACCCATTCCAAATTACAAATTAATATAAAGATAATTATATTAATCAAAATTTAATATTAATGAAAAAATTAAACATTAATAAAAAACTAAAAGTAAAACATAAATTCCCAAATAATTAAAATTAAATTTATTAGTTATGTTATTAGTATTACATAATAAATCATGTTTAATCAATAGGGATAAGAATAACACTGATTATTATATTATTAAATTAATATATTATGTCATTATGTATTTTATATATTTTAGCAATGATTAATTTTATATATTTCTTATTTATATTATTATGGTATTAAAAATATTTTGTATTCAATTAATGTTTTTAAAATTTTATTTTACTTTATAGTTTAATATAAAAATTTATTATTAATTACTTTTGCTATTAATAAAATTTTATTATAAATATGTAATACCTAAAAAACACATTTTCATAAATAAATAATTATCGTTTACCTTTAATTTAAGTAATATAATAAATTATATTAATTATTAATGTCTATTATGATTGTTCAACTATAAATTCGAGTTTTTCAAGCTTTGGGTCGAATTTATCTTGGGTTTGAGCTAGATCGGTCTTAAACTTAAATTTTTATGGACTTAAACTTTCACGAGCTCGAATTTTGTTGGGATCAAATTTTCTTAACCTCGTGCTTTCTCAAACTCAAATTTGTTAGTGACTCATGCTTTGATCAATATGCGATGAGCTTTCAAACTTGAGCATATTTTGTATCTCTAGTGACGTCCATATGTATTGAAAATAAAGATAGATATATAAATTCTCAAGGTTTCTAAAAAATAAATAAAAATTATAAAATATAATTAAATATTTTAGAAAATTACCGTTGATCAAAGAGTATTTTGAATTCTTTATATTTTAAAATTTTAAGAAAACTTTTACAAATTATAATTTTTTAAAAGTATTTTTACATAAAAGGTTTTTAAAAAAATATGCATACATGATAAATTTCAACCCAAACTTTTATAATTTTCCATATTATAATTTACAAATCTAGTACATATAAAAAGCAAACAAAATCTTTCTTTTTTTGCTGATTGAAAAGGTAAGAGTATCGAGAAATCTCTATATTTAGGGGCAGGTTGCATTTTGACCCGTATATTGAAAAAATGAATAAATTAGTGTTTATACATTTCAAAACATGCAAATTAGCTCATTAGTTAAAATTTTCTGTTAAATAATGAAGTGAAAAATGCTGAAAATTAATTTTTTGGGTAAACTATAAAAATGATCACCCAACTATGCCTTTCATTCTACTTTGGTCACCCAACTATTAATTTTTTTATTTAGTCACTAAGCTTTTTGAAATTAAATATTTTAGTCATTCTGAGTTAATGTGGATTTTTTTATTGGTCTAGTAATAAAATTATCTCTCTAATATTTAAACATTCTAACTATTTGATCCTAAATATAAAAAAATTCAACAAATTTAGCCCTCAATGTTTACAAAAATTTTTATTTTAGTTCTAATTATAAAAAATTCAATAAATTTGGCCCTCAACATTTACAAAATATTTCAACTTAGTCCGAACTTTGAAAATTTAAATATATATATATATATATATATCTAAAAAAATCATTTTTAGCCCTTTATAACCCATCGACTAACTAGTGATGGCAATGGGGTGGGGTGGTTTTTTACTTGCCCCGACCCCGACCCCGACCCGATGCTCTATCGCCATGTCCCACCACAACTCGACCTTGACTTTAAAAAAAAATTAACCCGTTTCAAACCCAAACCTGAAAATTAATAGTATACCTGACTCCCACTCTATTCGATCCAACCAAAGTTTTTTTTTTTTGCAAAATTGTGATTAATTAAAAATTTTAAATAAAAGATTTTGTCACCATTTCTTATTAGATTTGCTTAATGATTTACCTCTAGAGTTGTGTGCCGATGTATATTTACACAAATTTTGTGATTACATCACAGAAGAAAAAAGAATGAACAAAGGCTCATTTAATAAACTATTAAATTAAAAAGATAGAAAACGGGGGAAATAACCTTACAGGGGTGAAAAGAGGGACCAGTACAGAGGCGGTAGAATGAGATTAGTACTGATAAATTTTAGGGTTTTTTAATTTAATTAATATTAAATATGTATAGAGCGTATGTAACCTCTTCAACTTGGCCTAGACGTTAGAGCCGAATTCGAGAGATTACATCGGCCATCGAAATGGCCTAGTAGCAATCGAAGTTTTCTAAAACAGTCATGTTAAATCATTAGTTTGTTTTTAAAAAAGAACTTAGTCCATTTTCAGAAAACTTAGTGTTTTACCTCCCTTTTTACGAATCAATATAGTTAATCCAAAACTAGTTGATTTATAAATTATCTATTCATTTAAAAACTCATTTTTCAACAATGCAGCGGAAAAGTGATAATAACTTAGTTTTAATGAAAACCATGTTTCATGCATTATATAATAAGATAAAACTCATGATCTAATAGCTTAAGAATACCATGCATGCCCTAAATAAACGCGAAACTAAGTCATGTGCCACAGTTTAAATAAAATGTTACAGTTCTCAAATAATAGGAACTATAAATAATAATAGGCATAAAAAATACTTATATATCTTCAATCCGAGTCGAGTCCTCTGATTTGTCGATTCCACTTCCTAACCTAGTGGGTTATCTGTAAAGATGTAAATTAAAAGGGGTGAGCTATGAAACTCGGTGTAAGTTCGATCACAAGAAAATCAAAACAAAACAGAAGACAAAGCACATGAGTTAAAAATTCTGAGAATAGTCACAATCATAAATCACTTTAGATTAACAGTTTTTCATATCACTTCATTGCACTATTTTAAAAATTATAGTTTTATATGCACATGCTAATGAATGACAATGCAATTTCAATTTAACAGAAAAAGTCCTACCTAACTCCGCTACATACGTTACTTATGAGTTCCCCAAAACTCAACTACTATATCACTTCGAGTTGTGGATTAACCACCGTTGATTTGCAGATAAATTGCCACTTGTTGTGGATACACAACGTAATTGCAGATAAAAGTTGCCACTGAGTTTGTAAAAAATTGAGGGTAAACCACCAATATTTTTAGATAAAAACATTTATAGCTAAGCTACCACTTGGTTTGAGATCGAACCATATATTTACAGTTACTGCCACTTGTTGTGAATGCACAACATATTTACAGATTAAATAAACTGTCACTAGGTTTGTGGACAAGCCACCACTTGTTTGTAGATTATTAAACTGCCACTCTTGCTTTATACAAATCATCTCACCCCATGCAATGTAGTATGACAAGCTTTCTAATAGAATTAATCAACACTAGCAGTACTAATGCTTAACATGTAATCGATTTATCACTAGCAATTAACATGCTTTAACATGTATTTCAATAGGGTGGTGTCAATATTAACACTAACATATTATTTGTTTCACAATGACAGTAGCATGTAATATACACTTCACATACGATATAGCCATAACACTGTAGTCATTAAATCACAAATTCCATAATAACACAACATCAAGGACTTAATTGAGAAAATAAAAACTCTAAAAACAATTCAGGGCATATACAGGGACTAAACTGAACATATCATAAATTTTTGGGCAAAGCTGTAAAATTTGTAAAGCAAGGGACACACGGCTGTGTGGAAGGCTATAAGTCGTGTGGAAGGGTTACACGATCGTGTAACAAACTGTGCCCGTGTGAAAATTACAAAATTAAGCTACAGGGGAGACACGATCGTGTGGAAGGCTCTAGGCCATATGGTTCACGAACTACACTAAGGTTTCTAGGGCACATGACCGTATGGTGGGCCGTGTGGCTCTAATCCTAGACACGATTTACCCCGATTTACTTGTAAAAGAACACACACCTTTCAACGAATCTCTATTAATGTTCCTCGTGTTCAAATCTGGTCTGATGCACCTAAAACGGGTCCTCCAAACGATAATTTCACACGAGTTAACGTTTGTTTCCCAAGATTCATCAAGATTCAACGGTATTGATGAAAGATTCGTCAAAAACCGTGAAAGATTGACTAATTGATTTGAAAGATTAATATTAGATAGAAATTCTATGAACTTTGGGGTCTAAACTTTAGATCGAGATGTAATTATCGAACTTGATGGAATTACGGAAGCTATCAACGAAGAATTCAACAATCGGTAGAGAATCAATTTATCAGGGATTGATTTCATATGAAAAGCAAAAATAATTTCAATAGCAAAATGTGTAAAATTTGATGTAAAAGTGAGGAAAGAAAAGAAAAGAGAGAAGAAGTAGAGAAAAGAAAGAAATTCCTATTTAGGTTTGAAGAGAAAAAAAATTCTAGTTCAATTAGGGAAAGTTGGATTAAATATCTAGTGGTTTGGGAACCCTAGGGCGGCAAGAGCAATTTTCCCTACGTTTTGGGCCGAAATTTGAAGGAAAATTTAAAAGAAAAATAAAAGGGACAATTTTAAGGATGGGGTGGTTCAAACTCAAGTATGCAAGGGGGAAGAAACAAGCTTAACCATTTAGCTACTACCTATACTTGTTAAGTTTTCACTCTCAATAATATTGTTTTAGTGTGATTTTTCATCCTAGTTTGTTGAAAATAAAAAGAAAAAAAAATGGAAGAGGGGTGGATAAAACCTAGGACCTCTAGGAGTGCACTAACTACTTAACCATTAGGCCTAAGTCAATTACTTGGTTATTTATTTCAATTAACCCCTTATATTTTGGGGCACGACAGGGTAATTTCATAAATATCTTGGGGTGAGGTGGGGTAGTTTCATTCTAAACTAGGCTTGACTCGACTATTTTTAAAAATTAACCACCCTGACCCACTTCGACCCTCGACTTCAAGAACAAAAAACCTTGACTCTATCGTGTCAGATAGGCTTGGAATTCGTCAGGTTCAAGTTTTTCTGCCATCCTTATAGCTAAATCATATGAGATCTTAAAATAAGAAAAAGAGTACACTCTTTCAAGTTACTTGCAAATGAACTCTAAAAAGTTGAGATAAAACACAAAAAGTTTAAAATTCAAAAGTAAATAAAGAGATTAAAAATGTTATATGTTCGGGCAGTAATGCAACCAATTAATCCAGATAGGTTCTAAATCAATTGAATTGGTCTAGTGTGAAGCCTAAATTGTCCAGTGTGAAGCCTAAATTATAGTAAAAGAAATTAGGAGTGAGCAAAACTCGATTCGGCTCAAAAAAAGAAAAAAATTTAAATTTAAAGTTAAACTAATCGAGTTATTCGAGTCAACTCAATTTTTTTTTCAAATTTCGAGTTCGAATCGAGTTTAATTTCCAAATGCAGATAACTCGAATAAACCGAATACCAAACTATAATATTTTATATTTTTACCCCAAACCTCCAAACCTTTTTACTTTCCCTAATACTTTTACTGTCTCTTACTGTCCCCCAAAACTTTTACTCCTATCCTACCATTATCTACCCCAAACCCATTTCCCCACCAAATTTTTTTGAAATATTTTCTCCCCATTTACTTTCCTCCCAAAATTTTACTCCCCTAACCCTCAAAACTTTTTATTTCCCCCTAATCTTTTGCTTTTCACCTTTTACCCCAAGTAAAAAATCATCTAAAAAAATCTCTAAACCTAAATAGTAATAATTTTGTTTACATCTACTACTTATATTATTAAATTAAGTTTCATATTTTGTACTATTTATATTATTGAATTGTTTAATCATCTTAAATCTTTATAAATTTCTATTAAAATTGAATTATTGATGATGTCGTAAAATATTCGTATTAAAATTTTATGTTGGTATCAATTTCACATTTTATGTTTAAGATAACTTTTATTAAAAAATCACATTTTTTATATTTAATATATTTTTTAATTTCAAAATGCATAGTGACAAAAATCAGAAGATAATTAAAGCAACCAAACAAGCAAAGAAGCTAACCCGTATATAAAAGATTAATAAATAAATTATGATGAGGTGAAAGTTAATAACAAATTTGATTACAGTGGACAAATTTGATTAGGTGGGTGAAAGTGATTACAAGGATCCAAAGTAGTTTTTTTTTTAATTTAACTTGAACAAATATATTCGATTCGATTAGAATTTCATCTCTTTAATGCCCCAAAACCTGGCCTAGAAGTTTAGACTGAATTTCGGAGGTCACATTGATCACTGAAGTGATCGATGAAAAATTTTACAAATCAAGTTGTCACTTCGAACTGAAAACATTTAATCATTTAGAATTCAGTCAGAAGAAGAAGAAAATACAATTAAGTTTAATATATGAACAAAATAAAATGTACGAGTGAAAAATTCCAAATAGAATTTGTACCACAGTTCTTATAAAACACTATAGATCAAACCGGTAAATCAAACTGAAAACTGAAAAGACAACTGATAAATTATTTTCAACTGAGACTATCCAAGACCTCCGCATACTGAGTCCAGCTACAGAAAACGGAAGTAGACTTGCAAGGGAAAACACTAAAGGGGGTGAGCTAGACGAACTTAGTGTAAGTTTAAAACGATTAAAAACAATTTCAGAAGAGAACCCCAGATGACAATTCAATAGCAAAACATACTTACAAATATATGCAGAAACATATACCAAACATGGAACCAATGCCCCAACACACGTAATAGTCAGAGCACACCAAGTACACACAGAATACTCAACACAAGTGTTGTTCAGTCGAACTAAAATACGGTCAAATAATCTTACACCCAAACAAATGCATATGAATGCAGTCTAGTACTAAAACCCACCCATCCAGCCAACACACCTCTCCGTCCCCCGATCACACCCCAAAAGAGCTGTTAAAGCTCATCCAACCAATCACACCAAATAGGACCTCGAAGAGCCCATCCAACCCTACACACCATGAATGCGGACTAAGCCACTCAGATAATAATACGTAGCAAGGCTAGCGTATATGCAGTACAATGCAATACGGTAGTCTGTTGTACAGACATGTTGTAGTTTAAACTGACGGATCAAATAATAGTATGCAACAAAGCTGACATACATGCGGTACAGTGCGATAAACCGCTGTACGAATAAGTTGCAATAGAACTTCCAGATCATATCAGAATCAATCTCCCTTCTCTTTATAACCAACCTAAAAATTTACTTTATACAAATATATGTATGCATACAATCTCACAAACAATGAACATATTGACAGACAGTTGAATAGAACAGATATGCGTACACACCCAACTAACTGGGTTCAGAATCAGACATCTCACACACAACAGTCACAAATAACATATTAGCTGAAGTTCATATCAAAGCCTTATTTACCCTCACTAAAGCCTAGCCAATAGTCAAAACACATACAGACACGATTTTAGATCAAACATACACAAAACCAAAATAAGTGACTTAGGGCTACACGGTTGTGTGTTCTATCCGTGTGGAAATTCCCAGGCCGTGTGGGGGGTCTAAACGCCCGTGTGAAGAGAGGCACACGATCGTGTGGCTGAGGCACTTGCCCGTGTGAGCCAGGGACATGACCGTGCGAGTAGGCCGTGTAACTTTCTGTTCATTTGTGTTGAAATAGAGTACAGAACAGACATAATCGTGTGAGGGTCTCACACGCCCGTGTGCCCACCAGACATGGCCGTGTGTCCAAAACACACTCCCGCGTGGGATCCCTAAATCTTTAAATTGGCCATACGACTGTGTGGCACCAAATCTCTAAATCCTTAATTCCCAATCACACACTCCCGTGTACCCATGAAATACAGCCATGTGAAAATAAACTAAAATCCCCAAATCGGCCACACAGTTGTGTGGCCAAGTCGTGTGGCACCAAATTTTACCTGAAACCCTAATTTTTAATAGTATATGACCGTGTAGATAGCCCGTATAGGGGTACACACCCGTGTGGCCACCCGTGTGGTCACGAAACCACCCATAAACAGCCCTAAAAAACATGCTTTCACCCTCGAAGCACTACCCGCCCTCGATAATTCGAGATTATACCAAAACAAACAAGTTCCAAGCATAAAATAGCAGTAAAACATCGAAAATAACTAATTTGCAAACACATGCACAAACTATCGACTTATCACAGAGTCGTATCGAAATTCAAAAATAAATTAGAAAAGGTACGAAACCCATACAAGATTTGTGATTAACGATGTCCCGGTACTGACTCAATGACAAGGAGTGAAATTCTCCCAAAATTTTCCAATAAAAATCATTTTCAAAGGAAAAAGAAAAAAGCACAAGAAGAGGAAGAAATGAACGTCCAGAAAAAATTAAAAAATAGAAATAAAATAAATATAAATGGTTAAATAATTTAACTTAAAACAAAACTACTATTTACTAAACAAAACAAAATAATAATACTTCTCCACAACACTCACATAAAGACTCAAACCCAGAACCTTGAGGTACACTAACACCCACTCAACCACTAGACCAGTAGCCCATTCTGTCACTTAGACGTGCAACTAAACACAATAACACAACCTATTCACTGACCATAACCACAAACCTTAAAATTTTTAGCCCAGAATTTAGGGTGTTACAATCTATCCCTCCTTAAAAAAATTTTATCCCTGCAATTTCCAACTAATAGAACAATGATCTAACATAAGCTATACCACCACACCCCCACTGCGCATTCTAGCCCAAACAGTACCATACCAAAATTAAGACCTCAAATACATACCCCGAAAACTTAACTATTGAAGCAGATATATATTCATCCTATCACACACAATTACTATGCTCTAATCAAAACATCAAATCATTCACAACCATACTTGACTTAAAGTCATCGAGGACATTCCCGGACCCGATGTTCTATGGACCCAAATAAAAAACATGCTCCCGTCTTTTTCCAACAATTGCCCAGATGGCGATTCTTACAGTGCTCACAAAACGGTGCGCTTGCCCCCCACTACCGGCACCCTTCGTAAAATTGCTATTGCCACTCAAATATATTCTAACACACTTCATAGACCGAGGCTCTAACCTCGAAGGACTACGATCTCTTTTCTTCCCACAATCTAACCTCGAAGTATTTCTCCAGTCCTCTCTAACCTAACCTCAAATACTTTCTCTAGCATTTCCCTCACTATCCGAGTTAATGCCTTAGTACCAAGCTCCGAGTTATCGCTACTCAGAGTTGGTGGAACCTTATTGACTTCTGAGTCCTGAACAAACTCATATATCAGAAAAGTCAACGACTCCTCGAAAGTCTCACCAGATTGACCCTCACAAACATGCTTACCATTCGAATCTATATTCATCTTGTCGCTAACTTAGAATATCTATATTTTTAGAAAACGAACACAATTCAAATACAAGAATCTACATTTCTAATCCTACAGTTTCAAATTTCTATCCGGACCAGAATCAGAGTCTCAGACATTTTGTTCTTGTAAAACATTTCCAAAACACAAATCATTTCCTCTTACTGTAGTAAAGCTTCTTATTTTTTCAAAACAAGCACGTACGCATACGGATACGTAAAAACACAAGTTGAGTTTTTGCAAACCTGGCTCTGATACCACTAAATGAAGTAGATACACAGTTGTGTATCTTTGTTTCAGAGCCAGGCTTGCAAAAACTTGACCTGTGTTTTTACATATCCGTGTACGCACATACTTATTTTGAATATATATATTAAAGTGAAACTTTGATTGAGTGATAAATTTAAAGTTTTAAAAATCTACAGAACATCAAGCTTGAGAGTGTCCTCGACGACTTTAAGTCAGGTATGGTTGTGAATGATTTAATGTTTTGATTAGAGTATAGTAATTATGTGTGATAGGATTAATATGTATTTACTTCAGTGGTTAGGTGTTCGGGGTGTGTATTTGAGGTTTTAAGCTTGGTATGGTACTGTTCGGGTTAGAGTGTGCAGTGGGAGCGTGGTGGTATAGCTTGTGTTAGATCACTGTTCTGTTAGTTGGAAATTTTAGGGACGAAATTTCTTTAAGGAGGGGTGGGTTGTAACACCCTGAATTCTGGGCTAGAAGTTTTAAGGTTTATGGTTATGGTCAGTGAGTAGGTTGTGTTATTGTGTTTAGTTGCACGTCTAAGTGATAGAACGGACCTGCTGGTCTGGTGAGTAAGTGGGTGTTAGTGTACCTCAAGGTTCTGGGTTTGAGTCTTTGTGTGAGTGTTTTGGAGAAATATTATTATTTTGTTTTATTTAGTAAATAGTAGTTTTGTTTTAAGTTAAATTATTTAACCATTTATATTGATATTATTTCTTTTCTTTTTATATTATTATTATTATTATTATTTTTGGACGTTCTTTTCTTCCTCTTCTTGGGTTTCTTTTCTTTTTCCTTTGAAAACATTTTTGCTGGTGGATTTTGGAAAATTTCACTCCTTGTCGTTGAGTCAGTGCGGAGACATCGTTAATCACGAATTAGGTGTGGGTTTTGTACCTTTTTTAATTTATTTACGAATTTTGATACGACTCGGTGAGAAGTCTACAGTTTGTGCGTGTATTTGCAATCAGTTGAGAAGTCTACTGTTTGTGCTTGAAACCTGTTAGTTTTGGTATAATCTCAAGTTATCAAGGGCGGGTAAGTGCTTCGAGGGTGAAAGCATATTTTTCAAGGCTATTTGTGGGTGGTTTTGTGACCACACGGGCATGTGCCCCTACACAGGTGGTTCATATGGTCGTGTGTTGTTAGGAATTAGGATTTTGGGTAAAATTTAGTACCACACGGCCTGGCCACAAGGTCGTGTGGTCGATTTAGGGATTTTAGTCGATTTTCACATGGCAGTGTCCCCTGGGTATACGGGCGTGTGTGATTGAGAATTAGGGATTTAGTGATTTGGTGCCACACGGTCGTATAGCCAATTTAGGGATTTAAAGATCCCACACAGGCGTGTGTTTTGGACACACGATCGTGTTTGGTGGGCACACGGGTATGTGAGATCCTCACACAGCTGTGTCTGCCCTGTACTCTATTTCAGCACAAATGGACAGAGAGTTACACGGCTTGCTCGTATGGCCATGTCCCTGGCTCACACGGGTGTGTGCCTCAGCCACATGGCTGTGTGCCTCTCTTCGCACGGGCATTTAGACCCCCCACAAGGCCTGGGTATTTCCACACAGCCAGAGCACATGGCTATGTGGTCTTAAGTCACTTATTTTGGTTCTGTGTATATTTTGATCTGAAATCGTGTCTGTATGTGTTTTGACTATTAGCTAAGCTTTAGTGAGGGTAAATAAGGCTTTGATATAGGCTTCAGCTTATGTGTTATTTGTGACGGTTGTGTGTGGGATGTCTGATTCTGAACCTGGTTAACTGGCTGTGTGTGCATAACTCTTCTGTTTAACTGTCTGTCGATGTGTTCATTGTTTCTGTGAGATTGTATGCATACATACACTTGCATAAATTAAATTTTTGGGTTGGTTACGAAGAGAAGGGAGACTGATTTTGATCTAATCTGGTAGTTCTATTGCAACTTATTCGTACAACGGTTTACCATACTGTACCGTATGTACGTCAGCTTTGCTGCGTACTATTATCTGTTCCAGCAGTTTAAACTGCAACATGTCTGTACAGCGGACTACCGCATTGCACTGTACTACAAATACGCTAGCCCTGCTGCGTATTATTATTTGAGTGGCTTAGTCCACATTCATAGTGTGTAGGGTTGGATGGGCTCTTCGAGGTCCTATTTGGTGTGATTGGTTGGATGAGCTTCAACAGCTCTTTTGGGGTGTGATCGGGGGACAGAGAGGTGTGTTGGCTGGATGGGTGAGTTTTAGTACTAGACTGCATTCATATGTATTTGTTTGGGTATAAGATTATTTGACCGTATTTTGGTTCGACTGAACAACACTTGTGTTGAGTATTCTGGGTGTACTTGGTATGCTTTGACTGTTACTTGTGTTCGGGCGTTGGTTCCATGTTTGGTATCTGTTTTTGCATATATCTGTAAGTATGTTTTGCTATTGAACTACCATATGGGGTTTTCTTCTAAAATTTGTTGTTAATCGTTTTAAACTCACACTGAGCTCGTGTAGCTTACTCTTTTTAGTGTTTCCTTTTGCAGGTACACTTCCATTTTCTGTAGCTGGACTCAGTATGCGGAGGTCTCGGACAGTCTCAATTGAAAATAATTTATCAGTTGTCTTTTCAGTTTGATTTACCGTTTTGATCTGTAGTGTTTTATAAGAACTGTGGTACAAGTTCTATTTGGAACTTTTCCTCGTACATTTATTTTGTTCATATATTAAACTTAACTGTATTTTTTCTTCTTATGACTGAATTCTAAATGATTAAATATTTTCGGTTCGAAGTGACAACTTGATTTGTAAAAATTTTCCATCGATCACTTCGATGATCAATGTAACCTCCGAAATTCGGTCTAAACTTCTAGGCTGGGTTTTGGGGTGTTACATTTAGTTTTTTTCTTCTTTTGACTGAATTCTAAACGATTAAATGTTTTCGGTTCGAAGTGACAACTTGATTTGTAAAATTTGTCATCGGTCACTTCGGTGATCAATGTGACCTCTGAAATTTGGTCTAAACTTCTACGCCGGGTTTTGGGACGTTACAATCTCAGTCGAATCGATTCGAGAAAATTTTAAATCGAGTTAGGATGATAAAATAGGATTCGTCACATCGATTAACTCGAAATTTTTTTATTCGATTCGATTCGATTCGATCAAACGCTCACCCCTAAAAGAAATTGTTGCAAGTGACTTGAAAAAGAGTACTCTTTTTCTTATTTTAATATCTCACATGGGTTAGCCGATGGATTATAAAGGACAAAGAATGATTTTTTAATATATATTTTTTAATTTTAGGGTTAGAACTAAATTGATAGATTTTGTATACATTGAGGGCCAAATTTATTATTATTTTTAGAATTAGAAGTAAAATGACAAATTTTGTCAACATTGAGGGCCAAAATTGTTGAATTTTTTTATATTTAGGATCAAATTGATAGAATGTGTAAATATTAGAGGGCTAATTTTATTACTAGACCAATAAAAAAAGCCAACATCACCTTAGAGTGACTGAAATATTTAATTTCGAAAAATTTAGTGACTAAATTGAAAACATTAATAGTTGGGTGACCAAAATAGAACGAAAGGCATAGTTGGGTGACCATATTTATAGTTTACCCATAAAAATAATTTTTAGCACTTTCCACGTTATTATTTAACAAAAAAATTTAAATAAAAGACGAATTTACACATTTCAAAATACATAAAGATTAATTTACCTATTTTTCAATAAAAGAATCAAAATACCATAATTTTACCGATTAAAAAGGCTAGATGCCAAGTGATTACGCTAAAAGTAAAGCACAAATATTTTATTTTTAAAAATTTAATCTATTTACCTTTTAGATTTAAAAATTAAAGTTCAATTGTTGATATTTTTTTAACGAGCATTGTATTTATATAACTAAAATAATAGTATTATAATAAACTTAAATTTAAAAAAAATAATTGTGTTAATAATTAAACTCACATTTTTAAACTCAAAAAAATTAATAACTAGATTCTTTAAAATAAAAATAGAGAAACTAAATTCTAAATCTACAAAAATTAAAAAAAAAAACTTAAAATATATTTTACCCTAACAATGCAGATATCAACAATGCTATATAAACCCTAGAGCCCTTATCATTTCAAAAATTCATCACAATTTAGTTTAAAGCAAAATTAAATCTATTGAAAGGAGCATGCACAAACCATAAACATAAACCATAAAAATGTGCATAATAAAGTAGATCAAAAATTAAATTAGTAAAATATGGTATTTAATAGAAAATTTTTATGATTAAAACATTCCACAGGCCTCTATATTCTTCATAAATTTAGAATTTAGTCTCTATATTTTTATATTTAAGAATTTAGTCTTTTTATTTTTTAGATTTAAAAATTGAAGTCTAATTGTTAACACTGTTAATTTTTTTTGTTAAATGTTTGGTATGACATTTTAAAATTAAAAAGTTACTCACTTGGTAGCAATTTAACTAAATAAATAAACAATGGTGAGTATTGAGACTAAGTTTTGAGGGGGGCTAGCTAAAATTTTCAAAAATTTTGTGAGACTAATGAAAATTAAAAAAAATAGAAAAACTAAATTAAAAATTTTAAAAAATTAAAAGCCATAAAAAGTTTTCCAAAAATTTTGGGCACTTCAATGTAATAAAATAATTTTAATAGTGTTAACAGTTGGACCTAAATTTTAAACTACAAAATAAATAAACTAAATTTATAGAAATAAAAGTATAGAGACTAAATTTGAAATTTGTGAAGAGTAGAGAGAGTCATGGTGCATTTTAACCAAAGTTAATATATAATTAAGGCATAAGAAGGGAAGCGGACTGACCCTACACCTATGACTAGTGATTGGGCAACTCGTTATCAGTTCACGTGGTTGTGGTACACAATAATGGCGTTTCTAATAGTCTGAATTTGGACCCGTCCTACGTCGTATTCTTATTTATATACTAACCTGTCAATGTTTGTAAGGTCTGGCTTCATACATCGAATCCCTCAACTATTTTTAATCGATGAATTATCATAAATAATTTGACTAAGGTTTAGTATCAATGACCGTCCATTTCTGAAATTATTTACGAAAATAAATCGTTTTCAAAAATAATAACGAGTATAGACCCAAAATTTAAAAATGCACTGACATGGACACGTTTTCAGGAGATAACCCAGAAAAGTACTTTTACGTTAGCGTTTTTTTTCCTTACGTCAAGTAAAACGTGTTAATGTGAAAGTGCTTTACTAAAAACGCTAACGAAGACGCGCTTTTGGCTGTGTTTTCCCCCAACTGTCACCTTCAACGACCGTTTAAAAATTTGACCGTTGGAGGAAAAAGAAAAAGTATAAACCTCCAACCCATTTTTTCACACCAAATTTTATTATTCTTCCAAATTTCTCTCTAAATTTCTCAAAAAAGCTCTCTAATTTTTTTATTTTTGTCTGAATTATTATTATTTTATAATTTCTAAGAAATTGATTGTGTTAGCAATGACCCAGCAATTAATTCGTCTCGATGATAAACATATCTCCATCGACCAAATGCAAATGGTAAGGGTTAATTTTATTTTTAATATTATTTAATTTTTATAATTTAATTAATTTTTTTATAACTTTTTTATAATAGCCGGTACATCGAGTGTTATAATGTTTTAAATTTTCCTAAACCCTAAATAATTAAAAACCTAATACCCTAATTTAAAATTTCTTAAACCCTAATCAAACCCAAAAGCCCTAAACCTAGGCCTTAATTAGCAAATAACCCATTGGGGATTACACGGCCAAAAGCGCTTCCACGTCAGCGCTCTTTTGCCTGACACAAGAAAAAAAGCGCTGACGTGGAAGCGCTTTTCTGAGTTATCTCTTGAGTTTTTGAGTTTTCGGTCCATATCCGTTATTATTTAAAAAACGGCCCATTCCATAAATAATTTCGGAAATGGGCCTTTATTGGAACTAAACCCTCTAAACTAGCTATTGTTATAATGATAAATAATAGACATTAGCAACTATCTAGTTTTTTTTCTCCAACATATTTTGTTTCTTATTGCATTAAAATTTTTAATCTTATTATTTTTTTAGAAAATGTTAACTAAAAATAATATTTTTTAATATTTTATTTATTTTTATTTTTTAATATTTTGTTTATTTTTCACATGGTAAGTATGTTATAGGACTAATGCTGCTTAAAAATTTTATTTGACACAAAGTCTAAAGTTTAAATTTTGGATAACCTCTTCTCTTAAATGTATTAAAGAAAATCAATATGAGTAAGTGTGGTACTTTTCTCTTTTTTTTTTTTTTTTCTAAAGGGTAGTGTTTGTGTCAACGCTATTTGGGTTTCCACCCAAGTTTTGCTGGCATTTAAAATAGAGTATATGCTAGGTTTGTTTTTTAGCTCTCATGTTTACGAGAGTTTTTGTTTCTTTTCAGTTTGTTAATAGCTATAGGCTCTATTTAGGTAGATTTGTTGTTGGTGTCACGTCTCTAGCTTGAGTCTATCCCATTGCATGTTACAAACTACCAACGATAAATTCTTTCTAAGTACTACCTTTTCTAGTAGTCTTTCTACTGCGATCGATTTTTCGTTGGAATCTCAGATAGGAGATCCTCGGCGACTGTTTGATTCTTAGACTTAGGCTTAAGTGTTGGAATGGTGGTTGACTATTTGACCTTGGAACAACTGACCACCGAGCTTCGTTCAAACTCTAGTTTCATCTAGATGCCAAATTTCAACCATTTTTTTAGGTAGGATTAGGTCAAATTGAAATAATAAGCTTTTGGTGGCCCGTAGTTAGGTTGTTTCCCTCGAATCACTAAGACTTGTTTATTTAAGTCCTTTGTGATTTTGATTCATTGAGTCTTTCGAATCTTGATCCTCTAATGTCTATAATGATTCTTCATCTTCCTGATTAGCTTTTTCCATCCATTAATCAATGAAATTGGAAGACTCATATGGTAAACAAGATCATACACATTTATATGGCTCCTCTATATAAATGGTTGAAACCTTTTAAAAGGATTATTGTTCCTCTTTGCATGGCGATGATCCCTCTCCCAATTCTACTAGTAGACGAATTAATTGGTATTTGTTTGTTGCTTATGGTGAAGTTGTTGTTTGTTTCTTTCCAATTTGGCTGGGATATTATAATAGTTTTGGTTTGGACCTTTCCTCTTTTGAAATGAAATTAAATATTTTACTTATTCAAAAAGAACAAGCTACTACTTGATCTATCGTAATTTGATACGTCAAATTAGGCTCTCCAATACACTCAAGGAGCTTATTCTCAAGCAATTTAAGTGTCTTGTCTATGTTTTTTTTTGAGTTTTAGCTTTTAGCATTAATAAACATTTTTGCTTAGTTTTGTCCCTATTGAAACCTAAATTGACAAAACTGTGCCATGAGAAACCTAATGATGTGTTTGAGTTGGTGTAGGAAAACGACAATGACTCGACCTCGAGGAAAATATCATTCAGAGTGGGTGTCGCGATATTGATGCCATGAAAGTACGACACTAAATCCCTTTGCCTTAAAGATGCAAAACTTCAATGCAAAATCAACTTAGAGCCTACTATCGAGAGAGTTGCGACACTGCCAAAATCGTGACACCAAGCCTCCAAGGTCGTGATATCCCTGAAGGTGTTGAAGTGAAGAAATTGAAGTCAATACCAGTGATGCCGCGACACTGATCAGGGGATGTCGCAACACTGAGAACCACACTTGTGCTACTGTCTAAGGTGTCGCAACACCACTGGTTGACGGGGAGAAAATTGCTGCAGGGGTAATCTTTTGTCTAACATCAGCCCAAGCTAAAACACAACTTTTAGGGGCATTTTTGTCTAAATTTAGATTGTATCTCAACTTATTAAAAGCACTTTTGGTTGATAACTTCAAAAGAGCCATCTTTTCGTTCATGTTTTAAGCTTAGTACTTACTTCTTCATTTTTAGGGTTTAGTTCATAGCTTTTGAGTTTTAGTTGGTAGTTTAGTTAACTTTTACTGTAGTTCTTATGTTATTTGCACTTTGATACTTAAACTGCACTTTGTATTTTCATTTTCATCCAAATCTTTTAATATATTTCAGCTCCATTTTCTTTTAAACGCATAAAAATATGAACTTTATTTGTATTTTCACCTCCATTGTTGTTGTCAACATCCTCTCCACGCAACCACCAAAGAAATTCCTAAGCTTTCTTTCACCTTACTCTTGTGCTTATTTTAATGTATGACTTAAGTATGTGTTGGATTGTTATTTGCATGAAAATGATGATTGGTAACTAAATTTATGGTGGTTGGTTGATAGAGGTATTTTAATGTATGACTTGAATATGTGTTGGGTTGCTATTTGCATGAAAATGATGATTGGTAACTAAATTTATGGTGGTTGGTTGATGGAAGTGTTGTTTGGTTAGTTTTTGGTACATTGACTAAATTGTAAAAATTGGACTAAATCGAATAGACTTCAAAACTTAGAATTGACGCCTCTAAGTGAATATTTAGATAGGTGAGATCGAGAGGAGATACTATTGAGAACCAATTTGGTTGTCCCGAGTTAGTTTGGTGAGGTCGAGAGATAAACTAGACTAAATCATCTAATTTGGTAGAATGATGAATGTGAGGTAAAATTGAGCCAATTAGATGTTTAAGCATTTTAGATCCCTAATCCAAAGACTAATCATCAACATGGAAGTCAACCAACTATTTGTGTGTCTTGGATTATTGATTGCATAATTTTAATTATTTTACAATTTGGTCCTTCTTAGTGTTAGTTAGTTAATTTAGTGTAATTACCCTCCTTAATTATGATTTGTCGTAATATAATGCTTAGAGATTAGTTAGTTAGATTTCCTCATATGCTTGTTGCACATTGATCACTTTGTCCCCAAACTCTATTGGGTTTGATCCTTGGAATACTCGGGTGTTCCATTGTACCATTACAAATATTACAACTCGACCTGTCACACTTGCAACATACCGCTAGATATTTAAATTTAATTGTGTTGATTCATAGCCCTTGTGCACACACGCCAAGGCACAATCACTATTGTAATAAATTAAAGTTCTAGTTAACATTAAATCCAAAGTTAAAATTTTAAACACTCGCTTCCCATAAAGATAATAAAAAAGAATAAATATAACTATGACCATTACATGAAAAAATATTACTTATATATGAAGCTTTTTAATTTTATATTATTCTTTTTTCTTGGATAGAAAAAAGGCTAAACCAGTTAAATAGTTTAAATTAAAGAAATAGTAAGGAGGGAAACTTCAACAGTGGGTTAGCAAACCAGTCAACAAAAGGAACGTCTTCATATAGCAGCCTTTGCGACCTAGTTCATGACTTTATTATCCTTTCTCGAGAACAAAAAAAACAATAAATCTTGAAAAAGTAAGACCAAAGAAAAATATATCTTGTTCTACAGTAGCAGTAACCCAATTTCTAAAAACATTGAATTAGTTGAGCTGAAAATAACATTTAGGTAATTTGATTTGAAAGTGAGCTTAGGCCATCTGTTATCTTTAACCTTTAAACACATTGCATAGATAGTCAAGGCTTTAGCAACCTTAATGGATAAGGCTGCTACCAGGTCTGAATAGCTGTAACAGCCCGATTTTGGGCCTAGTCAAAATAATGGTTTCGGGACCACAAATTCGACGAGAAAAAAATTATTTTCATTATATTTTTATGGTCTACGATTTTGCAAAATAATTTCGTGAAAATTTCGTTCGAAAATTTTGACGTTTGGGCACTCAATTTAGTAAAAAGGACTAAATTGTAAAAAGTGTAAAAGTTGAGTTCTACATGTTAGAAGTGTCCAATTGTTATGTAATTTTAAATTGGAGGTCCTTATATAGTAATTAGACCATTGGTAAAGTTGGTGGACAAAAATGGACATGAGATAAGTGAAATAGGATATTTTTAAGTTGAGGACAATTTGGTGATTTGGTAATTAAAATGAATTAAAAAGACAAAATAGGCCAAATTTTCATCATCTTCAACCTTAAGGCCGAATTTAGCAAGGGGAGAAGCCATATTTAGGTTTTTCAAGCTTCCAAGCTCCATGGTAAGTGATTCTAAGCCCCGTTTTTAATATTCTTTACGTTTTTAGAGTCCCGATAACTTGATTCAGCTTATTCTAGCATTAATTTAACCTATGGTTTATATTTGGAAAAATACCCATAGGTGAAATGTGTTAATTTTGATGTTTTATGGTAGAATATGAAGCTAGAAATTATGTTAAACAACTTTTGCTAGGCGATTTTAAGTGAAAACGAGTAAAACGACATAATCGGTAAAAATATCTAATGTTCATAAGTAAGTGTTAGAGTGGGAATTTGATGTTGCCATAGAAGAGAAAAATGTTCAGCATGTCATAAAACATAAGAATAAGAGATGAAGTTTAATTTCGATTTTTGGGGCAAAAGTGTAAATATGCAAAAGTTTAGGGGTAAAAATGTAATTTTGCAAAAATGTGATTTTTGGACTGGATTGAATAATGTGAGTGTTAAATAAGTTAAATGTGTTATTATAAGTCAAGAAAGACAAGGAATTGACTTTGATTAGTGAAAAAAAATGAATGAGAAAAAGTGGGAAATTTCCCGATTGAACATTCAGAATAAAAAGGGTACGAATGAAATGACAGAAATGATCACATATGTGGCATGGACTGTGTGTAGGCCACTATGTGAAAGTGAAAGTGATGGTCACATGTGTAGTACTATGTGAAGCTACTACGTGTACCAGGATGATAGGTCGCATGTGTAGTACTATGTGCAGGCTACTATGCATACCGGATAGCTTCGATCACGTGTGTAGTACTATGTGCAGGCTACTACGTGTATCGGATAGTGATGTTCACATGTGTAGTACTATGTGCAGGCTACTATGTGAACCTGTATCATTGATTATAAGGTGGTTGCTAAGTGCTGATTCCACCGTATCTTAAATGTGAAAGGGGTTGCTAAGTGCTGATTCCCCGAATCATTGGTGGTTGCTAAGTGTTGATTCCACCGTATCTTTGAATGTGAAAGGGGTTGCTAAGTGCTGATTCCCCGCATTTCTGGTGGTTGGTAAGTGCTGAATCCACCAATAACGGATAACATTCCGAGTGTTCAATAGGAAATTGACTAAGTGAAAATACATGAGATCATGTAACGATTAAGTGTAATTGAATAATGAATATATGTGTGGAATTGAATTGAATATTGACTTGAAAATGGAAAAGTGAATTTTGAATTGAATAGTGGTTAAAAAAAAAAGTGAGATTATGAAAAAAAAATAGAATTAGCAACAAAACAATTTTGGACAGTAACAATAGTGTAACTTTGAAAAATCACAAAAAATGGTGGAAATTGAATTAGAGAGTGAATAAGAGATGAAATAAAACTTAAGGAGTCTATTTTTACATAAAAGAAATAGATCAAGCAAAAGAGTTATACATTTTGAGATATTTGAATTTTAGTGAGGTAGGGTTGGATTGATTTCGGAATCCCCTGTTCTGACTTTGGAAAATATTTAAACATCATACAAAAATAATTATGAGTTATAATTTATATGCTTAGAATCCTTAATGAGTCTATTTTCAAAGGAAACAAACATAAATATCATCCGAATTCTGTACAATGAGATAATTCATTTTTTGTGAAGAGAGGTCAGTGATGTTAAGCAGTGAAACAGGGGTAAATTTAAAGAATAAACTATACTAATTGGACAGTAAAAAATTCTGAAAATTTTATGGTAAGAAGACATGTGAGTCTAGTTTCGGGGAAAATTAACGGATCTTAATTTGGAGCTCTATAGCTTCGGATAAAAATGATTTAGTGGCTCTGACTCAAATAGACAGCTTTGAATAGTGAATAGTTAAATCCAGTCCAAAAATCACATTATTCAATCGAGTCCAAAAATCACATTTTTGCAAAATTACATTTTTGCCCCTAAACTTTTGCATATTTACACTTTTGCCTAAAAATCAGAAATTAAACTTCATCTCTTATTCTTATGTTTTATGACATGCTGAACATTTTTCTCTTCTATGGTAACATCAAATTCCCACTCTAACACTTACTTATGAACATTAGATATTTTTACCGATTATGTCGTTTTACTCGTTTTCACTTAAAATCGCTTAGCAAAAGTTGTTTAAATAATTTCTAGCTTCATATTATACCATAAAACATCAAAAGTAACACATTTCACCTATGGGTATTTTTCCAAATATAAACCATAGGTTAAATTAACGCTAGAATAAGCTGAATCAAGTTATCGGGACTCTAAAAACGTAAAGAACATTAAAAACAGGGCTTAGAATCACTTACCATGGAGCTTGGAAGCTTGAAAACCCTAACTATGGCTTCTCCCCTTGCTAAATTCGGCCTTAAGGTTGAAGATGATGAAAATTTGGCCTATTTTGTCTTTTTAATTCATTTTAATTACCAAATTACCAAATTGTCCTTAACTTAAAAATATCCTATTTCACTTATCTCATGTCCATTTTTGTCCACCAACTTGACCAATGGTCTAATTACTATATAAGGACCTCCAATTTAAAATTACAAACAATTGGACACTTCTAACATGTAGAACTCAAATTTTACACTTTTTACAATTTAGTCCTTTTTACTAAATTGAGTGCCCAAACGTCAAAATTTTCGAACGAAATTTTCATGAAATTATTTTGTGAAATAGTAGACCATAAAAATATAATGAAAATAAATTTTTTTCTCGTCGAATTTGTGGTCCCGAAACCACTATTTCGACTAGGCCCAAAATCGGGCTGTTACAATAGCCACCAACAACATTCCTGACATGGTCTCGTACAACAACCCCAATATTATATAAACCTAAAGCAAGGTCTAAACAGGAATTACATTTGCATTTAACAATACAATAGGTAGCTTACCAAAGCGATATTGATCAAGATGTAGGTTGAGTGTCTCTAGCAATAGTTCGGGGATTGAAAAAGTAGGATAACTCTTGAAAGGTAACTTGCCAAACTGTGACTGGGTTCGAAATGGTACCTTTAAAGATGAAGATAATACAAACTTTCTATAGACACTGACAAAAGAGACCTACAAGACTTTTAAAGCAAAATAATCTAATTGAAGGGAAAAAAAATGTTGCCTAATAATCCTTAATACTTACAAAATGCTCCTTCCATGAATTGTAATTAATCCCAAACTGTAACACCTCTAACCCGTTTCCGTCACTAGATTAGGGTTATGGAGCATTACCATGCAATTCCGAACACTTTAATATCAAAAATTCAATAATGTCATTTAACAACGATCACTTAAAATTCATCAACACCTTAGCATACATGTACATTTAGACCTTAAATTGGGCCTTCGAGGCTTTAAAATCAGTTTGGGAACAATCCAGGACTAAATCAAAACAAATCAGAATATTTGGAAAAAAGTTACAAAATTTGAAAATAGGGGTTACACGGCCATGTGACATAGCCCAGGCCTTGTAACAATCGAAAAAAGGGACATACGGTTGTGTCCCAGCCCGTGTCTCAAACCGTGTAACTCATTGAGTTGGGTCACACGGCCGTGTGCCAGACTGTATAACTCTCTGACTTGTGACACATGGCCGTTTAACAGGCCATGTGCTAGGCCGTGTAACACACTGACTTGAAACACCAAAAATTAACAAGTGACACACGAGGCCGTGTGTGTTACACGACCGTGTGTTCTATAATTTGACCCTAAAAAAAAGCCATTTTAAGGCCAAAATACATCTAATCAACCATCCATTTGTTCACCTTTCAAGAACTTATAAACACCTTTACATTTATACCATTCAAACACTTATAAACATACCATTCAAACATCCTATTTCATCTAACCAATATGCCATTCAAAGGCACTACATTTATACCAAAACTTCATTAACCAAAACAAATCAATATATAGGCATATTTCAAGCACAATACCTAGTTCCTTTAACTACCAAATGATATCACATATAACCATTTACATTTCACCTCAAACATACCAAAAAGAACCATATATTTTAAGTACCTAAAAGTGGCCAAAATGACTTAACTTATCAAGGCACTAAAGTCCATCAAACAAAACATAAACTCCAAAAGCATATATATACCAAATTGACCATTAACACATTCAAGTACTATCATTATAAAAGGTCCTATACATGCCATCTATAACCTTGGCCAAAATAACTTAAAAACCACCGAAATGGTTGCTGGATAGTGTGATAAATCTTCGACAAGCTTCTAACCGATCGAGCTTCCGATAATTTATGAAACGAAGGAAAATAAATACGTCAGCAACTAGTACTTAGTAAGCTCGTATAAACTCAAACATAACTTACCATTTCTTAAATACAAATTATAAAATATGCATAATATCATTACCAAGTCCATAAGCTTAGTAAAATCCTATACAAGTACCATCAAACTTACAAGTTAGTAAGTTCATACATGATACATATGAGTTCAACCATATCATAATTAGATTTCATGTACACATCATTTAACTCATTAACCTTTTCATAGGATCATGAACCAGTATTCATTGTATACATACATTGCCATTAACCTTTGCATACCTGTTGAACCATTTAGAATTACATTGGATATTTGGGAATGCTCACACATAGTGTGCCTTTCCATATAACTGTAACCTTTCCTTTTCAATAATGCTCACACGAGTTGTGAAATGGGCTTGCTCACACGATATGTGGGTCAAAATGTTAGCTACACGATGCTTATTACACAAGCTATGGAGAATCCACAAAAAATGCAGGATCTCAGCCATTAGTAGGGCATTCAAGACTAGCACCCAAAACATGAAATCCCTAATGACATATCATTCGTATCCTAAGAATTCTTAACGTTCAAACGAGACGATTTATTTGTCAATTACTCAAAACATTGATATATGTATATTCAAGTCCGTTTATATTAACACAATATAGTAGATAATCAATTTAGCTATCATTAATACAATTATAGGTCATACTAACTTACCTCGATAACTATAGTCGTAGAAGTAAAGTTGGAGACTAATCCAAAGCTTTAGCTTTTCCTCGATTTAAATCCTGTTATTGTTTATCTTGATCTAAATAGATAATTTCATTCAATTAAGTATTCAAATAACTTGAAGTTTCAATTCAATCAATAATTCATATTAATTAAAATTATGAAATTACCCCTAATATTTTAACTTTTCACAAATTAGTCTTAAGCTCATAACTTGAAATTTAACCATTTTAACCTAAACCCATGTTAATTGGTTCTACTAGGGACCTTGAAATAGCCCATAATTACCAACATTTCACATTAAAACCCATGGATTTACACTTTCAACCATTTAATCCCTAATCTCAAATTCATCAAAAACCACTTAACAAAACAAGTTTGTTTAACAACTAAGATTGATAATCTATCAACTAACATCAAAACACATTCAAATTCAACTATGGAAAATCCCTTAACCTTTAACTGTCTTGCAAATTAACCCCCGGGCTAGCTAGATTAAGTTAATACGAGCTCAAAAACATAAAAATCACTAAAATCAGGCTCAAATAGATGCCATGCATGAAGAAACTCAAAACTAAAGCTTCTTCCCCCTTCAATGGATAATTTCGGTTCAAACAAGAAAAAGGAAAGAAGACAATAGCTTTGTTTTGGTTTATTTCATGATTTTTTTGTTTATTTACTTATTTACCCTTATATTATAACTTAAAAGCTAACATAAACATGCCACCATCAACATATATGGTATAATTACCTACTAGATCCCTTAATTTACCTTTCCATAGCCATTTAACCCTTTTAACTACTAGAAACCCACTTTTGCAACCTTTATGATTTAGTCTTTTTTACCTAATTAACCATTTAAACTTCAATATTTCTTAACGAAACTTTAATACGACCCTAATATCATCCCATAAAATTTAAATAAATATTAAAATATTTATTCTCTCGTCAAAATCATGGTTTTGAAACTACTATTCTGACACCATTAAAAACAGGCTATTATAACTCTCCCTCTAAAGGAATTTTCGTCCCTGAAAATCTTACCAGAAAATAGGTTCGGGTATTGCACTTTCATAGCATCTTCCGGTTACCAGGTAGCTTCCTCCACTCCATGATGTTTCCAGAGAATTTTAACCAACTCTATACGTTTATTCTTTAATTCTTTAACTTCCCGAGCTAAAATTCTAATCAGTTCTTCACTGTAAGACATATCTGGTTGAATTTCAACATCAACAGGTGAAATCACATGCAAATAAATATTTTCTACTTAAAGCATCAACAACAACATTAGCTTTTCCTGGATGATAATCAATGACCAGATCATAATATTTTAGCAGATCCAACCATTTATGTTGTCTAAAATTTAATTCTTTTTGTGACATCAAATACTTTAGGCTTTTATGGCCCGTGAAGATGTGACATTTCTCTCAGTATAAATAGTGTCGCTAGATCTTTAATGCAAACACAATAGCTGCAAGTTCTAAATCATGAGTCGAGTAATTTTTCTCGTGTAGTTTCAATTGACGAGAATTATAAGCTACAAATGCTGCCTAAGCCATTTAGTGAAGCATCACTATAGATCAAAAATTCCTTGTCGGACTCTGGCTGAAGTAACACAGGGGCTTTGGTCAATAGCACTTTCAACTAACCGAAACTTTGTTGACACTTTTCGGACCATTCAAACTTGACATCTTTCTAGAGTAGCTTCGTCAACGGTGTAGAAATCATCGAAAACCCTTTAACAAATCTTCAATAATATCCGGCTAGACCTAAGAAACTCTTTATCTCTGAAACATTTCTCGGAGGCTTCTAGTTTACAATAGCAGATATTTTATTCAGATCCACTCTAATACCGTCCGCTGATACCACGTGTCCCAAAAATCCAACTTCTCGAAGCCAAAACTCACATTTGCTAAAATTAGCAAATAATTGTTTCTCACACAATGTCTGCAATATTATTCTCATATGCTATGCATGCTCAATTTCATCTTAGGAATGGATCAAAATATCGTCAATGAATACAACCATAAATCTAAATATGTCCAGAATATTCTGTTTATCAAATCCATAAAAATAGTAGGTACATTGGTTAAACGAAATGGCATAACTAAAAATTCATAATGTCTGCACATGGTCCTAAAAGCAGTCTTCGGCACATTTAAATCTTTAACCCGTAATTGATAATATATAGAACAGAGATCAATCTTTGAAAACACTATCGAACATTTCAATTGATTAAACAAATCATCGATATCTGGAAAAGGATATTTGTTTTTGATCTTGACTTTATTAAGCTGTCGATAGTTGATACATAATCGCATTGACTCGTCTTTTTTCTTAACAAATAGTACAGGTGCACCTCAGGGAGAAAAAATAGGCCAAACAAATCCTTTGTCTGTCAATTCTTGCAACTGCGCTTTCAAATCTTTCAACCCTGTCGATGCCATTCTATACGGAGCTATCGATATTGGAGAAGTTCCCGGTACTAACTCAATAGCAAATCCAACCTCTCTGACTGGTGGTAACCCTAGTAACTCTTTTGGAAACACATTTGAGAACTCACAAATAGTTGGAACTAACTTTAATTTCAATTCTGAAGCCCTTGAATCAAATATATAAGCTAGATATTCTAACACCCATAACCCTTATCCGTCGCTGGAACAGGGTTATGAAGCATTACCAGACTTTACAGAATAATACAAAATTTTATAACATTTAATAACATATTAGAAACCAATCATAACCCAATATACACCTTAGAAGTGAATCGGGACTAAACTGGATACTTAGGGAATTTTTCCCAAAATCTCAAAAAATTTTCCCAAAATCTCCAAAATCGGAGACACGCTCGTGTCATAGGCCGTGTGGGCATTTGATGTGAGGCACACGACCATGTCCCAGCACGTCTCTATACCCGTGTAACTCTCTAACTTGGGTCACATGACCAGCCATACGCCCCTGTGCTAGGCTGTGTATAGGGTGCAGGGGTCACACGGCCAAGCCACACGTCCATGTATTAGGCTGTGTGTAAAAACCTGAGCATTTTGTTTTGAAATTTTAAGATGCAGGGGATACCCGGCCAGACCACATGCCCATGTGCCAGGCCGTGTGTCATACACGGCTGAGACACATGCCTGTGTCTCTGCCTGTGTGGGTAGAAATAGTTCATTTTATGACCTCTTTTCTCACCCATTCTTGACTTTAACCTGCACACTTCAAATTTCATACATATAGGCCATAATAAGGTCACCAAAACAACCAATTCCTAACTTTAATATGGTCATATTATCACATATATTCTAACATTCTAATTAGAACATAAATCAATTCACACATGTAACTACCTATATCAACATGTTTTACCAATTTATTCATTACTATGCCTAGGAACTATCCATCCATTAACCACACTAGTACTTATATCAAACATGATAAAACCATACATATATAAGTTAACTTGAAACATAAACAAAATGTAATTATTGGCATTTACACACCCATTTAAATTCCTTATACATGCCATATAAACCATAATATATATTACAAGATCTACCGGAACAAGTTGGATAGTGTGGCTTGTTGTGTTGATCCTATCTACCGACTTCTCGAAAATCTACAAAGAACATTAAACAACACAAGTAAGCTTAATGAAGCTTAGTAAGTTCGTTGGTTTTAAACATAAATCTTACCAAACATATTATAACAAGTCATTTAAATAAATTATTCAGTATACGAATCCTGCCAAACACAACTTCCATCAACGAATTCATATATTTCAGATCAATATCAATAATAACTTTAAGTCTTCAAACATTAATTCCATATGCACTTGCCAACCCTTGTCGAATCGGAGAACGTCTTACAGATATGAGTACATCGTATACAGAAGCCCGAAGGCTACACAGAACCACATAAGTGCTAAATATAAACCCATAAGGGTTGAACGAAAGCTCATAAGAGCTGAACTTCTTTAAACTGAAGCTTAAAAGAGCTAAACGGAAACCTAATAGGGTTAAACTGAAACTCATATGAGTTAACTAAAGCTCATGAGAGCTAAACGAAAAGTAAACACGACAAAAAATGTTGAACTTCAGTTTACTTGGGAATTTTTCGTCAATTACTCCATTGCATAGAACGACTGTACTCAATCCCGCGTTCCACTTGTTTTGAACAATCAATTTAATTTCATAATTTAATAATAATTTTATTTTCAACAATATCCTAACTAAATAATATCATTCATCAATCCAATATAAATACTTAGTTTAACCATACGAACTTACCTGGGGTAAATTTGTGAGTTTTGTAGTAGTTCAGGGACTATAATGCTATTTTCCCTTTTCACGTTTGTCTACGGGCTCTTGATATAAAATTAAAAATATTCTTTCATTAGCATTTATTTAAGTTCAATTCACTTCACAATTAATACCCTTTAATTTTCAAAATTACACAATTACCTTAACTTTTACAATTTTTGCAATTTAGTCCCTCTCCAATTAACCTATCAAAGGAGCTAATTTTTCTCAATTGAAAATTTATCTAAATATTATAAACTATCATACAACCTTTGATCAATAGAATTTTAGTATCAAACCCCAGTATTTAATTTTTTCACAATTTGATCCTATAATCAATTTCTATTGAAATCACTTGGGAAAATCATCATATAATAAAATTAAAGCTCTAAATCCATGTTAATTCATCACAAACATCTAGCACTCATTAATGGTAACTTTCAAAATTACCCATAAAATAAAAAATTAATGACATAAATAGTTGGACCGAATTGTAAAAGTCTTAAAGACACAAAAATTTTAAGAAAAGAACAAGAATTAAATTTACATGAAGTAAAAATATGAAAATCAGCTTTTGGGAACCTCCTATGGCGCTTTTAGCTAAAGAATTGTGAAGAAATTGCTAGAAACTCTTTTAATTGCTTATTTATTTATTTATTTATTTTTTACAAAATTTCCAATTTTGCCCTTGTTTCACCTAATTTCATGATTCTCTACTTATGTCGCCCCAGCCGTCCTCTTTGGGATAATTTGCTATTTTAGTCCTCCCTTATTTATCACTTAAGCCATTTAATTATTATTTCTTTAATTAACAAGTTTTGGACCTTTTTCAATCTAGTCCTTTTTAATTAATTAACTATCAAAACGTTAAAATTTTCTAACGAAACTTTAATACTAACTCAATGACACTCCATAAATATTTATAAAATATTTACAGTTGGTTTATGAAATCGAGGTCTCGATACATCATTTTCGAATCCACTTAACTTAATACTTTCTTCTAAAACACAAATCACTATTTCAAAAGTCTTTCTAAAATCACATTTAACTCATAAATAATAAATAATAAAATTTTCAAACTCACTCGTTAGATTTAGTGGTCTCATACCACTATTTTCAACACCACTGAAAATTGGGTTGTTACAGATATGCCTCACAACCCTTCTTGACATATTTCTGAGCTAACATAGCTGAAATGATATTAGCTGTACTATCAAATCTATCTGATTCAACCCAGACTATTTTACCATTCTGACACTTCAATAAAATTTGCTTTCGTTTACAAATCACAATAGCATCATGAAGAGTCAACCAATCTATACCAAGAATTAATGGTAATAACGTCAAATCAGCTGGAAAGTTACAATCCCGAATCATCAGAGGGTAATTTCTACAAGCTTTATCAACTAACACATATTGACCTAGAGGATTCATTACTTTGATCACAAATTTAGTTGACTCATAAGGTATTTTCTTATCCGACACTAAAGTTGTGCATATATATGAGTGCGCTAACCCCGGGTCACTCAAAGCATTAACATTAGTATAAAAGATAGAAAATGTACTGATAATCACATCAGGTGCTGAAGCTTCCTCATGAGCTCAAATTACATAGGCCCTAGCTGGTGCCCAAGCCTCAGATCTAACTATAGAATCTTTCATCCCACTTCGACTATTTCCTGTATTACCACTGTTTCTGGATGGCCTTCCTCTCGCAGCAGTGTTACTCGAACGAGTGTTCTGAGCTTTCTCTCTATCAGGTCTTTCAAGATAGTCTCAAAGAAAATGATCATGGGGACCACATTTGAAGCACGATTCATCTCACAATCTGCACTCTCCGAAATGTCATCTATTGCACTGTTGACATTCATGTTTATTATTTTGAACACTCCTCACACTCGTTACAGAAGTAGCCTGAGGTTTCAAACTTGAATGTTGCTTCCCTTTATCTCTTCCTAAAAATCCTACTAAAGCTGATGTATGACTGTGAAATTCTTTTGATTTCTTCAATGGAAATGAAAATGATTTTCTCATAAGTCGTTTAGCAATATCACGAGCCTCGAAATTTGTCTTTCTTTTAGCTTTACTAAGTTCTAAAGCTTTATGTGCTCAATCCACCAATGCCATAAATTCTTTCAATTCCAGAATCCCTTCTAACAGTTTGATATTTTTGTTTAAACCATCTTCAAATCGAGTGCACATAACAGCTTTTGTTGGTATACATTCTTGAGCATACTTTCTAAGTTGCACAAATTCTCTTTCACATTCCACTATAGATCTACGACATTGCTTCAACTCTAAAAACTCTTTTCTTTTCTTATCAATGTATCTCTAACTGATTTTTTTCTTTTTAAATTTAGTCTGAAAGAAATCCAAATTCACACGATCTTTTAGTACCACCTCAATTAAAGTATTCCACCACTGATACACTGAGTCTTTCAGCAACGATATCACACATTTCAAACTATCAGTAGGAAAGCAAGACAGTTCATCAAAAACTCTGATAATATTCTTTAACCAGAACTCAGCCTTTTCTGGATCGTCAACCGAAGGTCTATTCACTCGTACCTATTCTAAGCTGTGAGGAATAGTAGGGGCAGATTACGTTACGGGAGGGGGTAGAGGTCGTTGAGCCATAGGGTTCGTTCTAACGAACTCAAAGAACCATTCAAACATTATTTGAAAGAAGGCTTCTTTCGCCTCACTTCCCCGGCCCTTAGGTATCGACCAATTATTAGCTACTCCATGAACGAAGGCTTGCACATTACTTTCAACCTCATCAGAATCAGCTCGGTTGGATGATATCTTTTATCTATATCAAAACATAATTCAATTTGAGTTAGGAGATATCACATTATCATAGGTTATATAATGACATGTATTTCTAAACTCCATACATGCTATGTTCAATCTGAGAACTGACTAAATTATAGCTCTAATACCACTAAATGTAACACCCCTAACCCGTCTCCATCACTAAATTAGGGTTACAGAGCATTACCTTACAATTTCGAACACTTTAATATCAAAACATTTCATTAATGTCATTTAACAACGATCACTTAAAATTTATCAACACCCTAGCATACATGTACATTTGGACCTTAAATCGGGCCTTCGAGGTTCTAAAATCAGTTTGGGAACAATCTGGGACTAAATCGAAACAAATTAGAATATTTGGGAAAAAGTTACAAATTTGAAAACAGGGGTCACACTGCCGTGTGACATGGCCCAGACTGTGTAACAATCGAACAAAGGGACACACGACTGTGTCCTAGCCTGTGTCTCAAACCGTGTAACTCACTGAGTTAGGTCATACAGTCGTCTTGCAAGCCGTGTGCTAGACCGTGTAACTCTCTGACTTGTGACACATGACTGTGTCACAAGCTGTGTGCTAGGCCGTGTAACACACTGACTTGATACACAAAAAAATGAACAAGTGATACACCAAAAAGAATCTTTTGAGAAAGAAAAGAATTAAATCTTGCAAAATAAATGCTTCGAAGAATGTTTTATTAATCGAATAAACAAAGTTGTAACATATTGAATAGAAAAGAATACGTTATGTAGGCTACATAAATAACTTGTCCTATTTGAAGTAAAAGTATAGCTCGTTTTAAGTATAAGATTTTGCAACTAAACCTTACTTTCACATGAAAAAACCAAATGATTAAATTATTATGGAGAGACTTAGATGGCATTTAGCTAAGGAGTTTAATAGACTCAAGGAAAAGAAAATTGGACTTATGGGCTCAAGATTAGACAAAATAGAATGAAAGAAACCAAGAAGGAAAGATTCAAAACACAATTCAACCCAAATCTAACTTAAAAGACCAAAACAAGGCTTTATTTGAAGGAAAACACACATTTGGTCTTTAAAGAGCACTAGGACTCAAAACATGTCCCAAGATTCATTGGATAATCGAAAAAAAACTTTGCAAGAATGCATAAATAAAGTTTGGTCGAAGAAGATTTAAAAAATTAGTTGAAACAAACCAAGAATAATTAAAGAACCAAAATATGACTTAATGCATTCAAACATGGGATAAAAATCAATAAAAGTATTATGAATTAAAAGACTCAAAGGAATGGAAGAGATACGGAGAAGAAGAAAGCTCATTTGAACTAGAAGGTAAAAAAGGGAAAAAACTTAAATTGAAAGAAAAAAACTTGAAAACTTATTTAGATGACTTTTCAATAAGGATTGGATAAATCTTGGAGCAACTCTCTTCAAATAAATGGAATGATAAGAGAATGAGAGATGCTCTTATTTATAAGGCTAGGAATTAACTAAATCTCTATAGTAATTGTTGAGGCAAGTGTTTGAAATGGTTGATATGTGTTAATAGAAGTTCCCACTTCCATCACCATTGCAGCAAAAGTCCTATTTGCTATATTTAAAAGTGGGCATTTATTTAAACAAAATCTTTGGCATACTAGGATATTTTCAAGTCCATCAATGAAGATCAATTCACTTGGAGAAACATATCTTAAGGATCGAATCAATCATACTGAACCTCTTAGATCAATAATGTTGGATCGAAACAAAACTTGAAGACTAGTCTTCTAATATTCCACCTTTCTTTGTTTGTTATTATTATAGTTTATTTTAACGATTTTTGTTGCTTTTTAGAAATGATTGTAATTGATCTTTAGTAGGTTGGCAAGTCTCAAATTTTCTATATATTTGAGAGACTTGTATAGGTTTATGTAATGATCATTTTGAAAGCACTTATCAGTTCATCAAGGAACATTAATGTGAGAGTGCATTAGAGAAAGTAAAATCTTTTTCTTGTTGGTTTTACAAACTAAGTTCTTGTAGGGAGAATTTAGTGGTGATAGGACTAGCCTTTGAGTACAAAAGTGACATTCTACACTAGGGTGTGATAGAGCTAAAATTACTGGTTGTATTGAGTTCAAAGATAGTGGATTCATCTAATTGAGCTAGGCTCTGCAAACTAGGGAAACCAAACTACGTAAACAATTAATTATTGTTTCTCTATTTGAAATAAACCACTATAACTCAACAAGGGTTCTACCTTATCTTCCTATAAATAGATGGCACCGGTAGAGCTATTAACACAACTTTGAGAGATTGTTATTTTGTCAAAAACTGGAGAGAATTTAGTCTCAACTATTATATATATTTTTCAAGAATAACAATTCTACCAGTTTCTATTAAGAAGAGAGAATTTTCGTTTTCACTCCAAAATAAAATAAAATATTTTCTAGTCCTGTGTTTCGATTCAATTGGTTCGAGCCCACACTTGAAGTAGTTCATGGAATGAGAATAGCAGAGAAGATCGTTTGGTTGAAAGCCGGGAACAATGAACGTTCGCTAAGCCGAAAATATAGGTACGAATTTGGTTAAGGTTTATTGCTATAAATATCACAAATCGGGTCGATTTTTAAAATTTTAATTTTTTGCTGTGCAAAAAAATCATTTTTCAAACTGGGATTTTTCCAACAAGCGTAACAACTAAGGTAGTAATTGCACTCTCTTGTAATTACAATGAATTATATTCCCTGGACATGTTTGGCTGACAAAGTGTAATTATATCGCAATTTCTTATGTCATGTTTGGTAGTTCATATTGTAATTACACAATTTATATTTTTAAAAAATATTAATTATTATAAAAAATTATTAGTACAATAAAAAAAATTTCTAAAAAATAAAATCAAGTTATCATATATATTATGTTAGTCCAAAAAAGTATTTGAGAATACGATTATTGATAAAAATAATAAGAAAAATAAACATCATATGTAATTTTATCTAATGGTTCTAGTGTTTCATATTTGTTGAGTTGTTATCTCTTTAATATTTAACGTATGCTTCTTATCATCATTTTTCCGTCCTTGACCAAGTTCGTCATCATCATTTGAATTTCTACTATTAAGGTTATCAAGATCTCATTTTTTTCATGTACTCTTCAAAGTATGGATCATCTCAATCCACCTATGAATGAAGTTATGAAGTATGCAACATGCTAGTAAGATCCAACCTTCTTTTCTATACTAAGGTGATGTTAATATGTGAAATATTTTTTTAGAATGACATATATTATATATATTTTTTATATAATTATCTTTTTTGCCGAGGTTGTGGTTCTTAGAAAATAGACTGTGAACTATCATCCTTACGTATGATTATTTTTTATTTATAGAATTCTTGTGAGCCGAAAACAAATATAGGACATAAATGTAATTTTTCCAAAAAAGGAGTCCATGACGAGGAGAAGATGGAGCAATAGCGGTCGAAGACACCAGGAATGCCTTGTAGCAAAAACTTTGTATTTTTTATGGTTTTTCATTTATTTTCTAGAAATAGAACCATGGAAACCTTAACTGGCAATTTTATTTTATTACCCAACTCTTTATATATCTGTTTAATAATTATTTATGATATGATTGTGATATATATATATATATGTATAAGATGATCCACAGTTGATCTATTAAAGATAAGAAGTGTGGTAATGAGAAAATACATGTGTTGTATTGTTCCATTCACTTCTTTAGGTTATTCGATTATTGTGAGAAGTGTGATAATGAAAAAGTGCATGTCTAGGATTGGATCTGGCAAGGAAAAACTTGGTTTAAGTTGTAACACCCCAAATTGTGGGGTTGGAAGTTTTGAGATTTGTGATTAGGGTCTACGCGTAGCTCGACCAATTATGTGCGTTTTCACGTTTTAGTTTCAGAATGGGCTTGCTAGTCTAGTGGTTGGTTGTGTGTTAGTTTGTCTCTAGGTCCCTGGTTTGAGTCCTCTTGTGTGCATTTTAGGGAAACAATTTTGCTTTAGTATGGTTTTTAAGTATAGTAGATTTTGTTTATTATTTGATTATTATTTATTATTCTTAATGTTTATTTTATTTTATTTTTGGTTTTCTTTCTTTTACACATTCTGCATCGTTTTTTTCCTTCTTTCTTTTTTCTTTTTGGCTTTCTTGCATCTTTTGAAGAGAAAGAGAAGAGAACGATTTTCTTTTTGGTTTCGAAAAGCTTTGAGTTTGTATCCTGGTTGCCAATGTGTGTCGATTGGTTTTAAGCGTTTTGATTGCGAATCAGGTGCGGGATTCAAACATTTCTTTTTCATTAATGAAATTATGATCTGGATGTGTGAAATTCGGTGGTAATGGGTGTTTTCTGAATCGTTAAGTTTTGATGTTGAATTGCCAAATTTTCTGTGGAATTTGGTAAAATCTTGGTGTTCTAAAATTGTTCAATTTAGTATTGAATCGTATGTCTTCAGCATATTTTGGTATCTTGCGGAGTTACCCAGGGTTTGAGAACTATTTTGGCAGCAAATGCACAATTTGTAGCCTATTTCGGTGTGGTTTCGTGACCACACGGGTGGCCATATAGGCGTGTGCCCCCACACGGGCATTTTACACGACCGTGTGCTTTTGGGATTTAGGGTTTCTGGGCTAAATTGGGTGTCATATGGCCTGGCCATATGGCCGCATGGCTGATTTAGGGAAATTAGTCAATTTTCACATGGCCATATCCCCTGGGCATATGGGCGTATGATTGGAAATTAGGGATTTAGCGATTTAGTGCCATACAACCTGGCCACACTGTCGTATGGCTAATTTAGGAATTTAGAAATCCTACAGGGGTATGTGTTTTGGACGCACAGCCGTGTCTGGTGGGAACACGGGCGTGTGAGACCCTTACATGACCGTGTATTCCCTGCATTCTATTTAGCACAAATGGACAGAGAGTTACATGGCCTATTCACATGACCATGTCCCTAGCCCACAAAGGCGTGTGCCTCATCCACACGGGCATGTTGACCCTCCACTTGGTCTAGGCATTTCCACACAGCTAGAGAACACGGTCTTGTGACCCTAAGTCACTTATTTTGGTTCTGTGTATGTTTTTGATCTGAAAACGTGCCTATGTGTTATTTGTGACTATGGTGTGAGATGACTGATTCTGAACCAGGTTAGCTGGGTGTGTGTGCATATTTGTTTCTGTCTGACCGTCTGTTGATGTGTTCATTGATTCTGTGAGATTGTATGCATACATACACTCTCATAAAGTAAATATTTGGGTTAGTTGTGAAGAGAAGGAAGACTGATTCTGATATGATCTACAGTTTATACTGTAACATGTCTGTACAGCAATTTACTGCACTATACTGTACTGCATATATGCCAACCTTGCTGCATATTATTATCTAAGTGGCTTAGTCCACATACATGGTGTGTAAGTTTAGATGGGCCTTTCAAGGTCGTATATGGTGCTTTTGGTTGGATGAGCATATATAGCTCTTTCGGGGTGTGATTGGGGGATGGAGAGGTGTGTTGGCTGGATGCGTGGGTTTTTATTACTTGACTACATTTATACGCATCTGCTTGAGTGTTCTGGGTGTAAGATTATTTGACTGTATTTCGTTTGACTAAAAAACACTTGTGATTGAGTATTTGTGTGTGACATGGTGTGCTTGAATTATTACATTCTGTTGGGACGTTGGTTCTAATTTTACTTTCTGACTCTGTGTATATCTGTAAGTATGTTATGCTATCGAATTGAGTTTCGTAATTTTGTTTTTAGTCACGTGACGAACTTACACTGAGCTCTTGTAGCTCACCCCCTTAGTGTTTCCTCTTTCAGGCACATTTTCGTCTTCTATAGCTGGACTCGGCTTGCTGGAGGTATCAGAAGTGTCATGTTTTTAAAAATAGTTAATAAAGGATTTTCTGTAAATCTGAGTTTTATGTAAACGGTTTTGGACTGCAAGTTCTATTTTAAATACTGTGGTATAAAATTTTGTGTTAAATACAAGTAGACGTAATTTGGATTGAACAACTGTATTTTGAAATATCGGGATTGATAATTGAGAATTTTACATAACCTAAATACTGTTTATTTTCTCACTTGTTGAACCAAAATTTTTCTACGATCATTTCGGTAATCAATGTAACCTACGGGATTAGGTCTAAACTTCTAGGTCAGGTTTTGGGGTGTTACATAAGTGGTCAAATACGACTCACCTCCCTTTCCAGGGAACCTACTCTTGTGAATAATAGAATGTGAATATTATAAAATTGTCATAGCATGTTATGCATATATGAGATAAGCATGCCATATAGTTTAGGAAAGAATGCCACATGTACTTGTCATGCATATATTGGTCATAAATGATTGAAACTTAAAATTATAAAAACCTTGCATGTTTTTTAAAATATTGAGTGAGAGAAGGTCCCTAAACAAGACTTACGGTCTCCATCAATAGTTTCTTGTGATGACATGAGAAGTGCACATCACACAGTAGGATTGTTATATGGATTTTACTGAAGAGAGTTCTTAAAAGTAAGAAGAATTCTTTTATGATCAAATGATAATTGGATTAGTCCTTGTGGTAGGCATTATCATGCGATAGGTCAAGAAATTCTATCTTCAAAAGAGGACAAGTAGTCAAAGCATGCTACTCGATGAAATTTCCCCACGATGACTCATTTATGGTGCATGATACGATAGGTGTTGAGTTGATGGTTATACACTCAAGTTCTTCTAGTTAAGTAACTCCACATGGAGCTCTACTTAATTTAGAATGATGACCAAATGTTAAATGATTATTAGTACGTGTGAATGCCTATGGAATTAGGTTCATGTATTAATTGGTTCTTAGTAGTTGATCATGACCACCCCACGGTGGCTTGATTCAATGGGTATGATAATTATTGTTAGAACGACTTACAAATATTATCAAGATTTAATGTAAGATGCATGCATCATCTTAATGCATATCGTAATGTTGCAAAATGTTTTCAAACTTTTGCTTAATAGAAATATATTAATATATGAATGTTTTTATTTTTAGTTAGAACTAACTCCCTTATTGAACATACTCACTGAAAACAAATTAAACAAGAATTATGATAAATCCATAGCCCAAGGTAATATTTTTGCACTTTTGATAGCTAACAAGATGTGAATTTATTGAATGCTTTAAAGGAAAACCCAAAATAACAATGAAGATTATTGTATCTATTTGAAAGAAACCTAAAAGACCAATGAAAACAAAGAAGAAAATAGCAATAAATAACTACCAAGCTAAGAAAGGAAAAATCGAGAAAGGTAAAAATGGTGAGGGAATAAAAGATGTTGACAAAAAGATGATAAAAGATCCCCCCTTTTGTTGTGGCATAAAGATGCCTTAAATATATCAGATCCCTTAACCTTAACATTGAAAAAAATACCTTTAAAGAGAATGATGTGACTTGAGCTAAGTTTGGACACAAAATTGCTCCTTGCAGCTTTCTGCACCCGTCAAACTTCAGTGTTGCCACACCCAAACTTTAGTGTTACAAAATCCATGGCATTGGACATGAGCTTGGCTAGGGGTTCTTGGTGTCATGACCTTGAGGACAATAGGCACGGGCTTGGCTTGGGGTGTAACAACTCGTTTTTCAGCAGCGTCAAAAATAATGATTTCGAGATCACAATTCTGTTGAGTGAGTCCATGAACATTAGTAATTAATATTTATGAGTTAAATATAGTATTATGGTAAATTTTGATTTGATATATTTTGTTAATTGGTTAGTTAGTCAAGGTACAAGTGGTGTATATCGAAAGGCAGTGGTTTTGGAAAATAAGGTATTGAGATCTCGTTTTCATTAAATATTTACGGAGTTTTTGAATAAGTGGGTTGAAGTTTGGTTTATTAATTTTGGTGATTTGATAGTTAATTAAGGAAAAAGGGTTAAATTGTAAAAATAGTAAAAATTAATCATTGTGGAATTTTATTTAGTTTAAGGATCAATTATAGAATTGAGCCATATTGCATAAGTGAATCGAAGAAAATGATGACATATTCCACTTAGTAAAGTTGATGATGTTTAAGGATTAATTAATTAAGTTTTGAAGATAATTAATTAAAACATTTAGTTTAAACAAGGTATAAAAGTTAAATAAAAGAAAAGATGGTGGTTGTCATCATCTAAAAAGAGCCATAGCCAAAACATGAAGAAAGAAATAAGGGTTTTCAATTTTCAAGCTTTTTTCTTCAATTTGGTAAGTGATTTCAAGTTCGTTTTCTTGTATTTTTTATGTTTTTGAGTCGTATCTCTGTTTTCAAAATTGTTAAAGTTTGTAAAAGATGCCATTGATGTTTTATAAAAGCTTTTTTGGCTATTTGGTTAGTTTTGAAGCTTAGATATGTTAATGGACAAGTTTGTAAAGTAAAAGTTATTAGTTTTGAGTTTAGGGACTAAAATGCAATAAATTTGACATATGCATGAAAATTTTGAAATTATGAATTCTAAGGGACTATATGAGGATAGAATTGAGATCCATTTCAAAATCGAAGCTCAAATTTGAAAGTTATAGTATTTTTGATTTTAGAGTTTAGGGTTTAGGTTTAACCTAAACAAGTCACCAGACACTTATTCATTAATCATGTAGGTTTAAACCAAACGGGTAACTAGACACTTTTATTCATTATTCATGTAGGTTTAACCCAAACGGGTAACTAAGAACTATTCCTTTCACCCGTGTACGGAGTTCTTTTATGAAGTTTCATCGGGTAGAATTATAAAATGGAAATGTGATGATATGAGATTAATGATGGCAAAAAGAATGTTCATGATATAGATAGTTAATATAAGTTGGTTTATGAAGGAAATATGAACTATTGAGGTTATATTTATGGTTTGAGCTCAAAACCTTATGTATTTGACGATGTTGTATTGTTTTAACACCCCTAACCCATCTTCGTCGCCAAATTAGGGTTTCAAAGAATTACGACATATAACAAATCTTAATACATCATAAAATCAATCAAATATTAATTTAAATACTATTTATTCACAACCAATCATCATTCGTTGGATTCATACAAAAATGAGCTTTAAATTGAGTATACGGAACCTAAAAATCAATTTACAATTAGGGGCTAATTTGAAACAAAATAGAAAAATGTAGAAAAAACTAAAAACAGGGGTCACACGGTCGTGTGGCCAGGCCGTATGACAGAGCCCAAATTGTGTGGCCAGATCGTGTACAATTTGAAATAGGGTCACACGACCGTGTTGCCAGGTTGTGTAACAACCTTTGACCGTGTGGAAAAAACCTATACCAAAATTAAATATGCCACATGGCTGTGTGGAGTGACCGTGTGTGGCACTTGGCTGTGTGAAAGTCTGTGTCCCAAGTCGTGTGCACCTAAAATGACTTCCAAAACAAGCCAAAATATTACCCATTTCTTAGGTACCAAGCCAAACCAAATTCAACCATTTTCACACATTCAAACATGCTTAAAACATACAAAAACATTCAACCTCAAGCCTAACCAATGTGCCCTCACTGGCACCACATTGCATACATCAAACTAACAATTTCTATTTCATCTATCAAGATCATATAACAATTCATATAAATATGTTCATTTGTTCAAGCCTTTATTACCCGTTGAACCAAATGAAATAACATTGGATACTCGGGAAAATGCTTATACAAGCCGTGACTGTAACTGTATATGCTCATACGAGCTATGAAATGGGTATACTCACACGAGCTATGGGTCAGGATGTTAGGCTACACGATGTTGCTCACACAAGCTGTGGAGAATTCGCAACAAATGTAGGACCTCAACCATCGGTAGGACATCCAAAACCAGCACCCGAAACTGTAAATAACCCCTAATGACATGTCATTTGTATCCTAAGTATTCACAAGATTCATAGAGGCCACATTACATATCCAAATCATTTAACTACATTTTCATTATACCATTTCAAGCTCACACCCATGTATTTCACATTTTCTAAACATAATCATCAATTGAATCATCATTGCAATTTAGTCCAAAATAACTAATCGACATATATCATTCAATTTAACTACACCTAACATGAATAATAGTTAACATGTTATCAAAAGAAAAAAATTAATAAGTTTAAATAATATACGAACTTACCTAAACAAAAACAGTTACGAATTCGATGCTAACAATTAATCCGTTAATTTAGTTTTTCCACGGTTTAAGTCCACAGCTTGATGTCGTGACACCACACATTTAGTGTTGCAACTTCAGTGGCAAATTACTCCAAGTTGATTTTTCGCTGAAGTTTGCTTCTTTAAGGTGATAGGGAGTCAGTGTTGCAACACACATGCACCATGTCATGACCCTTACAACAATTAAGGTTCTTATTGATGTTTGGCCTTAGTCATCTCGCTACACAAGATCAAATCAATCATTAGACTCCTAATGATATAGTTTTTCCAATTTGGGTCTCAAAAGAAGAAAAATGTAAGAAAAACTATTATTAACACTAAAAGATAAGAATCAATAAAAAGCAGTAAAAATACTCGTAAACTACTTGAGAACAAACTCATTAAATATTTTAGAGAGCCTAATTTGACATGAAATTACGATAGTTCATAAGACTTATGCTAAGTTATAATCTTTTTATAATACGCAAATTAAGTAAAAATAATATAAAATTTATAATATATAACCTTTATAAAAAATTATAAAGTGTCAAATAATTTTTATAACTCTTCCTTATAAATAATATGATTTTTTACCATAATTTTAGAAAAAAGTTATTTTTTATAAATAAATTATGATAAATAACTATAACAATTTTTTAATGAATAAGTATATTATTTTTGTAATCTATATTATGGACACATAATTAAGTTATGCCCATACTTCTTGGCCATAATTTTTTATAAATGAATATATTATAATACTTTTTTTAGACTAAGAATATATTATAATACTTTTATAACATGTAAATTAATTTTATAATAAACATTTTTACCTTTGAAATTTTTTAAGATTTAAATAATATAATATTTATTATAACTTTATAAAATACAAATAGATTATTTTTATAATATATTTTTTAGGATTTATAATACAAGAAAATTTTTTTTCATAACCATCCCAAACACTTAAAACATATTCATGCTTATAATATGTTTTTATAACTTAAACTTGTATAAAATATATTTTTTAAAATTAAATTTGGGTGTACTACAATTCTCACCTTCCGCTTAGAATTAGAAAGTATAATTGGAGTGCTCGAGTAACGCTCAATTCAATGGGACTCACCAATTACAATGGTTTTTCAAACATGCTACCATTATGTAATTACAAGCAATTACACCCAAATCCAGTTATTACGTGGCTTTCCAAACACTAACTAAATGTTAACTCTGATGAAATTTGGTCTTATTTAATTCTTTGAGACTAATGCTCTGTTTGATAAAGTATTGAAAAAATTCAATCAACTGAAAATTAATATTTCAGTACTTAATTTATTTTAAAACATATTTAATAACCCACAATGAAAACTACTAGATCAAAATTTCTCAACAAAAGTGTAGAAAATAATAAGTAGGTTAACAGAGAATAAATTCAATGATTTATTTTATTTCTTTTAGCATTATATTATATTATATCAAACAATCTAATTATATTTAATATTTAATTTTAAATAAAATATCAAATATATTTTATAACTTAATTTCAGCACTTAATTTTTTACTACTTATCTTTTTAAAACTTAAAATTTTAATTTATCAAGCATAACCCAAATTAAATCATTTATGGTTTGATTTTTTTTTTTTGTTTGAAATAACATTTATGGTTTGATTTTATCCGTATAATGAAGGGACGTGTGAAATACATTTACCCCACAAATAAATGTGGAATAAAATAATCATTACTTGTATGTATTTTCACAACAAAAACAAAAACCTCCTGCGGGAGCTCTCAGCTTTTTAAATTCCCACATTGTATTCATTTTATCCTCGTTTCTCTCCTTTTTTTTCATCCCTTGGCATTTCAGTCCACACGTTTTTCTTTTGTTTCTCATTTGTCAGCCATGGAAGAACTAATCATCTCTCCATCTTCATCTTCATCACTAGTTTCATTTTCCCAGGAAACTCCACCTTCAACCCTACAGCAAAGGCTTCAATTCATTGTCCAAAGCCATCAAGAATGGTGGACATATGCCATATTTTGGCAGACATCAAACGACGACCACGGTCGTTTGTTCTTGGCTTGGGAAGATGGACATTTTCAAGGAACCAAAGACACATCTCCCAAATCAACACCCAACAACAACAACAACAACGACATGTACAGCATTCAAGGCTTACATAACGAGCGAAGGAATGTTTTGAAAGGACTTCAAGCACTCATCGGAGACAACCATCATATAAATGGTTCGTTGGTCGACGGCACTGATATTACTGATGCTGAATGGTTCTATGTGATGTCATTGACTCGATCTTTCTTTCTCGGTGATGGGGTTTTAGGCAAGGTTCTTAGTACTGGCTCTTTGGTTTGGTTAACTGGTGCTCATGAGTTGCAGTTTAATGGTTGTGAAAGAGCTCGAGAAGCTCAATTGCATGGTATCAGAACACTGGTTTGTATACCAACAAATCGTGGTGTTCTTGAACTTGGATCTTCGGATATGATTAAGGAAAACTGCAAATTTGTTCAACAAGTGAAATCCTTGTTCGGTTTCGATCCAAACCGAACCTCGGGTTCAACCCAGTTCCTTGAAAGGACTATCTCCTTTCCAGATATCGGCTTACTAGCCGGCATTGAAGAAGAAAATGGCGGCCCTGATAATAAAACCATAGGAGATTTAAAGCCAGGGCAGCAATCTTCTTATGTGGACTCAGAGAATTCAGATTTCGATTGTCCATTACTTGCCGTGAATAACACCGAGAATATCAGAACCCCAAAGAAACGTGGAAGGAAACCTTGTCTCCGACGAGATACACCAGTGAACCACGTGGAAGCCGAGAGGCAACGCCGTGAGAAGCTAAACCATAGGTTCTACGCTCTCCGAGCTGCAGTCCCTAACGTGTCGCGCATGGACAAAGCGTCGCTGTTATCCGATGCCGTCACGTACATCACCGAGTTGAAGTCAAAAATCAAAGACTTGGAATCACAGCTTCGGAAAGTGTGTAACGAGAAAGTGAAAGTGGAAACCATTGACGCCATGGATAACCAAAGCACAACCACGTCCGAGGAACAAGCAGCAGCCAGGCCTAGCAATTCATCATCCGCTGCAACTGCCAGGTTTAGTGACCTGCAACTCGATGTCAAGGTTATGGGAAACGATGATGCCATCATCAGGGTTCAATCAGAGAATGTGAACTATCCTAGTGCTAGGTTAATGTCAGCACTTCGTGACTTAGAGTTTCAAGTCCACCATGCAAGCATGTCGTGTGTTAATGAGCTTATGCTCCAAGACATTGTTGCAAAGATCCCTTGTGGATTGACAAGTGAAGAAGCTATTAAATCTGCTCTTCTCTGGAGGCTACATCAGTGATATTATTATTTAGTGTGTAATATCTGTTTTAATTTTTTTTATTTGTTTTAATTTCTGCTTCAAGTGATTTCCCATTGAGCTTTAATTTCAAGTAATTAAGTGAGCAACTTTTTTTTTCCCCGGTTTAGTTTTCTTGTTGCTGTTCCCCAGGTCCATGAAATGTTTGATCTCGAAAGAGTACGGAAAGAACAGTGATTTTTTAGGCTACTAGCCACTCACGTAATTTTTTTTTCACTAAAAGTTAAAACTATTTATTTATTTTTATCATGCAACTATATTGGAGTTTTGATTATTTTTATTTTTATGTTCGGTGATCAAAAGGGATAAAGTTGAATAGTTGTGTTATCATTTAATATCGTTTCATAGTTGGGTGACAAAAAAAAAAAATCATAATTGGGTAACCTCTATTGTAGTTTCTCCATTTTTTTAATGTAATTATATTTTGAAAAAACAAGAAGAATAAAGTAGTATTTTCTAAAAGTAAATGGTTAGTTTTAGCACAATTATTTATAGGTTAAAATATGTCATAAGTCCATGTACTCTTCACAAATTTGGAATGTGTATTTTTTTAAGGAATTTAGTCCCTCGACTTTAAATTTCAAAATTTAAATCCAATTGTTAACATTATTACTTTTTTTTTGTTAAATTTAATAGTGAGACATTTTGAAATAAAAAAAATACTTACTTGGTAGCAATGTAATTTAAAAAATGGTGTTGTAACAAACCATAATTTAACAAAATAATGTTAACAGTTAACAATTGAATTTGAATATTAAAATCTGAAAACTAGAGAGACTAAAGTTCAAGTAATAAAAGTACAATGACTATATTTAAAATTTACAAAGAGTACATGGATTCATTACATATTTTAATCTCATTTATAAGGGAATATTTAATGTTGTTAGTGAACAATGACATTGCACATTATCATTGAAGAAAATAAAAAATAGTGGAGGACTTATAAATAAATATTATTTTTATTGAATATTATTTTTTCTACAATATTGGGGGTGGGAAATAGGGGTAACATAGTTTGAACCAACGTCAGATGGGTGTTTGACAAGGGTTTTAACTACTGCTCTATGCAAGTCAAGACAAATTACTGAGGTAAGTCTTTGAAGTGGTTGTCTATGTGCCAATTGAAGTTCCCACTTTGATCATCACTACGACAAACATCTTACTTGCCATATTTGAAAGTTGACAAATTTTAAAACAAAACCTTTGGGCTATAATCAATGTTGATATTTTGGAAGTATTTAAGACCATAAATAAAGGTCAATCCATTTGGAAACAACACATCTTAAGGATTGGATCGAATCTTACATATAAAATCTCTTACTTTATGCAGATTGGATCAAGAGCTTTGAAGATATATCTCTAAACAGTTCACTTTACATTGGTCTTTATTAGTATATTATAGCTATTTTAGCTATTGTTTAGTAGGGATTGGATTGTAATTGACTTGTAACGCCCCAAAATTTCTAATTTCGTTATTGTGAAAATATGACACAAATATCTGGCAGCTTTAGTGGTTATGTGTTTTGGGAGTGTTTTGCAGGTCTCAAGTTCAAGCCTTCGCTTGGGCAAATTTTGGTATTTTGAATGGATTGGGCCTTACTCTTGTTCAGTAGGCTTTCATTTGATTGTTGGGTAAATTACATCAGAATGGGCTTGTTGATTTGGTGGATAAATGGTGTGTTATTATGGTGGAGGTCATGGGTTTGAATCTTTGGTATAGCAAGGATTGTATTTTTTTTTGCTCCTAATTTCGGCAAGAGTTATGCTGAACTGGGTTTCTGAGTGGTGGATGTGTAGTGGGAAGTCAGGGAGCGATTTTAGGAGTGAATTAGGGGATTATAGGGGAGTATATCCAAAATCTGATCATTTTTTTCTTTTTCGAAAAAAAAGAGAGTCGTTTTTCTCTCCATCTTTCTGACGTTTTCTCCCCCCATCTCTGTCGAATTTTCTTTTTTCTTTGCTTCTTACTCGGTTATCTTTTCTTTTCTTTCCTCTACTACTGTTGAAGTTCTCTTGTTTCCCCTAATTCATTCTTTCCTCTTGATTTCGTAGCGTTAAGCAGCACTTGTGCAAATTCAGTAAGTTGGTGGGTATCATTTTAAGATATTATTTTCTATTCAATAGTCTAATTCTGGGGTGTTGGCAACAACATTTCATGAGGATTAAGGCTCTCATCGTGATTTTCATAAACGTACCGATTTAAAGCTTTGCGGTAAGTGTTCATCGTTTTATGGGTAAGTATTTTGGTTTTGGGATTTTGATTAATGCGAGGTAAGACTAATTATGGTGTTATTTGTTCAATTATAGGCTTTAGAGTGCTCAGGGACTATTTTAGCGTCAAACAAAACCAAGTGTGTACCCGAAACGCAAAAATAAGGGATTCGGCGAAAAGCTGAAATTGCTTGCTGTTTGGACAGCAGCAGTAGGCTGACTTTGAAAAACAACCATAAATTGTGGAAATTGAATTAGAGGATGAACAAAATATGGAATTAAATCTTGTTGAGTCTAGTTTCTCATAGAAGAAACAGTGTTAGTAATGGAAGTTTAAATTGTGAGATATAACAAACTTTGTGAGACAAGGTCAGAATGAATTCGGGTTCCCCTATTCTGACTTTGGAAAATTATCAAAAATCGGAGAAAAATAATTAGGGGTTAAAATTTACATGTTTAAATTATAAATGAGTCTATTTTCAATATAAACAAATGGAAACATCATCCAAATTTTTTACTAAGATATAACTAATTTTTATTAAAGAAGAGTCAAAGCTGTCAGACAACAGAACAGGGGTAAGTTTAAAGATTTTACTGTACTTATTGGCTAGACTAAAAATTCTAGAAATTTTATGATAAAAAGGTACTTGAGTCTTGTTTCAAAGACATCAAGCGGATCTTAATTCAGAAACCTGTAGCTTAAGATATAAATAATTTAGTAACAGTGACTCAAGTAGACAACTTTGAAGGATCATATAAGTAAATAGTGAAAACACATGTGAATAATTATCTAGCATGGGTTACATTAAAATGGATCACCAGGCCAAGGCCAATTTGGGCCATGTGGGCCACACGGGCGTGTGGGCCTACACGGGCAAACATCATGGGCTTGTAAGCCCATTTTTACTGTTTTATTACTAAGGTTGCACCGGTTGCCCGAGTCGACCGTGGACCTACTGTAGGGTCGATAAGCTTACCTAGACCTCTAATTGACTGAAATGACTGTAGGACTAATATGATTAAACCTGATAATGTCTCACTAATTTGATACCGTATGCCCTGTTTACATGCATGATATTATGTTATAGCATATCATATATGTATATTGCATTGCATTGGGTTAGGGAATTGTAATGTTTGGAGAAAGTGTACTGGAAGGCCTCGAGCCTAATTTACTGGCAACTCAGCTACAAACTACTGTCTAGTGCCGCATCCGGTACTACTTGGAGTGTAGGGATGGGTGGGTTGATTATATCCCCACATGGAGTGTAAGGTTGGACGGAGATTGTTTGTAGAGGCTGGATGGGTAGGATTTTTGTGACTGCATATCTGTTACTGCTACTGTTACTGTGATGGGCTAAAGTCTTACTGCATGACTGCTTTTGTACTGATATGGGTTAAGGCCCAAACTGGACTGATACTAATACTGAAAAGGGCTTAAGCCCAGACTTTGATTATCTGTTTATAGTCTGTACATTTGTATGGGGATTAAACACTGAGTTTATGTAAACTCACCCCTTCTGTTTAATCTGTATAAGTAATCCCTGGATAAAGGCGGATCGGTGCAGTGGAGGACTCAGTGGTGGCCACATGACTTCTTTTAAACTGTTTATTACCTATTTATGATTTTACTTTTATTTGGGAGTAGTTTGCTATAATTATGGCCTTTACAGATTTTGGTTTAAATTTAGATTTTATACGGTTTTATGATTTAAATATGCTAGTGTTAGGTAAAACTCAGGTTTTCAAATGAAAATAATGTTTTATAAAAAATACCACGAATACGCAAACTGTTTAAAAGCTTCCGTAATAAAAAAACGTTTAGAAATTGAATAACGATTTGTAAATGAATAATGTTTTGGAAACGAACGACACGATTTGAAATTAATATAAGAAAATGAAAAAATTGGTTAAATAGAAAAGGGGATTTAGCGACGACATATTTTCGAAAAGCACTACCATGTGACATCGTTAGATTCAACCATAACGTCTAGGCTAGGTTTGGGGTGTTACATGACTCGTATATGTTTATGTACTAAGTTTTGAGGGCACTTATCATGTAACGCCCTGGCTAATTTAATTTTGTTTCTGTGAATTTTTTCATTAATATGTATCTACTTCAATGGTTAAGAGATTTGAAGGTGTGTATGAGGTATTGGGTTTAAGTTTCACTTTTGGAAAATTCTGTTATTTTTTCATCCTAGCCTTATCCCTATTGGATGGGCTTATGTTATATTTTTTGGTAAACTTATATTAGAATGAGCCTGCTGGTTTGATGGTAATGTAATAGCCCGTTTTAAGAGAAATCAGAGCAGTAGTTTCGGGACCATAAATCCGAGTTCAAAAGAAAATTTATTTTTATTTTATTTTATATTCTACATTATGATAGGAATATCGTAATAAAATTTTGATAAGAAATTTTACTAATTTTATGTCTAATCCGATAAAAAGAACCAAATTTTATAAAATGCAAAAGTTCATTCTAGTAGCTAAAAGGATTAAATAGCTATGGAATTCAAAATTGGAGGTCCTTATATGACAAATAGACCATTAAGATGAGTTAGTAGATAAGTATGATGATTCATCCATGGAAAATTAAATAAAGAAAATGACTAAATTGGAAAGTAAAAGATAAAATGATGATAAATAATAAAATAAAGAAAATTATCATTTATCATTACCTTTCCCAAATAAAGACATGGAAACCCTAGCTAAGAGAATTGAGCTCAAGCAAGCTTATTTGGCTTAATTAAGTATGAATTCTTGTCTCGTTTTTAGTAATTTTCATGTTTATGAGATTGTAATAGCTTAATTTAGCTATCTCGGGGATTAATTTGCAAAGTTATCAAAGTACTAAGGTTTTGCCATGGATGAGTCTGTATGAATTATGGAAATTATGGTAGATAATGAAAGTTTGCTGATAGATAAACAACTTTTGTAAAGTGAATTTTTGGTGAAATTGTGATTTAGGGGCTAAATTGTAAAAATGTAAAATTCACGAAAAACTTCTAAATTTTATGAAGTACATAGGCCACTATTGTGACATGTAAAAATCAGCTAGGCTTGGAATAAGGATTAAATTGAATGAATTTCATTTTCCGAGCCTAGGGATGAAATAGTAATTAAATAAAAGTATAGCGGTAAAATGGTAATTTTGCCTAAGATATGAATTGAATTGAATATGAATTGTATTAAATTGAGTTAAATTTACTCGTATAGATCCAGATAAACTAAATACGGAATTGGATCAAGGAAAAGAAGAACCGGGGAAAGTATACAGAAAAGACAGTTCTTTTCTTTCTATTATATTAGTATTTTCTATTCTATTTTTTCTATTCTATTAGTATTAGATTAGTATTCTATTCTATTAGTATTAGATTAGTATTAGTTAGATTAGATTAGTATTAGTTAGTGATCCCGGCTCAGTGAGTCCTTTCTTCCGTGATTAACTGTTGGCGCCAGTCCTAGTCCTACATTCCATTTTGTCTCACGAACACTTGGCAAGGTAAGTTCGTGTAACTAAATTATGTATATTTATATGCTTGAATTTAATGTTGTATATGTATGTGAATTGTGTAATTGTCATGGATAAAAATCAATCACATATCCGACAATGTTAGACAAGTATTAAGTTCTGTTTGAATAAAAGAAATTCGATAGATATAGCGTTCTCGAATTGGTTGTGGTCCTGCATGTGTTGCGGACACACCACAACTCAAAAGAGCGTCCCGTTATTAACTCTCATGAGATTTCTGTTATATGGTTCTTGCGAGGTTCCCATTAATAGCTCTTCGAATATCCCGATTGGTTGTGATTCTGCATTTGTTGTAGACATACCATAGCTCTTATGAGCATCTTGATTAATGGCTCTCCGGAGCTTCCCGATATTAGTTCACTTGAACTTCCCGTTATTGGCTCGTATGAGCTTTCTGTTATTGAATCTCTAGAGCTTTCTGTTACATGGCTCACATGAGCTTCCCGTTATATAGCTCGAAAGAGGGCTTCTCGTTTATGTGCTCTTATGAGTACTCCCGAATATGAATCAACGAATTACAGATTTGTACACTTCGTGTGTACTACCCGTGTATCCATTGATATTATAATTGATTCAACGGGCAAAGTTCTTACATGAGAAATTATGAAATTGAGACGACTTGTTACAAATATATACTTTAAATATAAGATATGATATGTGCATGTTTATGGACACTTGATGTGATAAATATATGTATGTGGAAATTGAATATTGATGAGCTCATACATGTTTCTTGATATTCATGTGAATTACATGACTAACATGCTTGATGGGGATATGTGTTTAGGCAAATGACCAAATTGGCTTGAGCATGTTTATTTGCTTATCTTAAATGTGAATTAAATGTTAAGTTAATTTCTTGTTATACGAACTTACTAAGCATTAAATGCTTACTCTGCTTTATTTCCTCTGTTTTATAGTATTTTGAAAGCTCGTTGGGTTGGAAGCTTGGCGGAGATATCTCACACTATCCATCAGCTCGTTTCGGTATAAATAGTAAAATAAATTTTAGGTTATAATGGCGTGTATAGGCTAAAAGTGGTCAAGAATGACATGTATGTATTTGGTTGAAATTAGTCATTGGTATGGCTTGTAATTGGTATGTTTTGATATGTAAAAAGTGGCCTCAATATGTTGATGTGTGTTTGAAATGTATAAATGATGGAAATTATATAGGCATGTTGAGTATTGGTTTGAGATAGTATAAATTTGGTAAAATATGCCTACATGTATGTATGGTTGTTTTGGTAAGTTTGGATAATTGAACATATGAGTTGATATGTCATGTATAAGACTTAGTTTTGGCTTGATTTGAATGTATTATATTGGCTTGTGAAAGTGTTAAAGTGTTGATGTAGGAGAAATACAAATTGGGTGAGAAATAAGGCTTGGAAATGGCCTTATTTTTTCCACACAGGCAGAGACAAGGGCATGTGTCTTAGCCGTATGTGACACACGTCCTCGCACATGGGCGTGTGACTTGGTCATGTGTCCCCTGCATCTTTAAAATTTCAAAACAGAATGCTCAAAATTTATCACACGGCCTGGCACACGGGCGTATGGCTTGGCCGTGTGACCCTTGCACCTATTTAAATGCAAATTTTTATGTTCACATGGCCTAGCATACGGGCGTGTGACTTGGCCGTGTGACCCAAGTCAAAGGGTTACACGAGTATAGACACGGGCTAGGACACGATCGCATGCCCTATTTTGAATGCCCACACTGCTTGACCACACAGGCATGTGTCCCATGCACCTTCGAAAAGTTTTGAGATTCTGCAAAAAAATCTCTAAGTACTCGGTTTAGTCCCGATTTATTTCTAATGTATGTTTTGGGTCTCGAGGGCTCATATAAGGGACTTTATGAATAATATCTGACATGAATGTTAAATAATAAGAAATGTCTGTATTTGATCTGTTTATTCCGTTATTGCTCTATAACCCTGTTTCAGTGACGGATATAGGTTAGGGGTGTTACATTTATTGATATCAGAGCTACAGTTTAGCCGATTCTCAGACTAACATAGCATGTACGAGTCTAGCTATACATGCCATTATATAACCTGTGATAGTGTGATATGTCCTGACCATTTTAAATATGTATTTTCATATAGTAATGTCATCCGACGGAGTTGAATCTGAAGAAGTTGAAAGCAAGGCTCAAACTTCAGTTCAAAGAGCAGTTTCAAGTAGTAGAAGGCCCGTATCTGAGGGCCGAGGAGGAGAGGCAAAAGAAGCCTTCTTCTAAATGATGAATAAATGGTTTACCGAATATATAAGAACAAACTCGGATGTACAACAACCTCTACCCTCTCCTGTTTCTCAACTGACTCTTGATATGCCATAAGTACAGAACTTATTAGAACCAGTAAGCCTCCTATAGATAAAATCCGTAAATATAGGGCAGAAGAATTCAGAGCTACAGCTAAAGATGATCCTAAAAGGGCTGAATTCTGGATAGAAAACACTATTAGAGTTTTGGATAAATTATCTTATACACCGACCGAATGTTTGAAATGTATTGTATCTCTGTTAAAGATTTGATTTATCAATGGTGGAATACACTAATTTCTGTTGTACCGAAAGAAAGGATTACATGGGAAATTTTCTAAATCGAATTCCGAAAGAAATACATCAGCCAGAAGTTTCTTGATCAGAAACGAAAAGAATTTTTGGAGCTCAAACAGGGGCATATGACAATATTTGAGTATGAACGGGAATTTGTCCGACTGAGTAAGTAAGCCAGAGAGTGTATTCCGATTGAAATCCCAATGTGTAAGCAGTTTCAAGAGGGTCTGAATAAAGATATAAAATTTCTACTTAGGATTCTTAAAATAAATGAATTTGTTGTACTTGTTGACCTAGCATACAAAGCCGAAGAGCTTAGTAAAGAGAAAAGACGGGCTGAGATGGGAGCCAGAACTTCAAGTAAAATATTTACGGGAAAGTCATATCAATCGGCCTTAAAGAAATCAAAGAAAAATTTTGATCTTTCTACTACCTTTGCAGGCTACTTTGGGAGCGATAGAGGTATTCAACGTTCTAGTCCTAGATCTCAGGCTACATTTGTAGCAAGTGCGGGTAGTGTTAGAAATACTAAACCCAGATGCAAGCACTGCAATGAACTTTATTTTGGAGAGTGCCGCATGAAAAGCGGAGCTTGCTTTTGATATGGTTCCTTTGACCACTATCTGAGAGACTACCCTTAAAAGCTTGAGAAAGATACTGTTCAAACTTCAAGGCCAAGCAATCCCGCCATGAGAGGTAGATCACCTCGTAATCCCGGTAATTTGAGTGGTAGCCAAGGTACGATAAAAGATTCAATCGTTAGATCTGAAACACGAGCACTAGCAAAAACAAATGTTATTCATGCATGTGAGGATGCTTCTGCACCCGATGTTATTACTGGTACTTTTTCTCTTCTTGATACTGATATAACTGCTTTGATTGATCCTGGTTCAACACATTCATACATTTGCACTAATTTAGTGTTAAAAAGAAATTTGTCTGTTGAGTCCACTGAATTCATTGTTAAAGTATCGAACCCCTTGGGCCAGTATGTAATGGTGGACAAAATTTGTAAGAATTGTCCGTTAATGATACGGGGTTTTTGTTTTCCAACTGATTTAATGTTATTACCATTTTATGAATTTGATGTGATTTTTGGTATGGATTGGTTAACTCAGCATGATGCCGTGCTAAATTGTAAACAGAAGCATATTGTGTTGAAGTGTCAAAACAGAGAATTACTCTATATTGAATATGATAAATTGGATGGTTTGTCTAATGTGATATCAGGCATGTTAGCACAAAAATATGTCAGAAAAGGGTATGAAGCTTACCTTACTTATGTGTTCGATACTAAAGTGTCTGAATCAAAGATTAAATTAGTGCCAGTGGTTTGTGAATATCCTAATGTGTTTTAAGAGGAGTTACCCGGATTACCATCAGTTAGAGAAGTGGAATTTTCTATAAATCTTGTTTTGGGGACAACACCGATATCTATAGCACCATACAGAATAGCTCCTACTGAATTAAAGGAGTTGAAAGCACAGTTGTGAGAACTAACTGACAGAGGTTTTGCTTGACCTAGTTTTTCACCACGGGATGCACCGGTTCTATTTGTTAAAAAGAAGAATGGGTAGTTGAGATTATCTATTGATTACAGCAGCTTAACAAAGTCACAACTAAGAATAAGTATCCACTACCTTGTATTGATGACTTTTTTGACCAGTTAAAAGGTGCACAGTGTTTTCTAAGATTGATTTCCATTTTGGTTATTATCAGTTACGAGTGGAAGACTCAGATGTACCGAAAATAGCCTTCGGAACCAAGTATGGGCATAATGAATTTCTGGTAATGCCTTTTGGCTTAACTAATGCACCTGCAGTGTTTATAGATTTAATGAATAGAATTTTCAGACCATATCTGGATAGATTTGTGGTGGTATTTATTGATGACATGCTAGTAAATTCTCGAGATGAAACCGAGCATGCTAATTATTTAAGAATTGTTCTGCAAATTCTACGTGAGAAACAACTGTATGCTAAATTTAGTGAATGTGAATTTTGGCTTCGGGAAGTTGGTTTTCTTGGACATATAGTATCTGCTAAAGGTATTAGAGTGGATCCGAATAAAATTCAGCAATTGTTAACTAGAAACCACCTAAAAATGTGTCTGAAGGCAGAAGTTTTTTGGGATTAGCTTATTACTATCGGAGATTTGTAAAAAGATTTTCGATGATAGCTTCTTCGATGACACAGTTATTACAGAAAGATGAAAATTTGAATGGTCTGATAAATGTCGGTAAAGTTTTGACCAGTTGAAAGCCCTATTGACTAAAGCACCAGTTCTGGTTTAGCCTGAATCGGGTAAGGAATTTGTGATTTACAGTGATGCATCATTGAACGGTTTAGGTTGTGTTTTGATGTAAGAAGGTAAAGTAATAGCCTATGCTTCTAGACAACTTAAACCACATGAAAAGAATTACCCGATACATGATTTAGAATTGGCAGCTATTGGTTTTGCACTGAAAATTTGGCAACACTATTTGTTCGGTGAAAAGTTTCATATATTCATCGATCATAAAAGTTTAAAGTATCTGATGTCACGGAAAGATTTGAAATTGAGACAAGGCAGGTGGCTTGATCTATTAAAGGATTATGATTTAGTAATTGATTATCATATTGGAAAAGCAAATGTGGTTGCAGATGCTCTGAGCAGAAAGTCTCTATTAGCCTTACGAGCGATGAATACCCGATTGTCATTGTCAAATGATGGTTCAATATTAACTGAGTTAAAAGCTAAGCTGACGTTTCTATAGTAGATCTACGAAGCTCAGAAAAGGGATAATGAGTTACAAGCTAAACAAGTACAATGTGAGTCATCTTCTGATTCAGAATTTCAGATTGGACTCGATGATTGTCTGTTATTTCGAGGCAGAGTTTGTGTACCGAAGAATTTGGAGCTTGTACAAAAAATTTTACATGAAGCTCATAATGGTACTATGACTGTTCATCTCGGGGAGTAATAAAATGTATAATGATTTGAAAAAGATGTACTGGTGGCCGAGAATGAAACGTGACATTTCTGAATTTGTATTTAGTGATATGTCAGCAAGTTAAAGCTGAACATCATGTACCTTAGGGATTATTAAAGCCAGTCACGATACCGGAATGGAAATAGGAAAGAGTTACTATGGACTTTGTGTCAGGATTACCCCTATCTCCGGAAAAGAAAGATGTCATTTGGGTAATCGTTGATCGCTTGACAAAGTCTGCACATTTTATTCTGGAACATGTGGATTTCTCACTTGACAGATTGGTTGAATTATATGTTTCTGAGATTGTCAGATTACATGGTGTGCCAGTTTCTATTATTTCTGATAGAGATTCATAATTTACATCCCGATTTTGGGAAAAGCTACAAGAAGCTCTAGATGCACAATTACATTTCAGTACTGCATTTTATCCTCAGACAGATGGTCAATCCGAATGTATAATATGGATTCTAGAAGATATGCTTCGGTGTTGTATTTTTGAATTCGAAGGCAATTGGGAAAAGTATCTGCCTTTAGTCAAATTCGTATATAATAATAGCTATCAGTCAAGCATTAAAATGGCACCGTGCGAGGCTCTGTATGGTCGTAAATGTAGAACTCCATTGTATTGGACTGAGCTCAACGAGAAAAAGATACATGGAGTTGATTTAATCCGTGAGACTAAAGAAAATGTGAAAATGATTCGAGATAGCTTAAAAGTAGCTTCTGATCGTCAAAAATCCTATGCAAATCTTAAACGGAAAGAAATATAATTTCAAGTTGGTGACAAGGTATTCTTGAAAGTTTCACCATGAAACAAAGTTCTTCGATTTGGCCGTAAAGGAGAAAAAGGTCCACGATTTATCGGGTCATATGAGATTATTGAAAGAATCAGACCTGTTGCGTACCGATTAGCTCTACCACCAGAATTTGACAGAATTTACAATGTCTTTCACATGTATATGTTACAACGATATCGGTCAGGTCCTTCACATATTATCTCTCCAACAGATGCTAAAATTTAGCCTGATATGGCTTATAGTGAAGAACCGATCAAAATCCTGACACGTGATATGAGAGAGTTAAGAAATAAAAAGGCAGCTTTAGTAAAAGTTCTTTGGCAGCAACACGGATTAGAATAAGCTACCTAGGAACCGAAGGCAACAATGAGGAAGAAATATTCAAACCTCTTTACTGGTAAGATTTTTAAGGACAACAATTCTTTAAGGGGGAGAGTTGTAACAGCCTGTTTTCAGTGAAATCGAAACAATGGTTTCGGGACCATAAATCTCAGTCCGAAAGAAATTTATTTTAATTTTATTTTATAGTCTGCATTATGATAGGAATATCGTAAGAAAATTTTGATAAGATATTTTACTGATTATATGTCTAATCCGATAAAAAAGACCAAATTGCATAAAATGCAAAAGTTGAATTCTATAGCTAAAAGGATTAAATAGCTATGGAATTCAAAATTTAAGGTCCTTATATGACAAATAGACCATTAAGAGGAGTTAGTAGATAAGTATGATGATTCATCCATGGAAAATTAAATAAAGAAAATGACTAAATTGGAAAGTAAAAGATAAAATGATGATAAATAATAAAATAAAGAAAAATATCATTTATCATCACCTTTACCAAATAAAGACATGGAAACCCTAGCTAAGAGAATTGAGCTCAAGAAAGCTTATTTGGCTTAATTAGGTATAAATTCTTGTCCCGTTTTTAGTAATTTTCATGTTTACGAGATCGTAATAGCTTAATTTAGCTATCTCAGGGATTAATTTGCAACGTTATCAAAGTACTAGGGTTTTGCCATGGATGAGTATGTATGAATTATGGAAATTATGGTAGATAATGAAAGGTTGTTGATAGATAAACAACTTTTGTAAAGTGAATTTTTGGTGAAATTATGATTTAGGGGCTGAATTGTAAAAATGTAAAATTCACGAAAAACTTCTAAAGTTTATGAAATACATAGGCTGCTATTGTGACATGTAAAAATCAGCTAGGCTTGGAATAAGGATTAAATTGAATGAATTTCATTTTTCGAGCCTAGGGACGAAATCATAATTAAATAAAAGTATAGGGGAAAAATGGTAATTTTGCCTAAGATGTGAATTGAATTGAATATGAATTGTATTAAATTGAGTTAAATTTACTCGTATAGATCTAGATAAATCTAATACGGAATTGGATCAAGGAAAAGAAAAAGTATCGGATTAGTAAATTACAATTTATGAGCACTTGTCAAGGTAAGTTCATGTAACTAAATTATGTATATTTATAGGTTTGAATTTAATGTTGTATATGTATGTGAATTGTGAAATTGTCATGTATGAAAATCAATCACATATCCGACAATGTCCGACAAGTATTAAGTCCCGTTTGAATAAATGAAATTAGATGGACATAGGGTTCCCGATTTGGTTGTGATCCCGCATGTGTTACGGACACACCACAGCTAGAAAGAGTGTCCCGTTATTAGCTCTCATGAGCTTCCCGTTATATGGTTCTTGCGAGCTTCCCGTTAATAACTCTTCGGACATCCCTATTGGTTGTGACTCCGCATGTATTGTAGACACACCACAACTCTTATGAGTATCTCGATTAATGGATCTCCGGAGCTTCCCGATATTAGGTCGCTTGAACTTCCCGTTATTGGCTCGTATGAGCTTCCTGCTATTGGCTCTCTAGAGTTTCCCGTTACATGGCTCACATGAGCTTCCCATTATATAGCTCGAAAGAGGGCGTCTCGTTTATGTGCTCTTATGAGCACTCCCGAATATGAACCGACGAATTATAGATTTGTACACTTCGTGTATACTACCTTTGTATCCATCTATACAAGCCCAATTTTATGCCTGGGCCCAATAGGCCCAAACCCAACTAAACCAAACCTAATACACCCAACTACCCTAGCCCATTTTCAGAAAAGAAAAAGAAAAAGCAGCAGCAACCTTAGCTGCACCGCACCTAGGGTCTTCTGACCCCTAGCCCTTCTCGCGCTTGCCGCCACACAGCCATCTGCCCTCTTTAGCACCGCCACGGTCACATCGCCACCGACTCTACTGCTGAACACCTGAGAAAAACACGTAAACAGAAACAAGAAAAATGAAAATAAATCATGTATATTTCGGCTATAAAAGTCGAGATCTAATGCTTGTAAAGGCCCCCCTTTTTTTTTCAAAAAAACATGAAATAAAAATACAACACTTTCAAGGTGATCTATTTTCCGTTTTAGGTACTTATTTAGGTTATATACTCCTATTTTTATTTACTTTACTTTTTTTTACATATACGAAAATATAAAAAAAAGAAAGGGAAAAGAAACCTACCAGAGTCGATCCGCGTCTTTGTCGGCGGAGGCTCTTTCTCCGGTGCCAAAATCGATCGTTGAGAAGGCTGATAGTCCTATTTCTTTCGTTTTTTGGGAGTTTAGAGGCCGGATTTGGGCTAAAGGGGGTCAAGATCTAAACGTACTTTTTTTTTACCTTCGTCGGCCACCGTGCGCGGCGGTGCTGACGCTGGTGACTGGAGTCCGGCACGGTGACCACCGGTCGGAGCCAGGACTGGGGGGAGAGTTTTTTGAGAGAGAGATTTTAGTTTTTTTTTTAAGGGGGAAGGTAGAAAATGAATTTTTTTAAAAAATTTAGATTTATATAGGTGTATAAAACGGCGCCGTTTTGGGCCATAGCTCCAGGTGCCAAAACGACGTCGTTTAGGGGGACGACTCGTGTGTGACCCGATGCATGTTTCCTTGCTAATGGGATATTTGCTCGGCGAGTCCTTCTGCTTCTTTCGTGGTTTTTGATTCTGCCTTTTTTATTTTTCTATTTTACCACATAATTTTAATTCTCTTTCAATTTAGTCCTTCGTATGCTGACCCCTCAGTGAATGACGCGTGTGCAGATATGGGTTTTATTCCTATTTGGGCCTCGTTAGTTGTCATGCATATCATTTTGGTCCTTTTTCTCCTATTTGTTACTAATTTGCCCTAAAATTTTGTCTAATTTCATTTTAATCCTCCGTTTGTTATTTTAATTATTCTATTACTAAATTAATTGTTTTAATAATGTTATTATTATATAATATCACTAATATTGTATTATTGTTATTATTATTATTATTATTACCAGGTACTTATGTATACCTTTTAATTCCAAGTTTTATGATATATATATACATATCTTTTATAATATATATAAATACATGCACATATTTTACAATTCGTACGTACATACATATACATCCTTTATGTTTTATAATTTTAAAATTCATATGTACATACATACGTTTTTATAATATATATATAGATATATATATTTTGTAACTCATACATATACATACATATATATGTCTTTTATATTTTATAACTTCAAAATATATATATGCTTACATTTTTATGATATATACATACGTACGTATTTCTAATTTTTATAAACATGTATATACACATACTTTTATATATTTTTTATATTTCATATTTCATAATTCTTATATACATATATATGTATATATACATACTTACATATATTTTTATATTTCATAATTTTAAAATATATATACATACATATATTCTTCGTATTTTTATAATTTTATGTACATACACACATATATGTCTTTTTACATTTTTATAATTTTATTCATTTCGTTTATTTCTTATTTATTTACATTTTCATTATCATTTTGAAAGAATGTTTTAATTTTACTTGCTTATATACTTGTTATTTTGTATGTTATTGATTTTTCCTTTTTATTTATCTTATTTTCATTGTTGTTGCTCGTATTATTTTGACACCATCGTATTCATATTGTTTTGCTACGCATGTCAACAATGTAATTTGTTTCCGCATTCTTTTTATCACGACATCGTGTTTCATTTATTCTAAATAAATGGCATTTCGTATATTGAGATTTGAAAGGTCGTACCCTAACTTACAGGGTTTCGACTTTCTTGATAAATTTAAATATACGAATCTTTTTCAAGCAAATTTTTACGATCTCGGGATTTAACAAAAGATCACATTCCAACTTACGGGACATAATTTATTTTCTAAACCCGACATAATCGAATGTCTTTCAAATAAATAAGTTTTGGTATTTGTTCTCGTATTGAGAATTCAAGACATTGTGACCTAACTTACGGGATATAATTCTCTCTCAATTAACGTGAAATGTACCCCTTTTCTAAAAAATTCTCGGTATCTTAGCAAAGGATCGTATTTTAAAAAAAACTCTTTAAAATTTTCAATCTTCGATACTAAGACATTAATTAATCAACTAGGTACCAATTTTGGGCATTACAAGGGTGCTAATCCTTCTTCGAACGTAACCGACTCCCGAACCCGTTTTTCTAAATTTCGTGGACCAAAATCGTTGTTTTAATAAAATTAAATTGTTTATTAAAAACAACCACTTTTCGAGGTGACCCGATTACACCTCATCAAAACAAAATGGTAGCGACTACCATATTCGTTTTTTATTTTCAAAATCCAAGTCAACCCCGTTTTCACAAAAAAATGGTGTCAACAGCTTGGCGACTCCACTGGGGACAAAATAAGTGAGTCAAGCCACGTTGATTAGCTTTTGTCTTTTGTCGAAAATTAAAAATTGATTTGAATATATGATCCTTTCGTTGCATTTCATTTCGTCTTATTTCGATTTTTTATCATTGTGATTTGATTGCTGTGGTAGTTTAAGTTTGATATATTGCTATATTGCATTGCATGATCGGTTGATCTTACCCTTTTAAGTAGGAGTGAGAAATTATTCCTTCGTGAGGTTTTCACCTTCGTATAGGACAGTGGATCACTTTCGGTAGGGATGAGCAAAACTCGATTCGACTCGAAAAATCGAAAAAAAATTCAAATTTCGAGTTAAACGAGTCGAGTTATTTGAGTTAACTGAGTTATTCGAATCAACTCGATTTTTTTTTCAAATTTCGAGTTCGAATCGAGTTGAGTTTTAAAATTTGAATAATTCGAATAATTCGAATATCAAACTATAATATTTTACATTTTTGCCCCAAACTCCTAAACCTTTTTACTTTTCCCTCACAACTTTTTCTCATTCCCACTTTCCCCTCAAAACTTTTACTCCCAGCCCTCCCAACCCCTCAATCTACCCAAAATCCATTTCCTACCAAATTTTACTATCTCATTTACTTTTTCTCCAAATTTTACTCCCAAAAACCCTCAAAACCTTTTATTTTCCCCCAAAATTTTTACTCTCTCCCACTTTTCCCCTAAAACTTTTATTCCCTTCCCATCCCACCTCCCATCTACCCCAAACCCTCCCCCCTCCAAATTTTTTTTTTAATATTTTCCCTCCAAAATTTTACTCCCCCTATTTACTTTCCCTCAAATTTTTATTCCCCAAAACTTTTTATTTTCCCCCTGAACTTTTACTTCTCACCCTTTACTCTCAAATAAATAATCAAAATTATCCAAAAAAATACTAAACATAAATAGTAATAATTTTATTTATATCTACTATTTATATTATTAAATTAAATTTCACATTTTATATTATTTATATTATTGAATTGTTTAGTCATATTGAATATTTATATTAAAATTGAATTATTAATTATGCCATAAAATATTCGTGTTAAAATTTTATATTGGTATCAATTTCACATTTTATTTTTAAAATAACTTTTATTAAAAAATCATATTTTTACATTTAATATATTTTTTAATTCCAAAATACATAGTGGCAAGAATCTGAAGATAATTGAAACAACTAAGCAAGCAAAGAAGATAACCAGTATATAAAAAATTAATAAATAAATTATGAGGTGATGAAAGTTAATAAAAAATTTGATTAAGGTGGACAAATTTTATTACGATTGGTGACAATGGTTACAAGGACCCAAAATTATTTTTTAAAATTTAACTCAAACAAATGTATTCGATTCGATTCGAATTCCATCTCACTCAATTCAATTCGAGAAAATTTCAAATCAAATTAGGATGATAAAATATGATTCGTCAACCCGATTAACTCGAAATTTTTTGATTCGATTCGATTCGATTTGATCGAACGCTCTCCCCTAACTTTCAGGATACATCCGTACCTATGTCTTCGTGAAAGTTTCATCTCTGTATAGCCATAGGGAAATGTATTCCCCTGAACCGAACTCGGTCCGCATGAGCCTATAATGGGTGAGGATCGAGGAATCTGCCGGTTCGGGTACCTTTGCCCTAGAAGCCAAACCGCATGTAGTGAACCTTAGGAACTCACCCTAGGTAGAACTACACCCAAGCCTTATTAGATACCCGAATATGTGTTTCATTCTTGGCTTATCTTGGATTGTATATTTATGCCTGATACTGACTTTCTGTGTTTTACTTTGAATGCATGACATTTCAACTACATGGCATTTCATCATAAAAGGCGTTAGTTCATATTCGGTTGCTATATAGAAATCTTGTCATGGAAAAAGGGTTTCTTGATAAGGTGGAAGATAATGCGGCTGTCCGAGCTTGGTCAGAAATGACACAATATGAGAAAGGTGATAGTTTGGCTAAGGGATATGTATCAGAATTTTGGGACTTTACCCGTATTAGTGTAACCACTACAATAAAACAGGCTTTTAGCGGCCTTTTTTTAGGCCTTTAGCGACGCTTTTTACTGCCACTAAAAGTATTTGCGGCGCTTTCACTAGTGCCGCAAAAATCGCCGCTATTGATAGCGTCGCTAACTTTTGTGGCATTTATGAGAAAAAACGCCGCTAAAGAACATGATCTTTAGCGGCGCTTTACCCACAAACGCCCCTAAAGAACATGACCTTTAGTGGCGCTTTACCCACAAATGCCGCTAAAGAACATGACCTTTAGCGGCGCTTTGCTCATAAACGCCGCTAAAGAACATGATCTTTAGTGGCGCTTTGCCCACAAACGCCGCTAAAGAACATGATCTTTAGTGGCGTTTTACCTACAAACGCCACTAAAAGTACGGTTCTTTAGTGGCATTTATGGAAAAACGCCACTAATTTTGACAAATTTGTATCCAACCAAAAACGGCAAATTTAAATGATACTTCAAATTCAATAAAAGATATATGATATAAATTGATAGCTGAATTATAATTCAAAATAATCTTACAATAATATTAAAATCAACAATGTTAAAAATATTCTTACAATAACTAAAGCACACTAAAATGTTTACCCAATCACCTCCTAGAAACAGGTGTAGCAGTAACCACAAGAAAAAAAAAGGAAAATACACAAATCCAGAATCAACAATTTTTGGCAATCTCTTTTTTAGGAGTAATACCGAAAAAATAACCTCCTGGTTTCAACAAAAATGACACATTACTTAGGAAGTCTCCTTGCTTTGTCTTCAGTTTCAAATCTTAACTAGCTCATGATCTTTGAACTCAGTCAAGTGGGCGTTTAGCGTTACCTGGCTGCTTACGAGGAACCGCTCTTGAGAGATGGAGTACAAATGGAGTACAAGCAATCCTGTATTATAGTAGGGACATGATCAAATTAGTCCCTCTACTATTAAATGGATCAATTCAGTTTCTATCCTATAAAAAGAATCAAATAGTAGTCCATTTTCCAATTTGGCCATATTTTGATTCTTTTTAATATGATAAGAACTAACTTGGTCCCTTTAATGTTATGTGATGAAAACAGCACCTGTTTTATATTGATTGATTTAAGGTAACCATTAATTACAACAACAGAATGCTCTGCCAAAGCGGTTGAAGCAAAATCTTCAATCTATGATTTCTTTGATCCAAATCCATACATTAGAAGAACAAAACCACATCTGCAAATAAATAAAAGCAAAACATACACACAATAAGTACTGGAAAATAAAGCCAATACTAAGGTAACACTTTGGAAAAAAAATAAATAAGTAAAGGTCTAATTATGAATTTTATCCCCTTAATTTACAAAACCTGATAAGTTAGTCCAATTGGATAACATTAGTAAACCCTATTGTTAAATTACTAGTACGAAAAACAACATTTCAATAAGCTATATGTAAGGAGATATAAAAAATCATCATTTCAACAATTTATATACAACAAATTAGCACAAATCAACGATTCAAGTTCATGTATTTACCAAAATCGGACTAAATTCAGACTTACACAAATAAGAGGATGGAAGTCTAACAAATTAAAGTTTCCAATTAAATTCAGATTTACACCATTAAATAAATAAGAGTTTTAAACTATCGGAGATCAAAATAAATTAGCAAAACCAACTGTTCAAGTGCATGTATGCACCAAAAACAGGATCAAATTTCCAATTTTTGCAAATTAAGATGATCAAATTCTAAAGAATTAAAGTTTTCAATGAAATTCAAAATTACACCATTAAGTAAATAAGAGTTTTAAATTACCTGAGATCAAAAACCCATTTTGGGTATAAACTTTTGTAACTATTTATTAAATCTGCAACGTCGTTTTGATGCTTTGGTTCAATATTAGCTGAAGCTTCTCTAAGTTCCTGCAATTTTAAAACAACAAAATTTAAAAGAATAAAAAACAAAACCTTTTTTCGAGATGGGACGAATCCCAGAACAAGTATTCATTGCGATTTAAGCAAAGATCAGATATGGGAGTACAAGAGCCTTGTGCATTCAATGTGCCGCTTCCACAACATGCGGTTTTCACATATTTAAAATCTGGGAAAACAAATGAAAGTTGAAATGAAGATCATTAGATCATGTTTACACCGTTTATTAATATTATCATTCGACTGAGTGAGAAACATAAAACGAACAGACAACAAGTGCGGATACTACATTATTTACATAAAATGAACAAGTAAAAGCATCAAATTTCAAGATAGCATCACTCAATCTCAGGCATATTGAATGTTTAATTGGTTTGTTACCATCAAATCTTATCTATAAGATAAAAGCAACCCAAAATGTAAATGCAACATAATGCTTCTAGAAAATAAACCAAGTGAGAAACTATGGAAGTAATACTGCAGAAATCAATAACTTAAAACTTGTTTTGACCTGTGGCAATTCAATCTCCTACAAAAATATTAAAACAAAAAGTCATGGATCATTTTCACTATTTTACATGGTGTGAATGATAAAAATGTTTATAAAATCTAACCAACAACAAAACTCATTCTCTTTTGCTTCGAAATGGTTATAAAATCAGCACGATAGACTTACCTAAATGGACTTCTTGTTAATAAATGCAGGACCAAATATGGCATTTTATGTTTTACAGAACAGCATCGAGGAAATCTATTGGCACCTCAGTAAATTCTTGATTTGAAATTCCATTAATTGAGACAGCCTCTTTCTTGTCCAAATTTAATATTTCAAGCATGATATCAGTTGTCCTTTCACCGATTTTATATGGTTCAGCCTTGCCAGTACCTGCAAACAAATGTATTAGTGATGAAGGTCTACAATAAACAAATTAAAAAAGAATTAAGGGAGCAACAGTTATATAAGTCAATACCAACGGCTTGGACAAGTCTATAAAAATCAACAGTTATAAGGAATTAAAGGTCCATGTTAGTTCCTTTAGCATTACTATAATTATTAAGTTCACCGGATGAATTTCCCTTGGGACCCATGATAGCAGTTTCCTTCCATGGATTTTTAGCGTTAGTAAGCTCATCTCAACTTAAAGCTAGCTTCTCTTTCAAAAGAACCCAGTACACCTTAAACAGATACTCCCAGCTAGTTTTATCATCAAAATCCACTTGAACCTGCACAGCATAAAGTAAAAGGCCTTTAAGGTAGAAAAAATCCTTACTCTTCAGTAATCTAAAAAGTGAATGAATAATTAGTAGAAAAATTAACATTATATTCCGAGAGTGAAGATGTTTCATATAACCCAAAAAAATCAGAAACCCCTCAAGGTTCAGCATTAAGCGAAAACTATCAAATTCCCAACTAATTTCAAACCTAATTTTGTTATGAAATTAAGATCAACTTCCATACAACAAAAATGAAAGCAATTTCGTAATCATCTTGTTTTGTAGTGCAAAAAAAATAAGAATAAAACCCTAGAAAATCAAACAAAATGAAACAATATAAGTGAACAGGGAGAGAAAAAATTAGGGTTTACTGAAGGAACTAACATCTCTGTGGACCGGGGCCGCCGTCAGTGCCGAGGGACTCGAAGTCACGGGAGGCGAGACGAGAGTGGCGGTCAGCATCGCCCTCACGGAAGCCACGACGCTTGGTCTTCTTATGAGCAGAAAGAGAGGTGGAAGCGGCGCCAGTGATGGTGGACTTGAGCATAGGCAAGGGAGCTTGAGGGGAGGAATCGCCGGCGGCATTTGAAGTGAGGGAAAGCGAAATTTTGAAGTGAAGAATTTTGTTTTCAGAACTGGGGGGGTTGGCGGCATTTGGTAATAAAATCCACCGCTCAATTTTAAGTTTTTTTAAGTCAAATCTGATTTGGGGAAGAAAACGACGCCGTTTTGGTATTGTAATATTTGCGGCGCTTATATAAAACGCCACTAATTGTATACTTTTTATTAAAAACGCCACTAAAAATTAAATTCCTGCATCAAACGACGCCGTTTTGAAAAGTTCTCATAGTTGAGGCGTTTTTAGTCCAAATGCCGCTATTGCTTCCTTTTTGCGGCGTTTTTCCCATAAACGCCGCTAATGATTGACTTTTTTTATAATTTTATATTTAATTATTATATAATTCATATCAATTTTAAATAAATGATTTTTGAAAATTTAAGTAATGTTTTAAAGAATTAGATAAATTTTAAAATTCTTATATAATTTTTGAGGTAAGAAAACCAAAAATTTTAAAATATGAAGGAAAAAAAAAGCTTTAAAAAACTATCCATATCAATATCTTTAAAAATTTTAAAAGCTTTATATAATTAATATTATGATTTATATTGAATTAATTCAATATTGATTAATTATCATTATGATTTAAATTAGGGGTTAAGGGTTAGGGGTTTCAGGGGGGAAAGTTGGGTCTTTTCTTTAAAAGTATATAAATATTATAAAAATAAAAGTTTAAAATCTATTTAAATTTTTTAAAAAATTTTAAAATCTTTTAAAATTCATTTTAAAATTTTAAATCACGAAAAATATAAAACCTTTCAAAATTTAGAAAAATATATGTTATTTACTCTTTAAATGATAATTAGAAATGTTCACTACTCATACAACTCACCTAGTCCAAAATATGGTTAGGCTTAGATTTATATTTTTTATTATTTTTAAACAATGAAATGGGTGATTCGGGTAAAACGAGCTTGAAGTTGGAAAAATTTTTAAAATTGGGCATTGGCACAGCTTGGTCTGGCTTGGCCCACTAAATAATTCAATATTTTAAAACCTTTGCAAAGTTTAATCTATTCAATCAATTCTTATTTGATCACGGCGGGGGCAAGGCAAAAACACGTAAAAAATTGAACTGGATAAAAAAACTGAACCAAGCACTAAAAATACTGAACCGGGATGGGATAAGATGGGGATATCCTTGGATATAGCTTAAATCAATTTTGAAGAACCATATTAATATTATCTCTTTTACAATTATATAAGAAATTAATTAATATATAAATTAGAAAACTCTAGTTAATCTAAACCCCAAACCCTAAACCCTAAACCTAAACCTTAAAACCCTAAAACCATAAACCCTTAACACACAACCTCTAAACCTTAAACCCCAGCCTTTAAACCATAACTCCTAAACTCATAATCCATAAACCTTAAAATGGTAATACCTAAACCTTAAACTCTAAACCATATACCCTAGACCAAAAACCCTAAACTATAGTGATAATGATTCAATATTTTAAAATTAATACTATCTCTTTTACGATTATTAAGAAATTATTAAATATATAAAATAAAAAAATTAGTAATGTATCCAAAAAACTTTAAAATTATTTTAAATAATAGTATTTTAATTTTTCCATTTTTAACAAATATTTTAAATTATTTTAAATCATTGAGCATTAGCGGCGCTTTTAGAAAATCCCGCTAAAAATAGAGCATTCGCGGCGCTTCCTCAAAAACGCCGCTAAAGCCCTGAGCATTAGCGGCGCTTTCTTAAAATGCCGCTAAAGCCCTGAAAAGCTCAGAAAACGGCGTCGTTGGTCTTAGGTTTTTTGCGGCGCTTTCTGGAAAATGCCGCTAATGCTTATTTTTAGTGGTGTTTTCATAAAACACCGCTAATGCTCGATATTTAGCGGCATTTTCCATAAAGCGCCGCTAATGCTCTATCTTTAGTGGCATTTTCCATAAAGCGCCACTAATGCTCGATCTTTAGCAGCGTTTTTTATCCAAACGCCGCTAAAAACGTCGCTAAAAGCTTGTTTTGGTGTAGTGAACTCAGAGCAGTTTGCAAGAGTTGAAAGAAATTTAGGATCAGTGGAATGATGAGATTAGACAGCTATTCTATTCTAATTACGGAGATTTGTCGTATCTGTTAGATATGAAGGTAGACAAGCATCCGTTTCGGGCTCTCGTACAGTTTTGGAACCCTACCTACAGTTGTTTCACATTCGTGAAGGTTGATTTAGTGCCTACGATAGAGGAATACATAGCTTTCCTTCGGTGCTCGAAGATTCAGGTCGATAGAGTTTACTCGAGAGCTGCAAATGTATCGACCTTTTTGAAAAAGTTGATGAACATAACCGGGACGAGTGAGTAGTGGGTTGCAGCTAGAATCAAACAGAAGGCGGATAGCAAGTGCATTCCTTGGAAGAATTTGAAAGATATAATTCTAGCACACCCAAATACGAAGAAGAGGGTAGATGTCTTTGCTTTGAGTATATATGGCCTAGTTACCTTTCCCAAGGCTTTGGGACACGTGGATGAGGCAGTCACTGATTTGTTAGATCGGCTTGACAGGGGGTTACACCAGTCCTAGTGATTTTGGTAGAAACATTCAAGTCGCTAAATGCTTGCCGGAGAGCGGGTGAAGGTAGATTTATCGGATGTGCGCAACTTTTACTCACATGGTTCCACAGTCACTTCTGGAAGGTTGATAAGGTTTCGTATCAGGTCTTCTCCAAAAATTATTCACCACTGAAAGAGATAGTCGCTACGCCGAGGAGGGATAACATCTCGGAGAAGAAGTGGATGGCAATTCTTCAGGATCTGCGTGAAGAGGACGTCGAATGGAGAGCCCCGTGGTTGCTTCCGGATGAGATTTTGTATCGATATGGTGATTTTGACTGGGTTCCCTTGCTGGAAATTTGGGGAGTTATTGGTTATGCCCCGCTGCTAGTGCTTAGGCAGTATAGGTCAAGGCAGTTTATACCCACAACTCATGGACTAGCCGAGTGTAAATTCTCATACAAAGGTGATGGTTACATAAAGAAAATTTGAGAAATGTCCAATGCATGGAACCAAACTCGTCGGATGAAGAGATTAGCCGTGGTTCCAATGATAACCCTGGAGTTTAATGAATGGTGGGTTAGAAGAATCAATGATAATATCTCCGAGCCAAGTCACGAAAATAGTCAGTCGATAGAAGAACATTTACGAGTCGCCCCTTCTGAATTAGAAATCATAAAGCAAGATTTTGAAAGGAGAAATGCAGAATTAGAAAAGAAGATAGAGCAAATGGGAGAAGAAAAGATGAACCTGAGATTAGACGCGGATGTTCAGAAACTCAAGGCAGAAAGATTAAGAAAAGGGAAAGCTAAGGCCGGGGAGGATCTAGATAGCTTGAAGACAGATTATAAGAAGTTGCGCTTATCGATGAGAATTGCCAGGCTGGGAAAAACTTCGGAGTAGTGGCATGAAGGGATTCGAGAAGAAAAGAATAGGGCTGATAGCTGGGAAAGGAAGTTTCGAGAGGTTCAGATACGAAATGAGGCTCTAGAGAAGAGTTTGTCAGAGAACCGAAAGGAAAAAGACGAACTAAAGGATAGAGTGGCTGAGTTAGAAAGATCTCTCCATCGGTATCAAAATTGAAATTCTGCAATGGAATTGAGAGCAAGCTTAAGGAAAATTGAGGAAATGAAAGAAAGAATAGGAGAGTTAGAAACGGCATTGCAAAATTGTGAAATCTGAATCGAGTACCTGAAAGGTAACGAAGATCGTCAGAATGAGCAGCTTCACTATTTTCAGAACCAAGTTAGAAATAGAGATCATATTATGGGAGAAGCCGTGGTTCAAATTTGAGAGGTAGCTGATCACTTGCAGACTTTAGCGGTGCAAGCCGATGCGCTGAGCGTGAAGTATGAGTTGGAATTAAATCGGGGACAGGAGTTAGCCTTGTTACTTAAGAAGATTAGAGTTCTGAACATTAGGGCTAAGCCGTATCTGTAATCCATCTTATGCAAAGAAGTTTGTTTCTAGTAAAGTTTTCAAAATGAAATTGAATTAGAATTAACGCCTTTTTGCATTCATTTCATGCATTTCAACGCATCATATGCATTAACGACCATTAAAAGACCCTAATTAAATAAAATTATTTCAGTTAATTTGGAAAACCAACACCCTTGCGGTACCCGAACAGAAACTAAAGGAATGGACCAAAGGTTGGAGAGATTAGAGTGGATGCAAATACAGATGCTAGAGCAATTGACCAAATTTCAACAAGATACGAAGGATCAGAAGTCCAAAAAAATCTGATAAGCCAGTTAACCCAGTTATTGGATAGAGGGTTAAAAAAAGGAGAAAACCCAGTGGTTCACTTTGGGGATGATAATGAAGACCCTTCTTATTTTCTAGGCTTTACCCCAACAAACATCCAAGCACAACCAAATACATATCCACAAAGGATAACTGTTAACGTCTGACCACAATACCAGACCAGTACCTCGACACCGGTGAATTTCTCGACACGATCAGGTTCCAACCTTAGGGGCAATCTAACTAATTATGTTGCCCTTCATGATCTAGCGGAAACAAAACAGGCGAGAGGGGAGTTTTCAAAATAATTTAAAGATCGTTACAAACGGAAAGGGCGAGAGTCGAACTCCTAAATCAATATTTTAAAGGCCCCAAGGAAGAGGGAAAATAAGGTGAATAATGCGAGTAGGTATAACGAGGGTTATTCAAAGCCGATTACCGCAAGCCAGCCAAGGACGGTTACTACTAGCCATCAGATCCCTCGAGACAAGAATCTGACACAAAGCAAAACATTGAGAAGCCCAAATTTGTGCCAATCCCAATGTCGTACCGAGAGCTATATTAGAGTTTATTTGACGTACATGTTGTTTCCCCTTTCTACTTGAAGCCTTTACAACCTCCGTACCCCAAATGGTACGACACGAATGCGCAATGTGACTATCATGCGGGAATTACGAGGCATTCCATAGAAAATTACACTTCCTTTAAAAAAGTGGTTGAAAGGCTCATCAGTATGGCCATTGTTAAATTCGATGATTCACTCAGTATAGAAAATCTGCTACCCAATCATATTGATAATTGAGGTGAATGCAAAATGTTGGGTAAACATTCAAAATGTCGTATACGAAGAAACAACTGAAGAAGGGACCTTATTAGATATTCGCCCTTATAAACCTGGTAGTGTTCTAAATAATTAGACTGCAGAAGAGACCCCTATTGTATTTAGAGCTTACTCAGAGTAATATTCAGAACACACTTGTTGCTTTTAGCCTAGAGGCAATAAGAACTCTTTTGTAAAATAGGCTCATGTCTGAACGTCATTATGAAATACATCTTTGCGATCATTTTTGAGCCAATATTCTTTCATTTTTATGAATAATTATTTTATTATTCTTTCATTCTTTTAGATTTTCTTCCAAATCATTCATTCATTCATTCATAACCATACTGAACAAATAATTAATCATAAGTTCATATATTCTTTATATACCTACCATAGGTTCCTATATATCAATGACATGAATGACGCTGCTACAGACTCAGAATCTCCTTTTGAGCGAGACATGTGTTTAGAGAGATCCCATGACTTTAAAAATGACATAGATTATAGCCTATCTAGAAGTACCAGAACTCACAATTAAAATCCTAGGTTTTTGGAAACAGAAAAGACAACATAGGAATGCTTAGATCATATATCTATCAACGCAGTGTAAGGCACATAAAAAAAAACTTACCCGTGATGACATCCGTAGCATTTCTATCCTCTAGGTGACGAGTAGCATAAACTAGGGCCGGCTATCTCGCCTCATCCTGTCCAGCACCTCTGTCCGGTGTTCTTTGCCCACGACCCATACCATTACCACCCCTAGCCTAACCACAGCCCCTAGGCGGCTGGTGAACTACCTTCGGTGGCTGTGCAGTACCAGAACTCGCAGCTTGCACTTGATCGGCCCTCAGCAGACACTCTCGAGCACGGTGTTTAGTAGACCCACATATTAAACAAGCCCCAGTCGTCCTCCAACATTCGCCCGAATAGCGTCTTCTATAATACCCACAAAGTGTGATCCCAGTAGGTGCAACAAGGGCCCCAACTCTAACTAGCCCACTAGATCTGACCTTTTTTTTATGCCTCACCATAGAACTCAAGGGTTCCAAATCCCTCTTATTCTTTCATCTCTCCTTATCTCGGTTTTAGTGCTCAGCGTGCCTCACCTCCTCGGTAATCTTCGCCTTCTCTACCGGTACTGAAAAGTCACGCTCCCTCTGTGGAGCTATCAGAACTCTCAAACTATCCCTGAGTCCATCCTAGAAGTGGACACAACGCTCATATTCAGTCACCACCATACTTCGCGCATAGCGGCTCAATCTCAGAAACTCGGCATCATACTCGACCACTGAACGACCCCTTTGCGTGAGATTCAGAAACTCACGTCTTCTAGCGTCAATGTAGCTTTCCCCTACATATTTGCCTTGAAAAGTAGACTTATAGAAGTCCCAAGTCAGCTGTTCGGGCTGAGTGCCCTCTTTAACGGTCAGCCGAGTTTTGTAACCTGGCTCTGATACCACTAAATGTAACACCCCAAACTCGGCCTAGATGTTATAGCTGAAGCAAACGATGTCACATGGAAAGGGATTTAAAGACAAGATTGTCGAGTTTAAAAATCGTTACAGTAAGTTAGCTTTTATTTAATTTGAAAAAAAACTAGTTGTTTTGGTTTAAAACTTGTCTCTTAGCTGAAGCTTTCGTAACCAATTAATTTAGGGAAATTCATTTTTATTTACGAAAAACCTTAGTTTTTTAAAAAAATCGTCTTTGGTGGAGTTGCAATTTAAAAAAATCCATAAAAAATAATATAAAGTCCTAAATTTAAAGCCAACCAGTCCATAGTCTAGAAAACACATCAAAAACCCCAAATAAGTAATAAATTCTAGGCATTAACGGAAAATAGTCTAAAATTTACATGTGGCCACCGTCGAGTCCTCTACTGCACGGACCCGTCAAGTCTGGGGATTACCTATACAGATTAAACAGAGAAAAGGTGAGTTTTCACAAACTCAGTGTGTAATCCCCACAGAAAACATGTATATAGATAATCAACAGAATTCAGTTAGACACAGTTTGGTGCCTATGCCCATCACATAATCTGTTTGGGTCTTAGCCCGTTCAGATACAGTCTCAAAAATACAGAATGCAGATACAGTAAATCAGAATCCTACCCACCAGCCTCTACACACCATCTCCATCCAACCCTACATACCATGTGGGGATTAAATCAACCCACCCATCCCTAGACACCATGCTGTACCGAAATGCGGCACATAATCAGAAGGTTGTAGCTGAGCTACCAGATAACAGGATTAATAGCCCTTCAGAAACTTCCTCCAAATATCATCAACCCACCAAATGCAACGCAACATACAAAATATGTCATGTCATTATGCAATTAATAGTACATACATTCAGATATCATAAGTCATGCTCAATATAGAAATTAGACAGACAAATCACACATATAGGGGTTTAAGTAAAGCTTATCAACCCTACAGTAGGTCCATAGTCGACTTAGGCGACCCGTGCAACGTTACAAAACTTTTCAGAAAAATGGGCTCACACGCCCATGTGGCCCACTCAGCCCAAATTGGCTTTAGCCACGTGATCCATTTTTAATGTAACTCGTGCTAGTTAATTATTCATATATGTTTTCACTATTTACTTATATGTTCCTTCAAAGTTGTTTACTTAAGTCACTGTTACTAAATTATTTATATATTGAGCTACAGAATTCCGAATTAAGATCCGCTTCATGTGTTTGAAACTAAACTCAAATACCTTTCTACCATAAAGTTTTCAGAATTTTTGGTTCAACCAATAAGTACAGTAAAATCTTCAAATTACCCATGTTCTGCTGTCTGACAGCTTCGTCCCTTTTTGCTAAAAATTAATTATCTCTTAGTAAAAATTTGGATGATGTTTCTATTTGTTTGTACTGAAAAAGAGTCATTAATAATTTAAACATGTAAATTTTAACCCCTAATTATTTTTATCCAATTTTTAATGATTTTCCAAATTCAGAACAAGGAAACCCAAATTCAATCTGACCTTATCTCACAAAGTTTATTATACCTCACGATTTACAATTACATTACTTACACCGTTTCTTTTATGAGAAACTAGACTCAAAAATATTTAATTCTATATTTTTTTCATCCTCTAATTTGATTTTCACAATTTATGGAGATTTTTCAAAGTTAGCCTACTGCTACTGTCCAAACAGCAAGCAATTTTGGCTTTTCTCTGAATCCCTTTTTTTATTTTGCGTTTTGGGTACACACCTAGTTTTATTTGATACTAAAATAGTCCCCGAGCACTCCAAAGCCTATAATCAAGACATTCAACATCAATTTAACAGATTTACAAGCGAATTGACAACCAAGAACAAACTGAAACCCAACTTACCACCAACGATAACCCTCCTTTTAACTATTGTTAAGATGAGAACACTGAATTCACCAGTTCAAGCCTCCCCCTATGCCAAAATCCCTTAATCTTCTCCCCTAATTCCTACTACACATCCCCTACTCAGAATCCCCCTATTACACAATTCTATCCTAAAATCTGAGCCAAAAATAATATCCTTGCCTGTATAGGGATTCTAACACAAGACCTCTACCATAATAACACATCATTTAATCACCAGACCACTAGGCCCATTCTGATCTAATTTACCCAACAATCAAATAAAAGCCTATTAAACAAAAGTAAGGCCTAATTCATTCAAAATACCAAAATTTATCCAAGGGAAGGCTTGAACTTGGGACCTCCCAAACACTCCCAGAACACATAACCAATAAAGCTGACAGATATTTGTGTCATATTTTCACAATAACAAAATTAGAAATTTGGGGCGTTTACATTATGAATAATATCTTACATGAATGCTAAATAATAAGAAATGTCTGTATTTGATCTATTTATTTTGGTAATGCTTCGTAACCCTATTCTGGCGACGAATATGGGTTAGAGTGTTACAGGTAAGATATTAGCTTGCTCTAAGGTCTCGTGTTCGAATCCCTATACGAGCATAAATGTTAATTTTGATTCGGTTGCTTGATAGAGATTCGGTGGAAGTGAAACTCTGAGTTAGTTAGGTTGTTAGTGGGTTAGTGGGGAGTTGAGACTTAGTAGGAGTGTAGTTCAAATAAAATAATTTTAATTTTAATTTATCTTATTTTTTCCTTTTCCCGAAATTCCCCTTATTCTGACATTTTTCTTTCTTCCGTTTCTGTGCTCTGTCGATTTGCTTTCTTTTCCCTGTTAACTTTGCTATAATTCTTTAATCATATTGCTCTACTTTGTAACCGTAGTTCCTTTGTTTGGTTCGGTAAGTAGTGGGTGACTTATTATATCCTATTTTCGTTTCCGTTCTCTGTTAATCAATTATGGAGTTTTCTTTGGAAAAGGCATAGGGGTGTGCAGTTAGGAGTTTTGATCGTTATGAATTTTCTTTTGTAGGAGAAGACGGTGAACCTGTGAATTTCGCTTCAACTGCCTAAATTGTGACAGTAGCTGTTGTTAGCGACAGTAAGTTTATGTGCGCTATTCGGTTTTACGTTGGTGAATTCATAAATTGGTTGTTAATTAGTCGTGGGAATGCTGTTTCTAAGTTTTGGTGGCGTCGGGATAGCTTTTTCACTGAAAACGAACCAGGTGTTAACAAAAACATGAGAAAATGAGGTTCGACAAAAGTTAAAAAAGTGGTTTGTCGACACCACACAATCGTACAAGAGAGATTATCAAGCTTAAAGATCAATCAAAACAATCTTGTGCTTTCAATTCTCAACAATTTCCTTTATTCACACTTGTAAGCTTTCATTGTATTCATTTCAGCTTAAGTATTTCTTCTTATATTTGTGCTTAATTTGCAAACATTCTTATCTTGTAAGGGCTTGTTCTTAGTTTGCTTATTTGTTATTATCTTTGAAAGGGTTTTGTCACAAGGTTTGGGTAGAAAACTTAAGAGAGTTTGTAAGGTTAAACATTATCCTCAAAGGTTGTCAAATTAGTGAATTTGAGAAAATCCTTAGTTGTGGAAAGTTAAGGTAGTGGAGTAGGCAATTGGGGTAGAACCATTATATATCGACGTGTTTATTGTCTCTATTTATTTTCTTAGCAACCACAATTTTTTAAAAGACCAATTCATCCCCCTCTTCACAATTTCGAGTTGATTTGTCAAGCTAACAAAGTTAATATTTTTTTTTCCATTCTGAGTGATTTGTTTGATATACTTTGAACTCACACTCAAAGCAGTTCATGGTTCAAGAATAGCAGAGAAAGTCGTTCAGTTGAAAGCCGAGGTCGACTTTAGACTACCTCATACAAAGCACAAGTGTTTTTCGGTTAAGTTTATTGTTATATATAACATAATGGCTCAATTTTGAAGAAAAATTTTAAACTTCCGCTATACCTGTTGATATTGTTTTCTAAATTAATTTTTCCAATAATGAGTGGGGAAGTTATTAAGCCTTAGCTCATATGGCATCGTTACTATTACAACAATTAGGAGTACATAAATTCAAACACGATTAAATGTGTTTTTTCCCTTTAATTTAAAGTTTGAGAAAGATTATAAATAGATTTATAATATTGGTTATATTATTATTATTATTATTATTATTTATTTAGTTGAGATGTGACTTGATTTTGATATCCAACTCAGCCAATTATATCATTATTAATATAGATTAACTACTAATTTAATATGTAAAAATATTATCATATATATTTTATTGTAATTTCACGAGTTAAAAAAATAGTCAAATATTTTTAATTGATTCGATTTTAAATTTAATTGATTCGAACTTTATTTTATTAATATTTGTTTTTTGAGAATTTACTTTTTGTTTATCCTTCAACTGGATTCGATTCCAAATTTAATTGAGATTAATATAAATATCAATACTCCAAGTGAAAAATAAATCATATTTATATTTACTAAAGTAGAAAATATCAAACCGATGGATGTACAGTTTTTACTTTGATACAGGTATATACGATTTGGAATTTATTAATAATTTTAAATATATTTTTGTATATGACATATACATGTAAATATATCTTAAATACATACATATAAATATTTTTATATAAAAATATTAATTTTAGAATAATTAGTTATGCCCAATAATTTAATTAAATGTAATTATTAAAAATAAAAATAATTAAAATATTAAAATTTTATACTAATCAATAGGTAGGTACCGATGTAGATGGAAAGCCTCCATCAATATAGCTAATACCAATAAAAATTTAGACCAAAATAAGAACTAAAATTAACGTTTGGCTTCATTAATACACATACCCATCTTGTCTCCTAAAGGTCCCTTTTTCCATTTTGTCCCTTTTGGAAATAAATTTTTGGTCCCTTGAATTTCCTTCCCCAAAGAGATGAACAAGCAGAGGCAGATTGCCCAGAATTTTTTTTTCTTGAAATTTTTAGGAAAAATTTAACTAGGTTATTTTTCAAATTTTTTAGAAAATTTCGGTTTCTCTTAAAATTTTTGAAAATTCTCAAAATTTTTAATTAAAATCCCAACATTTTTTTAAAACAATTTCATTAAACTCCTAAAACTTTTAAAAACTTTACTAAATCTCCTTAAAAACTTTATCCCAAAATTCGCCAGTGAGGATGTTGAAAGGAGAAGTAGTTACCCTAAAAACAAAATAAATTCTGCCACCACATCTTATGTGTCCAATTGCTTAAAAGATGGAAAGTAATAAATTTTAAAATTATTTTAACAAATAAAATAAAATAAACGTGTTAATCCTGCTTGTTCTTGCCGTGTAGATATGAACCGAAATCCCCTCCCTGTACTATCCCTAACCCTCCAATAATATAATGCCACATCATTTTTTAGTTGTAAAGTCTTTTTTCTCACTTGATTTTAAGATTTTATATTAGCTTTAAAAGAATTTTCAAAAATAAAAATTGTAATACAAATTAAATACGCTTTAATATTTTTTTAATTTATACAAATTAAAAATAAAAATAGTTGAAAATTGCCTCAACAAATTTAATATCTCAAGTTTTGAAAATTTTATTTTCCAATTAAATTTGAAATATTTAACCAAAAAATTAATTTTTGATCTTTTTATATATATAAATTACATAATAAATATAATAAGTATTATATAATTAAAACAATCTAGATTTAAATACTCCTCTTTAAAGATTGAGCTATCCATCCAAGCTCAAAAATCCGTCCAAATTTTGAGAGGCTTTGAGTTAAAATATTTTGACTAAACAAAATTTAGGCGAATTTGAGTAAAATTTGAGGCTTTTACCCCGAGTTAAGTTAGGCTTGAACAACTATATATAGCATTAACACTATGCATAGGCTCGACCTGAATCTAACTTGATTCAATTCATGAACATCTCTAGATTTAAAGCAAAGCTCACTATATGAATCTCATCTTTAAAATAAAATATTCAATTTTTTTTTTTGCAATTAATATATACTTTAATTTTTTAATTGATGGCAAAAAATATTGAATCTAAAAAATAATTTTCGTAAAAAAATGAAGTTTATAGGCTGAGATTTTTTTTAAACCTAAAATTGCTCATAAGTCGAGTTTAGCTAAATTCAGGTCAGGCCTATGCATGGTGTCAATATCATATATAGTTGTTCTAGCCCAACTCGACTCAAAATAAAAAGCTCAAATTTTACAAAAATCTACCTATATTTGTAAATTGTTAAACTTTAAATTTGTCACATTTTTTTTTAAAAAATACCTAATTATATTTTACTACTATTATATTTTTACTTCTATTAAATTTCTAAATATAAATAACTTAATATATATTTTTATTTATATTATAATATAATATATTGAAATTTTATATGATATAAATAATATAATATATAAACCAAATAAAAAGTAACATATTATAAACATGAAAATAGGTAAGGTCAATCTAGGGTTTTAAATATGAAAATCAAACTGGCCTAATCTTTTTTCCGTGTTTTAAAAATTTATATTTGTTTAATTGAAAACAATTTTTATAAAATATTTTCAGGAAATCTGCCAAACAACAAAAAATATTTTACACAGATTCGTCCAAACACCGGAAAATATTAGATTTTCTAGAAAAGTAAGTCATTTTCTATAATTCATTCATTTTTTATAATTCATTTTCCAGCAAGTCATTTTCAGTCAAACAAACGGAGCCTAAATCTATTTTTTAATATAATGAATTTAAATTTTAATCATACAATACTTATTATATTTATTATGTAATTTATATATAAAATAAAAACGTAATGATAGAAAAATTAATTGTTTAGTTTAATATTTCAAATTTAATTGGAAAATCAGTTATCAAAACTCAATGTGCTAAATTGATACGGGAAAATTTCAATTATTTTTATTTTTATTTTGTATAAATTTAAATATTATGATGTATTTATTTTTATTTCTAATTTAATATTAAAATTTTTACTTTTAATATTTAAATTATTTTATCATTAATATAAAATCTGAAAAATGAATTGAGAAAAATAAACATTTTTTATAGAAAAAAAATACTTTACAATTAAAAGAAAACGTGGCATCCCACTAAAAAAGACGTGGCATTATGTTATTCAAGGGCACTCATCCGGGCAGGGGATTTCAGTTCTGTAGCTATGCTATATCTGTACTATTTCAATAAAATAAAATAAAAAAACTACCATATTTACCACCGAAAAATTTATGGTCAGATCAGGGACCATTAAGATAGTAAAAGTGGATGTAATTGACGCCATGGATAACCAAAGCACAACCACGTCGGAAGAAGTAGCAGCAGCCAGGCCTAGCAATTCATCATCGGCTGCAACTGCTAGGATTAGTGACCTGCAACTTGATGTCAAGGTTATGGGAAACAATGATGTGATGATCAGGGTTCAATCACAGAATGTGAACTATCCAGGTGCTAGGTTAATGTCAGCACTTCGTGACTTGGAGTTTCAAGTTCACCATGCAAGCATGTCGTGTGTTAATGGGCTTATGCTCCAGGACATTGTTGCAAAGATCCCTTATGGATTGACGACTGAAGAAGCCATTAAATCTGCTCTTCTCTGGAAGCTACAGCAGTGAGATTATTACTGTGTGTGTGTAATATCTGTTTTCAGTTTCTGCTTCAACTGGTTTCCTTTTGAGCTTTAATTTCATGTAATTATGGTGATAAATTCAAGCAACTCTTTTTTTTTTTCCTCCCATTTTCTGCTTAGTTTTCTTGCTGCTGTTCTCCAGGTCCATGACATGTTTGATATCGAAAGGCTAGGGAATCTACTCTTATTGTGTTTATGTGAACCTGCAACAGCAATATATAGATATATATATATATATATATATATATATATATGTATGTATAATACGAATATAAGGGACAATAATCAACATATATAGATATATATGTATAGCAATATTTGTTTTTTTAAAGTAAATGGTTAGACTTAACATAGCATATTTAAAGTTGTAAATGGTTAGAATTATAAATAAATACAAGTTATTAATATTTATTAGTATTTATTTATAATTAAATATATTTAAATAAAATTATTAGTATTTATTTTTAAATTTTTTTATTTTATTTAATGATAACATATTAAATTATTATTCACAAGTTGTAAGGAGCTTGATGCGTTTCTATTTGAATCTAGTGAAAAAAGAAGAAGCAATGTTCAGAGAACTTATTCTCCGTTTAGGGTTCAACTCGATCTAATTTGAATTTAATCAAGGCTAATATAAATCAACATCCGAAGAGAAAAAGAAATAATAATATCTATACTTATCAAGGTAGTCAATAACATACCGAAGATATACCATTTTTACTTTGATATTGGTACATATCATTATTGTTGTGTTTCAAGGTACGGTTTAGAATTTATTAATAATTTCTAAATATTTTTTGTATATATGATATATACAAGTAAATATAATTCAAGTATATATTTATATGAAAAGTTAATTTTAATTAAATTTAATTATACAAAATAAAAAATTCAGATAAAAAATTTAAAAATTAATTTAAACTATTAAATCTTATCAACCAATACAAATATGCATTAAACGAGTTGAAATATATCAATACAATCGATACTAACCAAAATTTATATCGAAACAAAAATTAAAATGAACTATAACGAGACGTTTTTAATTATATCAATCTTGTACCCTGTAGGTCCCATTTTCTTTTTCTTTTTTTTTTTTTCTGAAAATAAATTTTGGTCACTCGATTGCTTAAAAGATATTGAAAAGTAGACCAAGTAATTACCACAAAAAGAAAAGATTTAAATTCTGCCACCACGCCTTATGTCCAATTGCTTAAAAGATGGGTCACTTTCTCCCAACTTTCACCTTACAAAATTTAATTATTTTGGAACATAAAATTTTAAAAAATAAATAAATGAAAAAAACGTGTTAATATTATTTATTAAGAAATAGTATTTGATACATTTATTTTTAAAGTACATAAAAAAATGGAGGGCTTATAAATAGATACTAATAATTTTATTTAAGAATAATTAAATATTAAATATTAATAACTCTCAGATTTAAGATTTTAAGATTAAGGTTTAGGTTTCGGGATTTTAACTCTTCTCCTATTTTTTATTTTATTTAATGATGAAATGTTATATCATTATTTATCGATAAAGTATGTTATACATCAATAGTACATCCAATATAATTCCACTTGTTATTGCCTTGTAGTTATCCTATGTCTGTATTATTTCAATAAAAAAACCTAATAATAATAAATTTATTAAAAAAAAGTAAAGAAAAATGTATGGTCAAATCATCAGATAATAAATACAAATAAAAAAGGTTTTTATTTTTTTCAAATTAGATTTTTTTTATCGAATTCAGATATAATTAACTTACAAATTTAGTTTCCATATTTCAATATATTTTTATTTATTCCTCATACTTTTTTTAATATTAAAATTTTAATTCCGAATCAAATAATATATATTAAATTTATTAAACTAAATATTTATTTCTAAAATTTTATGGAACAAAATAATATTACATATAAAATGTTATATTAACTTATTATTTTTATATAATATTAACAAAAAAACATTAATTTAATTAATGAATTTAACTATAAAAATTTAAATCATAAAGGTAAAAAAATTAAGAGTCAAAACTAGCTACAACCTTAAAATTCAAAATGTGGTTGCAAAATTTGACCTTTATTTTGTTTTTCACCATTATAAGTTTATTCAAAATGTGATTGCAAAATTTTGCCTTTATTTTGTTTTTCACCTTTATAAGCTTATTCAAAAATAACTGCAAAATTTGACCTTTATTTTTTTTTTTTTTTTTTTTTTACCATTATAAGCTTATAATTGGGTTAAGGAAATGTGAAGCCAAGACTTGGAGAGGTGTAAACACAAAATTTTAATCATTTGCTCCTTAAGACTATTCGCCAAATTAGACTCTCTTTTTTCTGCTCAGCCAAAAAGCATATTATTAATAAGAAGTAACATTGCAATGAATGAAAAGGATGAAACAAAGACAGATTAAGATTAAGGGACTCTTTGGATTGGCGGTGTGTTTACCTGTTGTTAGCGTAAAGATAGTAATAGCGGTGAGATTAGATACTATAGCATGAGATAAAAAGAAAGCTAAACGCACCACACTGAAAGTAAACGCCCATCAAAAGAGGCTCTAAGTTTGTCGATACCAGCCTTTGCTATGACATCAGCTAAACTGTTAGCTTCCTAAAAGATGTTAATGAACAACACATTACTGATATTCAAAACAGGACAACTGATAAAGTTAAAAATCTGTCAATTAATAATAGTTTGCAATGTTAGTAATTAGACATTGCTAATGTATATAAAGAATTTAAATAGTGAGTTTTTTATGACTTAGGTAATTGATTTGAGTGTCTAATCTATTAGATAAGTGGGTTTACTAATTGAGCTTTATCTACACATGCATAAAGTCAAAAGTTAGGAATTTAAGCATTTTAAACAAATTTATTTAAATAATTATAACTTTAATTTTTATTATTTTTGTTTTAAGACTTATTGTATCCTAGAGTTAAGATTAAAGCCTTAAAACAATAAGCTTCTTTCTTGTACTACAAATCTTCTAACACCAATAATTCCAAGGTCTACCAACGACATTATTACACCATGAAACAACAATGCAAGAATCCAATTCAACAATAAGACGCGCCTCTCTTTTCTTTTTTGTATTCATGAAGATTATTGGAACATTTTTAAAAAATGTATAGTGTTTTAATAGTTGCAACTTGCAAATGAAAATTTATAACTAAAAGTTATATCACTTGGTTATTAACCAAGTTATCACATTTCATAGTGATGAATTATGTCTCTTAAATTCAAAAAATTATATCACTTTATTATTAACAATGAATCATGATTATTCAATGATACATTTATTGAATAAATTAGGTTTATTGTTAAAAGATGTGACTATCCATTTAGATAGTTATGTTCCTATGAAAAGACATGAGAACTCCTATAAATAGAAGTCAAATTTCATTTGTCTAACACACCAGAAAAATACATCAAAAGTTAATTTCTATTCTCCCACAATCTTTTATATTCCTAGATTGCTCTATAAAAAGTTACTGTGAAAATTCGTAATTCTTTATATAAATTGATATCCTTGTTATATTTCGCTCAGTGCTTAGTGAACTGTTTCCGTCAGTACAAAACGTAAATAATCATTAAGCTTTATTGTATCATCGAGATTTATTTGTCAATAACTCTTTTACACATCATAATAGGTGAGGAAGAATAACACCTTGATATTAATACAAGTGTTAAAGCTTTCGCTAATTTTTCATACAAACAATTAATAGGTCCAACACACTACCACAACGGTCACAATCCCCAATGCCTGGCTTCCCTCTTGCAGCTCCATCTGTGTTAAACTTGAGAAAACCTTGAGCTGGAGGTGTCCAACAGATATCCCTCCAAACTACTTTAATAGGAGTAGCCGAGAAGCAAAGCAGTGGGCAATCCCACCAAGCTGACTCCATAACAAGTAATTTATCGTCTGCAGCCTTGATCCAAACTACCCGTTTTCTCGGGCTGATTCCAAGAGGAATACCAACTACCAAGATATTTAAGGGGGAACCACTACACCAGAACAGGTTTTTAGCGGCGTTTTTTTAGGCCTTTAGCGGCGCTTTTTAACTCCACTAAATCCATTTCCAGCGCTTGAAGAAGCACCACAAAAAATGCCGCTAACGACAACGTCGCTAACTTTTGCGGCGCTTACAGAAAAAACGCCGCTAAAGATCATGTTCTTTAGCGGCACTAAGGAAATACACACCACTAAAGATCATGTTCTTTAGCGGCGCTTAGGAAAAAATGCCGCTAAAGATCATGCTCTTTAGCGGCGCTTAGAAAAAAATGCCGCTAAAGATCATGTTCTTTTGCGGCGCTTTTTGACAAAACGCCGCTAAAGATCATGTTCTTTAGCGGCGCTTTGGAAGAAAACGCCTCTAAAAGTAATGTTCTATAGCGGCGCTTATTCAAAAACGCCGCTAAAAGTAGTGCTCTTTAGCGGCGCTTGTTTCACAAATGCCACTGTTTTGATATGACTTTTAGCGGCGCTTTTTTAAAAAACGCCACTAATTTTGGGATTTTTTTAAAATAAAATTTTCTGTTTTTTTCAGCCCTCCTGCAACAACAAATCAAAAGCAACCAGATCTAAACTAACCAAAAACAATAAATTTATATAATATTTCAAATTAAATGAATAAAATAATATTAATTGATATAAATAAAAGTGAATTTCAGACTTTTCTTTACAAAAACGTTAAAAGTATTTATGCAACATACACTATGACGGCGGAAGTTGCGACTGCTGAAACATCTTCATCATAATCTGAAGCTGCTGTTGAAGTTCGTCGTACTTTTTGCTCTGCTCTGCTTCTCTCGATGCCGCATCTTTTTGAAGTCGTAGCTGTAGTTCTTCATATTTCTTTTGAACCTCTGCTTCTATCGCTGCTTCTCTCGCTGCGGCCTCTGCTTCTCTCGCTATAGCCTCTGCTTCCCTCGCTGCCGCCTCTGTTTTAAGTTGTTGCTGAAGTTCTTCATATTTCCTTTGAACCTCAAATGTGGTCTCTTGCATCTGAGCCATCTGGTCTTTTAACCTCTGAACTTCAGCTTGAGATTGACTCCCCGAAGCCATGTATTGGTGCGAGCTGGATCCAAAATATTGGGTTGGGCTGATAAAAGATCCTTGAAATCGAACCCGACCATACTTTTCAGGACCCAAAACTTTAGTAATAATCCGGTTATTAATGTCTTCAAGATGAACAGAACTATCACTAGAAGCAATTGCTTCGTACTCCGTCTTTTTTTCCTTTAGTTTTTCCTAATAAATAAATCACATAGTTAGGAACACAATATATAGTAAAAAAACAAATGCAATATAACAATAGTCGCATTACAAGCAATGAATTAAACCATTAGAAAATAAACACTATAAATAACTAAAACAAGTGAAATCGTATTAAGTAAACGTACCATAATTTCACCAGCTTTAGGAGTCATAGCAGATCCATCTTTCTTCTTATGTGTAATTTCAAAAAGTTGAAGGCGTCCAACTTTTTGACCAGACGACCGTTCCTACAATATAGTAGTAAAAATATTATTTAATAGAAAGTTATACATATTTGAGAATTAAAAAATTAAAAATACCTCCGCCTCAGCTACACATGCAAAACTTCTCGACCCGGCTGTGTGAGTGAATTTTTGTTGCTGCCGGCTGCTTTTTCCAACTCGTTCACGATCCTACGTTATAAAATTTTTAGTACGTAAATAGTAAATACTATAAACCAAAATAATTACAATAGTTTAGAAGTACGTCGTACCTCGCCTTTCTGAGAATGCCAAAATCTAACCGCATCTTCCCATTGGTACCTCAACATACCCGGCGGGACATTTTGCAATTTCTCATCGAGGGTTATTTTGTCTTATAATAATTTTTCCTCAAAGTACTTTTATTGTCTCTCCATCTTTTTCCCAATGCCATCTTTACATAAGCATCCGAGACCTCTAAAGCAAACCTCGCCTACAAAAAACACAAGTTAATAAAGTAAATATAAATGAAACTATTTCCCAAGCATTACAGATGACATTAACATTTTGTTACCTTAATATTATCGAAGGCTTGGTTTTTGTTGCTATCGGGCATTTGACGCCATGACTCGTAGTTGATAGGCAACATATTCGCATTTCGTGCTAAAATGCCCATGTATCCTGCTAAAAGTCGAGCTTCTGATCCAACAGGCTGACCAAAACTGTTTCTACATACCTTGACACGCTCGACTGGATCTAACTCGTATAACTCTCTAAGTATCGTACGTCCTCGACCTCTACGCGTCCCACCATTTTCAGCTACAAATGGTATATTATAATATAAGAATTTGAAATAATAAATCAATTATAAGTCAACACGCATGTAATTAATGTAAGTTACTTTGAACTTCCGTAGGATCCTCGTGTGTAATCGAAACATTCGAAGATCCAATTGCTGTCTGTTGTTCAGTACTATTTGTTTCTGTCGAGTTTGGATTATTTTGAACAATGCTTTCCCTTATAATTTTTCTTCTAGGCATTTTATCTGCAATACACATAAAATGTAATTAAACTTAATAACTAATTACAACAATAACAGCACATATAAAATAGTTGAAATATATAATAAGACCAAGATTTAATACTAATGTAAGTTACATATAATTAAACAATCGTAAAATCTTACTACATCATTATTTGTAAATATCTTCATCCGTATCCTGACGAACCCATTGAAATTGTGCACTAGTACTAGGGATATTATCGTTTAAGTTTTGTTCTGGAAATGGCAAAGTTTCTGATCTGTCGTCGATGTTATCTCTACTTCCACTGCCCATGTCAAACAAGTCTCTAGGGATGTTACGGAGTACAACGTACCAACCCTCATCAGTTGGATCTTTTGAGTAAAAAACTTGTTTGACTTGACTTGAGAATACATACGGCTCATCTATCAGTTGTTGTCCTGTGTGAATCAATCGGTCAAAGTTCACCATTGTAAAACCAAATTGATCTTGCTTGATTCCACGAGCTGTATTAACATCGGCCCAATCACCTCGAAATAAGACAACTTTCCATTTGCCGTAGTAATCCAACTCAATTATGTCAGTAAGCTGTCCGAAATATTCCACATTTCCCTCGACAGGATTATTATCCCTAGCGCTAGCATAACTTGTAATTGCAGAATTAACAACTATTCCACAATTTTGCGTTCTCCTCAACCTCTCGCGATATTTTGTATGAAATCTGAATCCGTTGATGAGGAACGCACTATATCTTTTAACCACTCGATTTGGACCTTGGGAGAGCCATTTAACTTCATCGTTTACGCTCTTCCCATTCTAAACCTATTGAATGGAAAGTAAACTAAGTAATTACAAATGTTATGAGAAAGCATTATAATTTGTAAGCGAAAGCTCCAACTACATACCGTTTGGCTTAACCATTCATAAAAAGATTTTGTAAACAACTTATTGATATCTCGATGTTGTGTTCTTCGGTTGCGCGAACGAGATCTCAATATTTGTTTGTACTCACTATGTTAAAAAAATGTGATCTTTGTTAGAAAATAAACAATTTTTAGTTTGATAAATATTTATAAAATTTGTAGAACTTACTTCCGTAAAGGTTCCAATGATTCGTGGTGAAACAGAACATATCGATGTGCTTGTACCCACGATAAATTATCTAATTCCGCAATTTCAACTTTGCCGATTGGTTGTCCAAAACTTTGGAACAAATAAGTATCGGCTAAGTTATAGTCCGTGAGTCCAGCATTCCTATTTGGTCTGTTCAACCTTGTTTCGACATCTTTCAAATATCTTGAGCAGAAGGTCATACATTCCTCTGCCAAGTAGCCTTCAGCAATCGATCCTTCTGGATATCGCTTGTTGCGGCAGTAAGACTTTAATTTGGATAGGAACCTAAACACAATATACAACATTATCAAAAGTTGTAACTAAAGGCATAGAGGTGAATGAAGGAAAATTTTAAAAATACTTCTTTAACACCTTTCTATGGGATACATCCATCGATAGAAAATGGGTCTGCCAAGAATTGCTTCGTACGGAAGATGAATTATCAAGTGAACCATAATGGTGAAGAAGGAAGGTGGGAAGATTTTCTCCATGTTGCATAAAGTCAAAGCGGCTCGATCCTGTACCTTCTGAAGTTCTTGAACATCCAAAACTTTGCCACAAATGGCTTTCATTATGTTGGATAGTTCAATGATACAAGACGTCACTTTCTTGGACATACAACATCGTAGAGCAACTGGCATTAAATCTTGCATCAAGATGTGATAGTCATGTGATTTTAGCAAATATAATCTTTGATCTTTAACACTAACACATCGAGATATATTTGATGCATACGCATCCGGAACCTTTATATCCTTCAACACCATGCAAAACAGTTCTTTCTCCGTCTTGGACATTGAGAAAATAGAAGGCGGCAACCGATATTTCCCATTCGGAAGTGGATTGGGATGAAGATCAGGCCGAATTCCCATTTGGACTAAATCAAGTCGACTCTGAAGATTGTCTTTTGATTTTCCGTCGACGTTCAAAATTGTACCCACAATATTCTCGCAGACATTTTTCTTAATGTGCATAACATCAAGATTGTGTCGTAAAAGGTGATGCTCCCAATAAGGCAACTCAAAAAAAATACTTCTTTTTTTCCATAAGTCCGCCTCATTAGGATCGTCCTCTTCGTCGGAGCTTTCATCGGCTTCATCATTTGATCTTCTGTTTCTCTGCGTATTTGGCGGTTGGTTCATCTTCCCATAAATGAAATTCATATCTTCCAACATGAACAAGATTTCAGAGCCACTGGTCTGGGAAGGAGCTTCTCTGAACTCTTCAGTGCCGTCAAATACAGAACTCTGATATCTAAATCTATGATTTTTCGGTAACCACCGACGATGCCCCATGTAAGAGAACTTCTTCCCATTGTACAACCATTGCAAGCATGTTTGTGCAGCACAGCAAGGACACGCATAACGACCCTTAGTACTCCAACCGGATAAATTGGCATAAGCGAGAAAGTCATTAATGGTCCACATCAAAGCTGCACGTAAATTAAAGTTCTCCTTTCTCAGTACATCGTATATCTCAACACCAGCCCATAATTGTTTTAACTCTTCAATAAGTGGCTGTAAATAAATGTCGATATCATTCCCGGGCCCTTTCTCTCCAGGGATAATCATAGATAAGATAAGGGAAGATTGCTTCATGCAAATCCACAGAGGCAGATTGTAAGGAACAAGCACTACTAGCCAAGTACTGTAGGCAGTGCTCATGATCTTGAAAGGATTAAATCCATTAGATGCTAGCCCAAGCCTCACACTCCTAGGATCGCTTGCAAAGCTTGGAAATTTATTGTCAAATGCTTTCCAAGCTAAAGAATCTGCCGGATGCCTTAGTAATCCATCATCGGTTCGTCCATCATGGTGCCACGTCATTGACTCCACTGTCTTCGACGACATGAAAAGCCTTTGAAGCCTTGGTATCAACGAAAAATACCGTAAAATCTTAACTGGCTTCTTCCTCGACTGTGCATCATTTTCATCGTCGTTCCCATCTTCTGTGTTTCTATTTATCCAACGGAATTGGCCGCATACACGATAGCACTGTTGGTTTTTCCGATCGCCCCAATACAACATGCAGTCATTTGGGCAACTATGGATTTTGTTGTACCCAAGGCCTAAATCTTTTATCATTTTCTTCATATCTTTGCATGACTGAGGGATTTTTGCAAACGAAAACATTTCTCTCAAAAACTCTAATAGCATTGTCAACGAGTTTCCGGTCCACCCTCTCAAACATTTTAACTGAAAAAGACAAACACAGAAGGACATTTTTGAAAATTTTGATCCCTCATACAGTTCTTCGTTCATGTCATTAAGTAGAGCGTAGAACTTCGCCGCTTCTCCATTTGGCTCTTCATGAGGTACACTACTTCCCGGTTCGCTAAAAGCAGTTCCACCAATATTACAATCATCAGATGCCATAAAATCCCCTGGGAACGATTGCACACCATGATTGTGCATATTAAATGCATCCCGCAACATACCTTCCATGTCATCCCCTCTATCAGACTGATGGTAAGCAGTACCAGGATAAGATACATCCATCGTTGAAGAGGAAGTACTAGGCGGGCATTCTCCATGAAAAAGCCATTGCTTATAACCCTTAACAAACCCATCAATAATTAGATGCTCGTATACAACCTCACGATAATGCCAGTTTATGTTGACACACTTCTTACATGGGCAAAGAATCATGTTCTCTTGGCTTGCATATTGAAATGCAAAATTTAGAAAACTCTGCACCCCATTTCGATAACCGTTGCTAACCCTTGACAAATTCATCCAAGACCGGTCCATTTCTTAATTCTTGAAGTCTGACGTTGACAATAATTTGCACGGGTTAGTCAAAACGCCAGCTATAACTATAAATGAGTTATGTAAGTTATGTACTAAGTTATGTATTAGACAATAATGTAAGTTAGGAAGGTTATGTATTATGTAAGTTATGTAAGTTACATAAGTTATGTAATTTATGTAAGTTATATAAGTTATTTAATTTATGTAAGATATGTAAGTTATGTAAGTTATTTAAGTTATGTAAGTTATGTAAGTTATGTAAGTTATTTAATTTATGTAAGTTATGTAAGTTATTTAATTTATGTAAGTTATGTAAGATATGTAAGTTATGTAAGTTATTTAAGTTATGTAAGTTATGTAAGTTATGTAAGTTATGTAAGTTATTTAATTTATGTAAGTTATGTAAGTTATATAATTTATGTAAGCAATTTAGAAAAAATTATGTAAGTTATGTACTAAGTTATGTATTATGTAAATTATGTACTAAGTTATGTATTATGTAAATAATTTAAGTTAGGTAGGTTATGTATTATGTAAGTTATTTAAGTTATGTAAGTTATGTAAATTATTTAATTTATGTAAGGTATGTAAGTTATGTAAGTTATATAATTTAAAAATTGTTATGTAATTTAAAAATTGTTATGCAAGTTTATATGTAAGTTTATGTATTGTATGTTATTTAAGATATGCATGTATTATAAGTTTATATATAAGTTATGATATGATTGATAAATTTGAGTTATGTAAGTTATGTATTATGTAAATAATTTAAGTTAGGTAGGTTATGTATTATGTAAGTTATTTAATTTATGTAAGGTATGTAAGTTATATAATTTAAAAATTGTTATGTAATTTAAAAATTGTTATGCAAGTTTATATGTAAGTTTATGAATTGTATGTTATTTAAGATATGCATGTATTATGTAAGTTTATATATAAGATATGATATGATTGATAAATTTGAGTTATGTAAGTTATGCTATGATTGATAAATTTTGAAAAAAATATAGATTTTAAAAATATATATTAAAAATGTATATAAATATTTATAAGTTATGTAAGTTATATAATTTAAAAATTGTTATGTAATTTAAAAATTGTTATGCAAGTTTATATGTAAGTTGATGTATTGTATGTTATTTAAGATATGCATGTATTATGTAAGTTTATATATAAGTTATGATATGATTGATAAATTTGAGTTATGTAAGTTATGCTATGATTGATAAATTTTGAAAAAAATATAGATTTTAAAAATATATATTAAAAATGTATATAAATATTTATAAGTTATGTAAGTTATATAATTTATGTAAGTTATATAATTTAAAAATTGTTTACTAATAAATTTGAAATATAGGTTATATATCCAAAGGACATTTATTTGATAAATTATAAAATTTATTATTAATAAAATTGGAATATAGGTTATATGTCCATATTAATATATGTTATATATTAAAAATATTTTGTCTTATAATATATGAGTAATATTTGTGTCCCAAAATGATTGCGTTTTTTGCACGAAAGGTTGCGCACTAAATTCGGTATCCGTAGGTGGTTGATTTAGCAGCAAAAAACAATAAAATGTACCATCTTAGCAGCAAAAACAGATGAGAAGGTACAATCTAATTAGCTGCAAAAGCCAATTAAAATCCTTTATATCCTAAATCCAAAACCATTTAAATTACAAAACATAAGTAAGGTTTTCTAAACTTATGCATTATTTAATCATTTGAAATATATAATTACAAAGAACCCAAATCAAATCTGAACCTGAAACAAAATTACATGAACTAAAAACTTTAAATCAATTCAGTTCACAATTGCAATTATATTTTATTTCAATTTGGATCTTTACAAACCATGGGAATACTGTATAATAGTTGCAATTATATTCCATAACAGAAATTAATTCAAACACTTAGTGGAAAGATGGAGCAAAAAACATCTTCAAGACCAGAACAATAACCAAAAATAAATGCAATAAGCAGCAACATTAACCACAACGTGCAGCAAAAAAAGAACTGAATTGATTTTAATCCCTAACATTAATCAGCAACATTAAGCAGAACTTCCAGCAAAAAAGAACTTGCAGCCACATTAACCAAATACCAAATTATAACAGTCCCAAATACAAAGATACCAATTATAAAAACAGTCCAAAATCACATGTCAAATTATAAAATGAAAAAACAAATAAAATAAAGGATCAACTTACCTTTCTATGTATTGCTTCAAACCAGTGAGAGGTACCAAATTTGCAGACTAAATTGCCAAAACTAAAATGCTGCAACGAAAGGAAAGAAAAAATTAACTAAGGAAAAACTAAACTTGTTCAACTTCATAACTAAAACAAATTTACATGAACTTAAGTGAAAAATCAACTGTCAAATTATCTAAATCAAAATATTATAATAGCGTATTTTATATATAAAATTTTCTTAAATTTTATACTGATTAAACCTAAATTTTATACTGATTAAACCTAAGTAGAAAGACTTTAAACAAAAACAATTAGAAATACAAAACAAGGTTTACAATATGCTGCAAAATCCTTTTTAATTAATCAATTAACTTTAACCACAAACAAATTACAAAAATATATACATACAAAAATTACTTAGGCATTCGAAAGCATACCATTCCTCTGTCAAAATGTAATATAGTTACTGCTTAAAACCCTAAACAAAATAAATCCGTAAAGCTAGATTTAAGAGATGCGAATTTCATACCTAAACGAAGACGAAGAGTTCTGGAAATCGGGCCGGATGTGATTCAACCGTACTAAAAAATTCCACTGTTTTATGTGTTCGGCAACCCTAAATCCATGGACGAAATGGATTGTTAATGATATTGAGCCTAAACACGAAAAAAAAGAGGGAAATCAAACCGGTTCGTGCTTACCCCAAAAACTATTCCACTGTTCGTCTTCCTCTAAATGCTGTGAAGATTTGAACGCACTATACCGACGAAATGAAGAACCGAATAGACTAAATAACTCCGTCAATGTCTCGAATTAGGGGAGTGGAGGAGATATCGGCTAAGGAAATTAGGGATTTGGAAGGGGAAGGGGAAGGAAGCTGAGTTTAGGGGCTGGGTATGGGTTTTAGGGTTTAAAAGGGGTCAAAATATGTGACGCCAAGCAGAACGACGACGTTCTGAATAACAGAACTGTTCCTCAACCGAAACGGCGACGTTCTGAAAATTTTTTAATACACATTTGTGGCGTTTTCATACTAAACGCCGCTAAAGCTTACAGTTGCGGCGTTCTAAATACAAATGCCACTAAAGAGTTCAAATCATTCAAGAAAACGACGCCGTTTTCGTTCACAAAAACATATACGGATTTGCGACGTTTCTATAAAAACGCCACTACTGTATACCTTCTGTGGCGTTTTTCATACAAACGCCACTAAAATTCAAATTCATGTAACGAAACGGTGACGTTCTGAACATTTTGTAATACACATTTGTGGCATTTCTATACCAAACGCCGCTAAAGATAACATTTTGCGGCGTTTTAAATAAAAACGCCAGTAAGGAGTTCAAATCATTTAAGAAAACGACGCCGTTTTCGTACAGAGAAACATTTATGTATTTGCGGCGTTTCAATATAAAAGGCCACTATAGCATACCTTCAGTGGCGTTTTTATTAAAAACGCCACTAAAATTCAAATTCCTTTAGCCAAACGGCGCCATTTTACGTAATTTTAAACACATTTTTGCCTAGAGTAAATAATTTCCAAATATTTAATAATTTAAAAAAATTAAAATATCATACAACAATATGACAATATTATTTCTAATTCTATTAAATGAGAAATTTGATTTTAGTGATGGTTTTTTATTAAAATTTAAGGTAGGAACTTAATCCGTAGATAGTGTTTGTATTTTTCTAAAACATCAAATTAAAAATTAAATTCGGTGAAGTCAAGTTGTAATCTTCAAAAATACTAATTAACCTAGACCCTAAACCACAACCCTTATCCCCTAAACCACAACCTTTATCCTCTAAACCCTAAACCGTAAACTCTATTCCTTAGATCTTAAACCCTAAACTAGTTTAGGGTATAACCCTAAACCTTTAACCCTAAACCCTAAACCCTTAACCTTGATCCTAAATTAACCTAGACCCTCTTATCCCTTCAACCCTAAATCTTAAACCTATAAATCATAAACCATGACCCTTAACCCCTTAACACCTACACCCTAAGCCCCGACCTCAAATGATAAACCACAAACCATAATACATAACCCTTAACCATATCCCCTAAAACTTCAATCATAAAACATTAACTATAAACCCCTAACCCTTAACCTTTAACCCTAAACACTTAAACCTTAGACCCCAACCATTGCACCATAATCCCTAAACCCCTAACTCAGCCTAAACCTTAAACCCTGAATCATAGAACATATAAACCTGCTTAAATCCTAAACCCTAAATCATAAAACATATATAAACTATAAACCTTAAATCTTAAACCTCAACCCTTAAACAATAAACAATAAACCGTAAGGCCTAAACAGGCAATGCATTGAAAGCTCAACAAAAAAAATATTGTTTTGCTTAACAATTTGCAGCGCTTCCCCAAAACGCGCCACTAATGTCTCTAAACCTCCACCGCAAAACGATGCCGTTTGCTTAAATCTTTTTGCGGCGCTTACAACAAAGCGCCGCTAATGCTTAACTTATGCGGCGTTTTTAAAGGTTGCGCCGCTAATGTACCTAAACCTATACAACAAAACGACGTCGTTTTAATTAAAATTATTCAACATAGCAGCTAAGCTAATGCTTGACATTTGCGGCGTTTTTAACAAACCGCCACTAATGTTCCTAAGCACAACAGAAAACGACGGCGTATGCATAAAACTTATTGCGGCGCTTAATTAGAAGCGCCGCTAATGGTTTACTTCAGCGGCGATTTCATATAAGCGCCACCATAGTGTATAAAACTCATCATGAAAACGACGTTGTTCGGTAAAATCTTTTGTGGCGTTCCAGTAAAGCGCCACTAATGAATGGCTTCAGTGGCGCTTCATTTAAAACGCCACTATTTCTCTATAAAATTTAATAGAAAACGGCGTCGTTCGCTGGAAAATTTTATTGCACTTTTGTGAACGCGCCGCGAATACAGGATATTTTGCGGCGTTCACTTATAAACGCCACTAATGTCATCAAACGTAAATCAATACGGCGTCGTCTGTTAATCACTTTTGCGGCGCTTCTGGATAAAGCGCCGCTAATGTTTGTCTTTTGCGGCGTTTTCATTGAAGCGCCACTAATGTCTTTGAATCTGACTATGAAAAGGTACCGTTTACCTAACTCATCTGCGGCGCTTGTGGGTAATCGCCGCTGTTGCTTGTAATTTGTGGCGTTTTTTAACACTCGCCACTATTGCTCGGTTTTTTGTGGCGTTTGGATTTTAAACGCCGCTAAATGCGCCGCTAAAGCCTCTTTTGGTGTAGTGAACAAGCCAAGACAACACCCAAAAGCATCAGCAAGGCTGTTAGAAACGTTATCCCCGATTCCAATCCCAATTAAAACAGACTTACTATAATTAATCCAAGTCCTAAAAAGAGCTCTAAACAACTAAGGAGAATCTTCAAATTATGATTATAATCCAACTTAGCTTCAAGGAAAATAATTGTGTCATCCACAACTTGGAGGTAAAAAATCAACGATCCAGGGATAACATTATTTTCGGCCTCTTTCATCATCACATGAAAAGCTTCAGTAATCAAAATGATTAGAAAATATGATCAAGGATTACCTTTGACGAAGCCCTCGCATCATTCGGAATTGATTCGTTGGTGAACCGTTAACCAAAACTGATACATTTTTCAACACCCACATTCTCCACTTATTTTCCGAACCCCATCTTCTCCAATATGTTCACGGATGATCACTAATTAAGTGACCGGTCACTTTCTTCAACCTTGCTGTCAAAACTTTTGCCACCATCTTTTAGATGGACCCAATCAGTCTAATGGGTCGAAACTCCTTTAAGAGTTGAGGGCTATCTACTTTGGGAATGAGCGTGATAAATAAAGAATTGCAGCCCTTAGAGGAAGTTTGCCCAAAATATAAAACTCATTCATCATTTCCATAAGATCCTACCCTTTTAAAAAAAAAAAATTGGAAATTGAACCCATCCGGGTCAGGTGCCTTTGAACCTTCAGTGCTCCAAATCATTGTTTTAATCTCTCCCATAGAAAAGGTTCATTCAAGATTATTCGGATCCCCCAAGGATATCTTTTTCAACTCAAATCAGAACATTTGAAGCAAGCATAATGGGTACATGGTCAGAAAAAGAATGTTTCAAGCAACTCTGCGACAAATATCCAAATCTCAGAACCCAGTTTGGTAAAACTAAGAATCTATCCAAACGACATCTTCTATTAAAGTCCCCAACAACGTACCAATTACCATTCCTAGCTTGCATCTACTGTTTTAATTCATTCCATAACACTTGTTGCTTCTTTGCGATACATGGTGCATACACATTGACAATGTAACACTTGAAATCAAATTGGACCCGTTTGCCTTGAAAAATCACAAACCTCTGAGAAATCACCTGAGCTTCCAGCATAATATAGGTTTTGTTCCATACGGATAAAATATCAGTAGATCTATCTACCAGCTAAGGAGCAAAAATGAACTCAAAATCATCATTCACCCACAAATTACGAATCCTCTGAATATCAAACTCTTGAAGCTTTGTTTCCTGTAACAACAATAGGTCGACTCTATTTGTCTGCACTAATTTTCTAATCACCCGACTCTTCACCACAACCCTAAACCTCTCACATTCCATGATACAATTTTCATAGTAACCCACGAAAAATAGAAACCCGACATAAAATTGAAAACTACAAAATCAACACTCCTTTTCTCATTCAAGACTCACGTAATAAAATTATAATCACAATTTTTTGTTAATACAATTCAGATAATAATTCTATTTTGCAAAGCCTCGTCTAGAATATAATTTTATTTAACAATTCGTTCGAATCAACTATTGATTAATGCCTAAACTAGCCTTTATACGTATGGATATTTGGAGCACCAATATCAAACTCAAATCGTTAAAAATCATTCTCCACAAAGATACCTCACATAAATTCAAACAAAATTTTCCAAATAATACCTAAAAGAGTGTCAAATAAAATAACAACATAAAACACTCCTTTAAAAGTTAAAATTATCTCATAGACTATCTTGAGTAATTATATCATAAAAGCCTTCATAAATAAGTCTTACGGCAGTTTCAAAACTCTCTCAAAAGTTAATAATAGAGTTCTTTCATAATTCAAACTCTTCTTTTCCGTTAAGAAGTCAATCAATTAGATTAGAACACAACACGTGTTTGGTTATTATTACCATGAATTACCAATCCATTTGTTTCATAAAACCATTTTATACAAGGTCCAAATGAAATTGAGAACAATCAAATATGCTAACACAGAATCTTTGAGTACTCCAAACAATTTGTTCTAATTATTTTTCGAACATGAAATTGAACAGGATAGTCAAAGTTTCCTACAAGTATATTTAAAACGCAAGTATCAAATTCTAAGCATATCTGTAACTATTCCATTAGACAGTTTGAATTTAACATGTCAAAAGAAATAATTTTCTTAAATTTTAATAACATTACTTTTTTCAACTTACCGGATTCAAATTGTTCATGCAATTAACCATATACATATTTTAAAAATAGCAATAATATTTAAGAATGCTTTTTTTTTCCTTATAATGTAGGAAATGATTTCTTGATTTTTTTTTTAATCAAATTTTCTTGAAATGTGGAGACCTTATCTTCATGGTATAAAATCTACTTGAATAAAAACAACATTATCTTCTAAAATAGCAATGATATTTTTTCTACTTTTTTGGTAATATGATTGAGAGCTATTGATTAAATGCTAAAAATACATATTTTATTTAATTTAATTGGTCAATTTGTGAGAATGCACCACTGATTTTCTTCATCTTTATATTGAATTTTATACAGGGGTGCAATTTGGTGTCAAAAGAAAAAAAAGGAGAAGCAATTGGGCTAGATTGAAGAAATGAGCAAAGAAGGCGGGCCAAAACGGAATTTTGCAAAGTTGTAATTGGCTGAAATTTTGGATTGACTTAGTAGGAGATTATGTAGGGATTTATTTTGATATTTAGGATCATGGGAATATTTTTCCTTGTTTTCTATGGCTAGTGGCTTTTAATTAGGAAAATTTTGTTCAAGCCACTAGTATAAATAGGTGCTATTATGTTCATTTGAGAATCAAATTTTTTCATCAAGCTTTCATATTTAGAATGCAATCTTTCCTTCCCTCTCACGAAATTATTTGTTGTCTTTGGTTCCTTTTACTTTCAATTTATTAATTTCCAGCTTGTCACCAACCTACACCACTTACATTTTCTTTTTCAAACCCTTCTCATTCCCAGTAGGCTAAAACCATTCCATATCCAATTAAAAATTCCAGCCACATACTTAAACCACCCACTTTTTACCCATTTCAACCCTATTTCATTTATCTAACCCTCTTCAGATATGCCCAACTCCCATATACCCCAAACTTTAGCCAAGTAAACCCATTCCAGCTTTAGGTCGATGTTACCTTCTAAATTCCAGCTTTAGCCAAGTAAGACCCGTGAGTTACGAACCCAAGCAATTTAACTCCTAAATTCCAGTATTTATTATTTCTCTGGATTAAGAGTATGATTTCGTCAACTCACAAAGTCAAATCAACACCAAGTCAAAAAGACGTCGTTTGAGTTAGTGTGGTTAGACGGACAGTTGGAATTTCGAAAGGATTGATTGTCTAATCGGTTTTCTGTGAACACATTGGCGTGCCAAGTGGGGATTGTTGTTTGGTTCCGTCAAGGGAAGTAGTAACCAGATTTAAATGTCCCACGCAGTTGAGGGCATTGGTTCGAGCTAGGCTGTTCTAGAACGTAAAGCTACCGGAGTTCTAAATCACGAACGTTTCGTAGGTTGTTTGATCAACAAGGGTTAGTTATAGGACGTTCCATAACTAATTTACACAAGGAAGAGTTGGTGTCCGAGGCATCTTTGGTAGCTATAACTAGCTTATTGGAAAAAAGGAGTTCATCTGATTTCGAGGATCGTTTTCAAAGACGAAAAAACCCGTGCTTGAAGCTGAGCTAAATTTAATTGATTTTCCTTCAAATTTACTTAACTGTTCTTCTTATTTAATTGTCTTCAGCTTTTACTTTTTACACATTTTTTCTCTGTTTATTTCAGGTTTCAAATTTTATCCCCCCAAACTTCTTAGGCACGGCAACTGCCCAGACATAAATTTGGTCGAGAGAGAAATAATTTTTAGTAAACCCAGTCTCTGAGGGATTGACCCTACTCTCTATACTGCTCAAATTTGCAAATTAGGTGTAGGATTATATTGGTGGAATCGACAACCATCAGCTAGTTCCATTTAAACCATATGCTTGACAATTTGTAGAGGTATGAACCCACTTTTGAGTGTCTTCCATTGCTTGGTCCCCAGGGGTGATCTACTTGCACATAAAAGATCACATCCTTTAGCATAATAATGTCATCTAACCATGGTTAATATCTGTAATGCCATCCCTTTCTTACATTGATGAGAAGTTCCTCAATTCTGTTCTCTTTTGGCATAACGATTTTGGGGTTGACATGTAGTTTGTAGACCTCAAGCAGGATTTCTCTAATAGTGTGTAGTTTGTAGGAACCAGTGAGTTATATTGTATCTCCTTTCCATCAAGGTTCTACCATTAACGTTAGTTAAAGTGCAAGCAATACCAAAGCCAACATTTCCTTTTGTCCAAGCTAATAGGCAACAATCAAGGCTTACCTATTCCTTCCTTTCTCATTGATGAAAATGTTTTTTTCATTGTAAAACCTGTTGTAACAACTTGGTTTTTAGTGGTGTTGGAAAATACAGTTTTGGAACCCCGTCTTCGTAAAACGATCATGTAAATATTTTTATTAAATATTTATAGAGTTATATTATAGGTGAATTGAATTTTGGATAAATATTTTTTTCCGAATTAATAGTTAATTAGAGTTCAAGGACTAAATTGTAAAATTCAATCACTATAGATTTTTAATTAGAAAAATGAATTAAAGACTTAACCTTTAACTAACTAAAGGCCTAAAATATCAGTTAGACCATGCTTAAATATATGTTAGTGGACGGTTGATTAAATGGGGGGCATTAGTGTAACAACTTAATTTTTAGTGGTGCCAAAAAAAGCAATTTTGGAACTCCATTTTCAATGTTTAAGTCTGTAAATATTATTATTTAATATTTATGAGGTTAGTATAAAGGTTAATTAAAGTTTGGTCCTTTAATTTTGTCGATTGGATAGTTAATTAAGATACAAGGACTAAATTATAAAAGTGGCAAAAGTTGTTCGCTATGAATTTTTAATTAATCAAATGACCAATTGAGCAATTGGATCCTTCCAATTATGTTAAATGGTGGTGGATGACAATTGTACTTAAGGGTGAGTGTTCGATCGTATTGAATCGAATCGAATTGAATGAAAAAATTTCAAGTTAATCGAGTTGATGAATCGTATTAATACGATTTGAAATTTTATCATCCTAACTCGATTTGAAGTTTTCTCGGATCGAGTCGAGTGAGATGGAATTTGAATCAAATCAAATATATTTGTTCAAGTTAAATTAAAAAAAATAACTTTGGTGTTTTTTTTTTTTTTTTGGAATTGTAAAGTACTAGGTTAGCCAAGAAAATTGTTTAAACCATGATGGTTGAAAATAATGAAGATATTTTTAAAAAAAATTAGAAGCGGATAATCTAAAAGAATAGGTTGGTATGACCCAACTTTAATTTAAGCTCTTTGAATTTCATCATGCATATTAACTTGATACTCATATATTTGCTTACATAATCCAAGATCACATTCTAAGTTGGACAAATCAAGTGTTTTAACTTCAACTCTAGGAATTTTAGAAGGACAAGCCTTAAAAAGAGTAAACCATGAAGGTGATACCTTAATTTTTTACACTTGGAGGATGAAAATAAAATTAATAAATAAAAAGTAATCACTCACTAATTATTTTTTTAAACAATCTCATTATAGGTTCTAACCATATAATGCTCTTTTTAAGACAATACATAGAACTATCCATAGCCCTTCTCCAACCCACAAATAGGAGGATAATACGCTTCAACACACTCAAACCCACGTCCTCCTGTATTAGCAACAATGTCCAACAATCACTCATTAAATTTAAATATAAAACTATTAAAAATTTTGATACTAACTTATTAATAAGAAAGGATAATAACAAATTCTAGAGATTTATATATTTGATGATAAATGTGATAGCCCGAAATAGGGCCTAATCGGAATAGTGGTTTCGTAACCACAACTCCGAAGTGAAATAATTTAATTTTATAAATTTTTATTAATTACTGATTGATTGAAATATTGTGTGAAAATATGGATAGAAAATTTTAATGATTTAGTGCCTAATTGAATTTTTTAGGACTAAATCGAGAAAAATGCAAAGTGTGTCTAATTAGTGATTAAATGACTTAATTGAATTATTGCATGAAATTGGAAGTGTTTATGTGGCAATTAGACCATAAATTAGTGTTATGGACATAAAAGGGTATTTCTAGAAAAATATCTAAGTAATGGGTCAAGGGCATTTTTGTCCAAATTGAATAAAAGACAAAATAAAGATGAAAACAAGTGTTCATCTTCTTAAAAAGTTGAAGCTTGCTGCCGAAATTTTCATGTTACCATAGCTAGGGTTCTTGAATTTTCTAAACTCAATTGTAAGTGATTTCTTGCCCCGTTTTTAATTATTTTCGTATTTTTATGCTTATTGATGCTTGAATTTCATGTTTCTACTATTTAATTTAAATGAAATTAAAGTTTGAAAATTGACCCATTCATGATATAATTGTAAATTGATTAGTGATGTTAGATAATGAATGTTTAAAGTGTTAATTACAAGTTTTATTAGATGAATTTTGATGAAAATGTTGAAAAAGGGCTAAATTGTGAAAGATGGTAAAGTGTGCATAAAGATGTGATTTTGTGAAATTGAGGGCTGTTATGAGCATGAAATATGATTTAGTGAAGTTTGAAATTTAAGAATTTAGTGAATTTTATTTTTACGAGCCTAGGGACAAAAGTGGAATTTTTGAAAAGTTTTAGGGAAAAATGTAAATTTGCCAAAATATTGTGTATGAATTGTATTTGAATGAAATGTTGATAAAATGTATTAAATTGTGTTAATATAGATCAAGAAAGAAGAAATAGTGGAAGTGATCGGGGAAAAGAGAAAGTTATCGACTAAATTACAAAAATAGTCGTTTTGCATCCGAGGTAAGTTATGTGTAAATAATAGTAATATATTTTTATAAATTGTGAATTTTATTTGACATGTGAATCAATATTGAATGTGGAAAGAAAATTGTTCATGAATTATTCAAGTGATAAAGTGTTAAAAATAAAGTGTTAAGTGTAAATTCCCGGTTGAACTTAGGAATAGAAGTGGATACAAGTGACATGTCACTAGAGACCAGTGTTACAGTGTTACAGTGAGTCCCGGGTGCTGGGTGATCTAGCATGTGTTGCAGACACCTGACAGCTTGTGTGAGCAGGCCCGTGAACATTTCCAGTGTTATTGATCAGTGGTAGCTTCGGCTACATCTCAGTGGTAGCTTCGGCTACATTCAGTGGTAGCTACGGCTACATATCAGTGGTAGCTTCGGCTACATATCAGTGTGGCACTTATGTGCTAATTCTCTACGTATCCGTGTATATTCCGAGTGTTCAACGGGATTAATAACGAGTTAAAATGAATATGAAATTAAGTGTGTATGCAGGTACAATTGAAAGAATTGAGCATATGTGATAAATGTTAAGTGTGAAAATGTATATGCAAGTGAATTGGTAAGATTGTGCATGTGTAAGTGAATGAAATTGTTAAGAAATGTTGTGATTAGTTATATGTTAAAAGTGTTAATTATTAAATGAGTACTTATTGTTTACATGTAACTTACTAAGCTATTTGTAGCTTACACATTTTCTCCTTTCCTTTGTTTTATAGTGTTTTGAACTTGCTCGAATTGGGGGTCGTCGGAGCTCATATCACACTATCAACAAATATCTCGGTATTATATATTTTCAAAACGTTTAAAGTTATGGCATGTATAGAGTCTTAATCATTTTGAGTATGTCCATATGATGTGGCTAAGATTAGCTTTTGAAATAGTTAGTAAAAACTATGTTTTGGTGTTATGTATGTTTAAAATGGTAACTAATTCAAAGAAGCAGTTTCTTTGACAGCAGCAGTGACGTGAATGTGAAAAATCACCATAAATAGTAGAAATGGAATTAGACGCTTAATAATATATATAATTAAATCTTATCAAGTCTATTTTTACATGAAAGAAACGGTGTAGGCAAAGGAATTTTATATTTTGAGATATTTGAATTTTAGTGAGACAAGGTCAGAATGGTTTTTGAAGTCCCCTGTTCTGAATTTAGAAAATCATTATAAATTGTACAGAAAGAATTATGGGCCATAATTTATATTTCTAGATTCCTTAGTGAGTCTATTTTCAATAGAAACAAATTATAACCTTATATGAATTCTGTGTAATCAGATAATTGATTTTTAGTGTCAAGAGGTCAGAACTGTTAAGTAGTGAAACAGGGGAGATTTCAATGAATAAACTGTACTAATTGGCTAAACAAAAAATTCTGGAAATTTTATGGTAAGAAGGTTTATGAGTCTAGTTTCAGGGAAAATTTACAGATTTAAATTTCAAGTTTTGTAACTCGAGATATAATTAAATTAGTGACAGTCACGCAGATGGACAGCTTTGCTGTGAACAGTGAATTTAATTTTAAAAGCAAATTTTTATGCTCCGAATTAGTAAGTTAAATTGCATGACATCTCGTACTTGATTCCGGCGACGGCCTCGGGTAAGGGGTGTTACATTTAGTGGTATCAGAGCTACGGTTTAGTCGATTCTCGGACTAACGTAGCGAGTGTAATAGACTATCTATACATGCCATAATTGAATAATGATAGTGTGACGACTCCTGACATCTTAAAATGTTTTTTTTTTATAGTAATGGATTCTAATCAAGATACAGCTGATGATGCCCAAAGTAATGTGCCTGTTGAAAGTCGACCCGAGACTCAGGGTCAAAGAGATGAGGCTAGGGAAGCTTTTCTCCATATGATGAGTAATTGGTACACTGAGTTTGTTAGAACTAATCCTAATGCTCAACCTCCTCCGCCCCCTCCTATTCCTCAAGCTGTTCCCATAGCTCCTCAACAAACTGAAGGGTTAAGATTGTCAAAGCCTTTAGTGGACAAACTTCGAAAGTATGGAGCCGAAGAGTTTCGAGCTAATGTGAATGATGATCCTGAAAGAGCAGAGTTTTGGCTTGATAATACCATCAGAGTGTTGGATGAATTATCTTGTACTCCAGAAGAAAGTCTCAAATGTGCTATCTCATTGTTGAGGGATTCGGCTTATAATTGGTGGAAAACTTTAGTGTCAGTGGTGCCTAAAGAGAAAGTTACATAGGATTTCTTTCAAGAAGAATTCCGGAAGAAGTATGTGAGTCAACGTTTCATTGATCAAAAGAGAAAAGAGTTTCTTGAATTGAAACAAGGGCGCATGATGGTAGCCGAATATGAACAAGAATTTGTCAAATTAAGCAAGTATGCCCAAGAGTGTGTATCTAATGAAGCTACATTGTGCAAAAGGTTTGAAGATGGATTAAACGAGGATATCCGATTGCTAGTGGGAATTCTTGAAATTAAAGAGTTAGTGGTACTAGTTGAAAGAGCTATCAAGGCTGAAGAATTGAGCAAAGAGAAAAGAAAGGTGGAAAATGAAGCAAGAGATGCCAGAAAAAGATCAATGGGCAAGTCATTTCAGTCTCAAGCGAAGAAGTCTAGAGAAATGAATACTCAATCGAATGCTTCTAGTGTGAATTTTCAAAGAGATCGAGGAAGACAATATTTAAGTTCTAAAGCTCAAGCGACTTCTACGGCAAGTGTAGGTAGTGTTATACCTATTAGACCGGAATGTCAACATTGTGGAAAACGACATTTGGGGGAATGTTATCTAATCAGTCAAGCATGTTTTAAATGTGGATCTCAAGATCATTTTGTGAAAGATTGTCCAGAAAGAGAAGAGATAGAAAAGTTTCAGAATGTGAGATCGAGCAGTGTGACTACTAGAGGAAGACCACCGAGAAATGTGGGGACTGGAACTAGTGGTAAAGGTGTAACAAAAGATACGACTGTAAGATCTGAAGCGGGAGCCCCAGCAAGAGCTTATGCCATCCGAGCAAGAGAGGAAGCATCTTCTCCTGATGTGATCACTGGTATATTTTCTCTTTACGACACTAATGTTCTTGCATTGATTGATCCTGGTTCTACTCACTCGTATGTATGCATGAATTTAGTGTCTGATAAGAATTTGTGTGTTGAATTGACTGAGTATGTAGTTAAAGTGTCGAATCCTTTAGGCAAGCATGTGATAGTTGATAAAATATGCAAAAATTGTCCTTTGATGATACAAGGCCAGTGTTTCCCTGCCAATTTAATGTTGTTGCCATTTGATGAATTTGATGTTATTTTGGGAATGGATTGGTTGACATTGCATAAGGCCAAGATAGATTGTAGTCAGAAAATTTTTGAGTTGGAGTGTAGTAGTGGTACAGTTCTTCGGGTTGAAACAGATAAGTCAAATGTGATGCCAATTGTGATTTCTGCCATGTCTACTCAGAAATGTTTGAAAAATGGTTGTGAAGCATATCTTGCTTATGTGTTGAATACAAAAATGTTTGAAACAAAGATCGAATCAGTGCCAGTGGTATGTGAATATTTAGATGTATTCCCAGAAGAGTTGCTAGGTTTGCCTCCGATTAGAGAAGTAGAGTTTGGTATTGAAGTAATGCCAGGTACCGCTCCAATATCGATTGCTCCCTACAGAATGGCACCAATTGAACTGAAAGAGTTAAAAGTGCAATTACAAGAGTTGACGGATAAAGGATTCGTGAGACCAAGTTACTCTCTGTGGGGTGCTCCTGTGCTATTTATGAAGAAAAAGGATGGGACATTGAGATTGTGTATTGATTATCGTCAACTTAACAAAGTGACAGTGAAGAATAAGTATCCATTGCCCCGAATAGATGATTTGTTTGATCAGTTAAAGGATGCCACAGTGTTTTCCAAAATTGATTTGAGATCCGGATATTACCAATTGAGGGTTAAAGAGTCAAATGTGCCAAAGACTGCTTTCAGAACCCGGTATGGTCACTATGAGTTTCTTGTAATGCCTTTTGGTCTGACTAATGCTCCAGCTATTTTTATGGATTTGATGAATCGGATTTTTCGGCCCTATTTGGATAAATTTGTTGTGGTGTTTATAGATGATATTCTTATTTATTCTCGAAGTGAAGCTGAGCATGCTGAACATTTAAGAATTGTGCTACAGACTCTGCGAGAAAAGAAATTGTTTGCTAAATTTAGCAAAAGTGAATTTTGGCTTAGTGAAGTTGGATTTTTGGGGCATATTGTCTCGGAAGATGGCATTCGAGTGGATCCGAATAAGATATCGGCCATAGTTGAATGGAAGCCTCCAAGAAATGTATCTGAAGTTAGGAGTTTTCCGGGCTTAGCGGGATATTACCGTCGATTTGTAGAGGGTTTTTCGATGATAGCTTCACCAATGACAAAATTGTTGCAAAAAGATGTTAAGTTCGAATGGACCGAGGAGTGTCAACAAAGTTTTGAGAAATTAAATAAGTGTTTAACTGAGGCACCAGTGTTAGTGCAACCCGAGTCAGGAAAAGAATTTATTGTTTATAGTGACGCGTCATTAAATGGGCTCGGATGTGTATTGATGCAAGAAGGAAAAGTAATAGCGTATGCTTCTCGACAGTTGAAACCGCATGAACGAAATTATCCTACCCATGATTTAGAGTTGGCTGCTATTGTCTTTGCTTTGAAGATTTGGCGTCATTATTTATATGGTGAGAAATGTCGTGTTTTTACAGATCATAAAAGTTTGAAATATGTTATGACACAAAAAGATCTGAATTTGCGGCAATGAAGATGGTTGGAATTGTTGAAAGATTATGAACTTGTGATAGATTATCATCCGGGAAAGGCCAATATAGTTGCTGATGCTTTGAGCAGAAAGTCTCTCTTTGCTTTGAGAGCTTTGAATACGAGATTAACATTGACTGAAGATGGATCATTGTTTGCAGAGTTAAAAGCTAGACCATTGTTTCTTCAAGAAATTTTTGAGGCACAAAAAGTGGATAATGAATTGCAAAGAAGAAAGACTCAGTGTGCAGTGGATGAAAATTCTGATTTTCGGATTGATTCAGATGGATGTTTAATGTTTCGTGACAGAATATGTATTCCGAAAAATGTTAATTTAATTTAGAAAATTTTGCAAGAAGCACATGATATTGTTTGGCAGTTCACCCCGGTAGTGTAAAAATGTACAATGATTTGAAGAAATTATATTGGTGGCCGGGTATGAAACGGGATATCTCCGAGTATGTGGCAAAGTGTTTAGTGTGCCAACAAGTAAAAGCTGAACACCAAGTACCTTCAGGGTTACTTCAGCCTATTATGGTGCCCGAGTGGAAGTGGGATAGAATTACTATGGATTTTGTTTCTGGATTGCCATTGTCACCGAAAAAGAAAGACTCAATTTGGGTGATAGTTGATCGATTGACTAAGTCGGCTCATTTCATTCCTGTGCGAATGAGTTTTTCACTTGACAAGTTAGCTGAATTGTATATTGCTAAGATAGTCCGATTACATGGTGTGCCTATGTCTATTATATCTGATAGAAATCCACGGTTTACTTCAAGGTTTTGGAAGAAATTACAAGAGGCATTGGGTACTAAATTGAATTTTAGTATAGCATTCCACCCCCAAACCGATGGACAGTCTGAAAGAGTAATTCAAATACTCGAAGACATGTTGAGATGTTGTGTATTGGAATTTGAAGGTAATTGGGAAAGATATTTACCTTTGGTGGAATTTGCTTATAATAATAGTTATCAATTGAGCATAAAAATGGCACCTTATGAAGCGTTGTATGGACGAAAGTGTCGGACTCCATTATATTGGACTGAACTTAATGAAAATCAGTTAAATGGAGTTGATTTGGTAAAAGAAACTGAAGAAAAAAGTGAAGATAACCCGTGATTGTTTGAAAGCTGCATCGGATCGACAGAAGTCGTATGCGGATTTGAAAAGAAAAGAGATTGAGTTTCAAGTGGGTGATAAAGTATTTTTGAAAGTGCCTCCATGGAAGAAAATTTTGAGATTTGGCCGTAAAGGTAAACTAAGTCCAAGATTTATTGGTCCGTATGAAGTGATAGAAAGAGTTGGTCCAGTGGCTTATCGATTGTCTTTACCACCGGAATTGGAGAGAATTCATAATGTGTTTCTTGTTTCTATGTTGAGGAGATATCGATCAGACCCATCGCATGTGATTTCACCGACTGAAGTGGAAATTCGATCGGATATGACATATGAAGAAGAGCCGATTCGAATCTTGGCACGAGAAGTAAAACAATTGAGAAACAAAGAAATTGCTTTAGTGAAAGTGTTATGGCAACGACATGGAGTGGAAGAGGCAACATGGGAAATTGAGGAGGCTATGAGGAAACAATATCCCAACTTATTCACTGGTAAGATTTTCGGGGACGAAAATCCCTAAGGGGGGAGAATTGTGATAGCTCGAAATAGGGCCTAATTGGAATAGTGGTTTCGTAACCACAAATCCGAAGTGAAATAATTTAATTTTATAAATTTTTATTAATTACTGATTGATTGAAATATTGTGTGAAAATATGGATAGAAAATTTTAATGATTTAGTGCCTAATTGAATTTTTTAGGACTAAATCGAGAAAAATGCAAAGTGTGTCTAATTAGTGATTAAATGACTTAATTGAATTATTGCATGAAATTGGAAGTGTTTATGTGGCAATTAGACCATAAATTAGTGTTATGGACATAAAAGGGTATTTCTAGAAAAATATCTAAGTAATGGGTCTAGGGCATTTTTGTCCAAATTGAATAAAAGACAAAATAAAGATGAAAACAAGTGTTCATCTTCTTAAAAAGTTGAAGCTTGCTGCCGAAATTTTCATGTTACCATAGCTAGGGTTCTTGAATTTTCTAAACTCAATTGTAAGTGATTTCTTGCCCCGTTTTTAATTATTTTCGTATTTTTATGCTTATTGATGCTTGAATTTCATGCTTCTACTATTTAATTTAAATGAAATTAAAGTTTGAAAATTGACCCATTCATGATATAATTGTAAATTGATTAGTGATGTTAGATAATGAATGTTTAAAGTGTTAATTACAAGTTTTATTAGATGAATTTTGATGAAAATGTTGAAAAAGGGCTAAATTGTGAAAGATGGTAAAGTGTGCATAAAGATGTGATTTTGTGAAATTGAGGGCTGTTATGAGCATGAAATATGATTTAGTGAAGTTTGAAATTTAAGAATTTAGTGAATTTTATTTTTACGAGCCTAGGGACAAAAGTGGAGTTTTTGAAAAGTTTTGGGGAAAAATGTAAATTTGCCAAAATGTTGTGTATGAATTGTATTTGAATGAAATGTTGATAAAATGTATTAAATTGTGTTAATATAGATCAAGAAAGAAGAAATAGTGGAAGTGATCGGGGAAAAGAGAAAGTTATCGACTAAATTACAAAAATAGTCGTTTTGCATCCGAGGTAAGTTATGTGAAAATAATAGTAATATATTTTTATAAATTGTGAATTTTATTTGACATGTGAATCAATATTGAATGTGGAAAGAAAATTGTTCATGAATTATTCAAGTGATAAAGTGTTGAAAATAAAGTGTTAAGTGTAAATTCCCGGTTGAACTTAGGAATAGAAGTGGATACAAGTGACATGTTACTAGAGACCAGTGTTACAGTGTTACAGTGAGTCTCGGGTGCTGGGTGATCTAGCATGTGTTGCAGACACCTGACAGCTTGTGTGAGTAGGCCCGTGAACATTTCCAGTGTTATTGATCAGTGGTAGCTTCGGCTACATCTCAGTGGTAGCTTCGGCTACATCTCAGTGGTAGCTTCGGCTACATTCAGTGGTAGCTACGGCTACATATCAGTGGTAGCTTCAGCTACATATCAGTGTGGCACTTATGTGCTAATTCTCTACGTATCCATGTATATTCCGAGTGTTCAACGGGATTAATAACGAGTTAAAATGAATATGAAATTAAGTGTGTATGCAGGTACAATTGAAAGAATTGAGCATATGTGATAAATGTTAAGTGTGAAAATGTATATGCAAGTGAATTGGTAAGATTGTGCATGTGTAAGTGATTGAAATTGTTAAGAAATGTTGTGATTAGTTATATGTTAAAAGTGTTAATTATTAAATGAGTACTTATTGTTTACATGTAACTTACTAAGCTATTTGTAGCTTACACATTTTCTCCTTTCCTTTGTTTTATAGTGTTTTGAACTTGCTCGAATTGGGGGTCGTCGGAGCTCATATCACACTGTCAACAAATTTCTCGGTATTATGTATTTTCAAAACGTTTAAAGTTATGGCATGTATAGAGTCTTAATCATTTTGAGTATGTCCATATGATGTGGCTAAGATTAGCTTTTGAAATAGTTAGTAAAAACTATGTTTTGGTGTTATGTATGTTTAAAATGGTAACTAATTCAAAGAAGCAGTTTCTTTGACAGCAGCAGTGACGTGAATGTGAAAAATCACCATAAATAGTAGAAATATAATTAGAGGCTGAATGATATATATAATTAAATCTTATCAAGTCTATTTTTACATGAAAGAAACAGTGTAGGCAAACGAATTTTATATTTTGAGATATTTGAATTTTAGTGAGACAAGGTCAGAATGGTTTTTGAAGTCCCCTGTTCTGAATTTAGAAAATCATTATAAATTGTACAGAAAGAACTATGGGCCATAATTTATATTTCTAGATTCCTTAGTGAGTCTATTCTCAAGAGAAACAAATTTGAACCTTATATGAATTCTGTGTAATCAGATAATTGATTTTTAGTGTCAAGAGGTCAGAACTGTTAAGTAGTGAGACAGGGGAGATTTCAATGAATAAACTGTACTAATTGGCTAAACCAAAAATTCTGGAAATTTTATGGTAAGAAGGTTTTTGAGTCTAGTTTCAGGGAAAATTTACGGATTTAAATTTCGAGTTTCGTAACTCGAGATATAATTAAATTAGTGACAGTCGCGCAGATGGACAGCTTTGCTGTGAACAGTAAATTTAATTTTAAAAGTAAATTTTTATGCTCCGAATTGGTAAGTTAAATTGCATGACATCTTGTACTTGATTCTGGCGACGGTCTCGGGTAAGGGGTGTTACAATAAAAAAAAAATAAAAAATGGGAAAGTAGAAATCTAACCATAGTAAAACGATAAAATAAATAAATGACGGAAAAAATCGATGATTCAATGTTAATTTAAACAATTTATACATCATTTTAATCTATGTTATATTTGAGATTTTGATTGTGTTAGTGTTATCCATTAATAATTCAATCTTAAAATTACTAAAAATTCCTTATAAACAATCTAACATCTATAAATCCGCTTGCGCTAATAAATTTGTGGGACTCATTGTATATAAGAGAATAGCTTATATTAAGATAATCATAAAATATATAGTTTTTAGGTACCAATAAAATAATGTCACATCATCAATTTTTAAAGACATATAAATATTATTCTACACTCAATCACATACGATATCATCTCTAATTTAATTTAACTTTAATTAAAACAATTAAAATTTGGAGGAAGTTGAAACTATATACCAAGAAAAAACATAACCAAAATAAATAAAATTTGAAAATACATAAAACAATAATTAAAAATTAAAAAAAAAACTGATAAAAGTCATAAGAACAAATTGAACCATTAAAAATCTAGAAAAGAAAAACACTAGTAAAAAATGAAAATTTGAAAAATTATAACCACCATTGATGGTTTTATCAAAATTTGAAATTTGATTAAAATTAAAAAAGAAAAAAAATGTATCTGCCTAAAATTTAAAAGAATTAAAAATAAAATTGGCAGCATAAAAATAAAACACGATTTGAAATCAAACAAAGCCTAAATATCAAACTTTATCAAAGTATGGGGACTGATAGGATATTTTAACCAAATAAAATTGATTTTTTTTCCGTAGGTTGAAATATTTGTCTTTTAGGAATCTATTTTATGAATTTAAGAAATGGGTTTCATGCATGAATGGCTATCTTAAAACGTGGTACATAGTTTTTATACAAGGATAGCCATGTGAAATAATTGGCCCATTGTGATTATGGGGACATGTGGTCACTATCGACGCCAAACAGGCAAACAAAAAGAAACATTGAACTCTTTGTAAAAGACGGCCATTACCATTGCTATCCTTAGTCCTACACGGGATTGCTATTTAAGTGATTAATGTCTTTTTGGTTACGTTTATAATACAAATGATAGAAGTTGGGAAATAAACAAAAATCATGCATGTATAAGGTTGGATTTTAATATATATAACAAATAAATTAAATTGATGAATGTGTGGTGTTATTTGAGGAAAGAGTTTATGTTTGATGTATTGATTGTATTGGTATTGTTATATTCAAGTTTCTGCATCATCCAATATTTGAAGATAAAGTTTAGTACAATTTGATCTCTTCAAAACTTTAGTCTTAATCTCGAGCATGATGTTATATGAAATAGGCTCATGCAATCCTTATAAGATATATAAAGAAGAGCACATTTATTTGTATAGCTGTTGATATTTATCATAATAAATAGAGCCTACTCCAAAATATAAATTTAGTAGATGACAGTGAGTAGGGTTGTATCTACAGAGACTGGTGATAATTTTATTTCGTTAATAATAACAAATCAAGTAAAAAACAAAGTTTTTGAAATTAAAAATTAAAATTATGTAAAATGAAAACAATTAAAATTAAAGGAAAATCAATGAGATGAAGCTCTAGTAAAAGGTAAAACCTCTCCATTTGGTTTACTAGTTTCATTATCGATGCAAAGATAATTTCAGTATTCTTTAGTTGTCAACCTCACACCTAGCAACCACTCTCTCCTTAGCTTGTTGATAACCAAGAAGAAACTTGTTGGAATTATTCCATTTATCAATAAACAACCCTATAACTTATGCCTAGTATTTAGCTTACTGATAGCATTAAGAATGAGAGAGACATAATTCTAACTAACAAACACACACAAGCGATGATTATTTAGATTAGATGGCATGTCCACACAACATAGATTGCATACACATAGCTTATATCCAATTATGTTGTTTTTCACAAGCATTAGAATCAATTAAACAATTATGGGTTTTAACTATTCTAAATGACAAGACAAATATTCTAAGTTACCAAATATGGGTCATACACTTAACACATCCGAATATTTGTAATTAAATCAGAAAACATGAAAATACTAGAAAAAAATTAGATGAAGAGCAATTAGATTTCACAAGCTTTTAGAGTCAAACTTTAAAGTTCATTTGACTAGAAAAGAGAGTTTAGCAATCTGAATGCAAAAAATAATGAAAATTGCAATAAGATTAAAATTGGTCAAAAGTAAAATTTGTCTTCCAACCCTCTACTAAAAGATCTTGTTTATAAAGTTTAATTGACCCAGATTAGGTTTACACGCTTCTGTGAGCTAAAAGTCTTGAAAAAAGACGAAAACACACTTACTTTTCAGAATTGGAATGGTTAATTTTGCCTCACAAACAAGCGCCGGTGCTAGGGCTCACAAAGACTCACACCCAGCACCAAATCCTTTCATCCAACTAGGTCATGGCTCCAACTCTCTAAGTTGCAGTCAAATGTCCTTCCTTCCTTATTCTGGCGTTTTGCTTGGTTTAAACTCCATACTTTGCTTCCAATGGTTCCCGAATTCCATCCCAAGCTTGGATGCACCTAATTAAAGTCATAAAATACCTAATTAATTAACAAATACTAAATCATATAAAATTAAAGCGTAAATAATTAAAAATGCTAATGTATGCAAATGTGACACTAAACATGCAAATTAAGCTAGGACATGATGTTTTACTTTAGAATCAATGAAAAGTAAAGTAATAAGGACCTAACATATATGAATTATGAATAGTTATCACAAATATTGTCAATCCATCACCTTTTCATTTCCGACGTCTCTCCACCTAGTTACCTCACATTAACTAAAACAGTAATCCTGGCTGACAACCTGCCAATGTATCATTTGTACTTATGAGGTAGTGTACTTGATGACTAAGACCCATACCAAGCCACTTATTATATGATCACATTGTAAGAACTCTCTCCCAACCTCTAGATATCCTAAACCTTCATCATCAGTGGCTCTCCACGCCACATATGGTGTGAACCACTATAATTGTAACATCCCTAACACCCCTTAAGTCGGGAATAATATTATTTCAAGAATATACGTGTTAGAATTTTTGAAGTAAATAAAATAGGAATTATTAGTGTTAGTAGAAGGTAGTTGGAGACTAGTGGGAAATGAAAAGACTAACATATTGGAAGAAATTAATCTAGAGTATAGACTAAATTGTAATAGTGTGAAAAGTGTTAGGGAAAAAGTATGAAAATCAAAAGTGTAAATGATTGAATTAAATAGAGTGGAAATGGGGGAAGGACTAGGAGTGTAATTATAACATGAGAATGTCATGAATTATTGAGGGAATTGTAGAGGAAGTTCAATGACAAAATAGTCAATACATAAATAAGTATTTATGAGAAAAAAATCTTATAAATTAGTGGAAAATTTTGAGCCATTGGATGAAATTAGAAATTGAGAACAAACATGGGCCATTAGATGAATATTATGATGTTCGGATTATTTTATTATATTCTTATAATTTAATTATTTAATTAATAGATTTTTATGATGGAAAATGTAGAATTTTCCATCATTTTTCCTCCATTCACACACCACCTTCATTCTTGTATGAAGGAAACTTTCATTTTATTCCATTTTAGTCCTTTCCACCATATTCAATTATTCCAAGCTCAATTTCTTCCATAGACTCTTAGTGAAATCAATAAAGCAACCTTATAGTAACCTTAGTTTCATGTAGAGGCAAATGATGTTCATCTTGGAGGAGAGAGAAAACTTAAGTTAGGGTTTAGTATAAAAGACTAAGGTAAGGATGATAAGGTTTCTTTATGAATTTCATGTTTTTTTTTTATCAAAAGTTCTTAAAAAATGATATGTGGTAATTGTTTTGATACTAAATCTCACGTATATGTGATATGTTGATGAAAAAAAAGAGAAGAGAGGTGATCAACAAAGCCTTGAGAAGGGAAAAGAAGTAGCAAAAGAGTAAGGAAGGAGGAAGAAAGCTCATCTAAGCGTTTGATTGTAAGTACATCAAGAATTTTTACTTTACCTAATAAAATGAAAGTATAAAATTATATTAGAATAATTATAACATGTTTATGTGATTAATTTATTTATGAATTTTTTTAATATTTAATAAGGAATTAATTAGAGAAAAATGTTAACATCAATTGAATTGCAATTACAATGTCATTGGATATTGTGTATTGAAAGTATAGAAAAAGGGACTAAATTGTAAAATGTATAAAATTGATATGTGAGTTAGATATTATGTTGAGTAGTTATATGAAGTGTCTGTATCAGAAAGACATAGGTCAGGTTGATGAGCGGATTATTGTTACATATTTTATACCTTAATTCACTTACATTTGCACTGTTGTTGAGTGATTTTTAGTTAATTTTTCAAGTCAATAGGTCCTTTTTACTACTAGTTGTAGAATGAGTTTTAGATTATTTTTAGTATTCTTATGTTATTCTTAATATTTTTTATGTTTTTGAATCAATAAATTTTTGGAGATCTTTTTGTAGGCATTGGACCAAGTTGGATGGTAGAAAAAGCTGAAAAATAAAAAATATTTTGAATCAATTGGGTTTTTGCCTGCCTTTTAGATAGCAAATGCAAGGGTGCTCCTTAGTTAAAAAGGATAGAAAGGTTTTGGAGTTTTGAGTATATTTGAGTTGAAGATTATTTCGTATTAAATCTCTTTGATTGCCAACCTTCGAATTAGAAAATCTATAAGTTAATGGGTTAGTAATCAAAGTAGGAATAACAATGCGGTTTAATTTTTTGATTTGTAGATTTATCTTGGCTTTACCTTATGGGTAATTGAAAACCACATACGAGATTGATAAATTATGAAGCTATTTACGACACTTACTCTAAATCATTAACAAGGGATTAGATTGAATGTATAGTAAATTGGGATTGAATAGGGTATTTACTTTGTTTATTGCATATTCATTCCTTTTACTTACTAGTAGCCTAGTTAACTAATGAGTTGACTAAGTCTGTGAGTTCCATCTTCGATACATTTCCTAACAAATTTAGTTCACTGACAATGATACTGTATCATCATTTTGAGGCCTAATTGAATACTTGTTTTTCCACGAATGAAGTAAGTGTAATGAGGGGACAGTTAGAAAGATTCATAGAACGAACACCTCACTCCCAAGTACAAGAGAAAGGAGAAAGGGGAGGCATCAAAGTAAGAAGGGTCCTAAAAGTCTCAAAATATTGAGCAGACAACTCTCGCCCTCCATGGCGTTTCTCTTCTTCATGCTGCCGATTTACACAGGAATTTACACAAGCAATACCAGGAAAAACCAATGAACCTTCGACTGGATCACAATTCAGATTACAAGCTGCAATTTTTTTAGGTTATTACAAAATGACGGCTCCGCAGGTAGTAACCACATGTTTTTGTACCTCCTTTTACAACAAAACCATCCTTGTCTTAACAGCCTGTTTCTTTAATTCATTGGCATGCCAACAACCTCTTAACAAGAGTTAAACTACCTAAGCTGCTACATTAAAGAGCAATAAGAAGAATTTTCATTTTACAACAGTCTATGAGAAGATCACCAGGGGAATACAAATCCTATTGTAAGAGAAACCTACTATCAACAGCCACAAGGTATCCAAACAAAATGACTGACTAGGATAGTCACTTTGCCTCATCCGCTCCATCACCGCCACCATGCCCACCAGTTGTGCTGCCCTGCCCATTACCACCAGCTTCGGAGCCCTCTTGCTTGTTTCCAGCACGTCCGTCACTTGGGCCTGAAGGTTGAGGGGGACCACCACTGCTGCCGCCTCCAAGACTAGCCTCTGAATGCATGGGATGCATGCTATTATTGGGTCCTCCAGGCCTGATTCCCATTTGACCTTGCATTGCTTGTTGATGCTGCTGATATAGGAGGTGCTGAGGGTCCTGCATTTGATGTGGACTATTGAATTGCAATGGCACCTTTTGAGGGTACATGCCAGGTTGCTGTGACATTGCAGCAGCTTGAGGATGTTGCATAAAATATCCTCCGGGTTGCATTGCTGGATGCGGTGCCATCTGCATGATCGTAAACGTGTGACGAAACAGTTTAACAGCAGATAGATTAGAAGAAGCAAGTTATCTTAACACTCACATGAGGCGACATTGTCGGAGCCGATTGAGGTTGAGCATCCGCAATTGCAGCTAAATACATCAAATTCTTTTGCAGCTGAGCTTGATACCTACATCATTGAAATCTTATATGTATGTACACTGCCTAAATATTGCACATGTAAGTATGTGTGCACGTGTGAATGTGCCAAATCAAACATGTATAGGAAGAAAAACCGACCAATAGGAGTAATTCTATGGGATAAAATTAAACTGCAACAAAACATTCAAAAGTTTCTATTGCATCAATTTGATAACCTATTGTCTGGCTTCCTAGTACCGTCTTGGTTGAAAACCCGCTAAGATCATTCGCTACATGGACAAGGGGAGAGAGGCAGAAACCAGGCAAGGGAAAACCCACAGCATTATCAGTGACACTGTAGCATAGGCTAATGATTGCCAAACAGTGAACATACTGATGCAATAAACTTGGTTCCTATCATGAATCCTTGATAGCAAATTACGCAGAAAACAAAAGCTAATGTTACCAGGATGATAAATAATATAGCGATCATTAGCTATAAATGCTCCTGAAGCAAGTAAGATAGATGGCAACAAGCACCAAATTGGGTTTGGAATAAGGATTTTACCTTCCGTAAATGCATTACAAGCCTCAAAACATATCCACGGAAGACTTATCTCACTTTGGATTTAGAAACATCTCAGTTCTAGTCCCACTTTCTACTAAACAACATCTTACAGTTATCTAGGATGAACAATTTACAACTAATTGACAGTAACAATAAAAACTTCAGTTTGAGCTACATGAACAGCAATATAGAAGTAGAAACAGCTGTTAGAGAAACAAATGTTTGGCAACAGTTCTGACATCCTATGGCATCTAGCACTTTCGACAAGCCACTTCCAACTTAAAGCAAACATATATTATAAACCTCAAACATCAACTTAAAGATGCTGCAAATGCCACTAAGGTAGACAAAAGGAAAAAAAAAACAGAAATCTATAAATTACTTACTGGGCGCATTCAGCGAGTTTTCCAAGATTCTGATTGTCCAAAATTGCCAAAATCAACTTCTTATTCTCATCAAGGTACTGTTAAGAATGAAAATCAGAACACAAGAACTTAATGACTATTATATTTATCCTATACTCCATACTTCAGCATTAAGTGACAGATATTGTGAATATGGACAACAAATAGCTACAGAGGATGAGATCATTACAGTACACATCGCTTAGAATCAAAAACAAAAGAAACAGTAATGCTATAAATTACAATATCTGGGGTTTTTATCGAGTTTATCCACTTCTTAAATTCTTCTCAAGTTTTCTCAATCTTGGATTCCAAGAAGGACCTAACCGAAGAAAGAATAGCCCCATAAATAGGAAGTTCTGGATAAACAGGATAGTCGGATTTCAAGGATGCCTTTGAGCAGATCTATCGGTTTTTGTTTTCAGATCATTAGATTCAAAAAAGATATTTCATTGCATTAAAGAATTAGAAGTTATATCAACTTTCTAGGAAAAAATATAAAAGTTCCATGGTGGTACCCAGTAAAGTAATGGCAGCAAATCACCAGTTTTTCACCAAAATGGAAAATAATTAAATAAATAATCTCGTTCAGTGTAATTATGTAGAAGAGAAAATAATGTTTTAACTCAAAAATTAACATAGAGATTATTTTAGTCTGACAATTTAAGCCTTGAAACTCCAAAAGAAAAGAAATCAAAGGTCACGGTGGATATCATAGATTGAATCTAAAAGACATTAGGAGACTTTCAAGAAATTTACACATGCCATAAACGACAGAAACTATAAATAGGAACCAAAAAGAATCTATAGATAAAACACTGAGAATGAAAACAACAAGGGTAATAATACCGTTCATTCTCGCTCGACATCAAGCATAAACATTTCACACGCCATATGCATCTCACCATTCAAGATAGTCCAAGTTTCTAGCTCTCCACAGAAGATACAAAATGACAGACAAAAGCCCCAATATAATCAACAACATCGCCTCTAACAAAAGGGATAACCATATTGCCATGCATTACCAATAACTTCAATTCCTTCTAAAAACGAATACCAAACCGCCGTTATATCTCAAATAACTACCATTAAAAGCGCAATCAATTCACAGAAAGCACAACAACAACACTTCCATCTCATAAAAGATATGTTCAAAAACATCCAAGAAAAGGGCTTCATTTGTTTTTCTTTCAGAACAAGTAAAAAAGGGCTTCTTCTATCTCATACATAACTTAAGATTACCCATAAAAAATTAGAAGTTAGAGGTGAGAATCACCTTCCTCAACAACCCCATAACTATATCATACTAGTATTAAACACAATACAAGGACAATAAAAGGGAAAAAAACATAAACATAAATAAATATATATATATATATATATATATATATATATATATATATACACCTTCTGAATCTGTTCAGTAGTGATATTAGTAGGTGGATATGAAGGCATCACAGGAATCATTTGCGGTGGCTGCGGCATCTTTGTGTGAGCTTTTACCTTACTCCAAAAGAAACCCTAAACCTAATCACCCTGGAAATAAACCCAAAAACGAAAAAAAGAAAACCCTAAATCAAATATAGCTAAATATTAAAAAAATTGGAAATAAATTAAGGGCATGTACTATTTTTACCTTGTTTGAGCTGATGAGTATAAAGGAATTCTTGTTCCTTTCTTTTTAAAATTTAATTTAATTCTTGAAATAGAGTTTTTACTTAATAACAACGATGATTCAGGAATTTAAGACAAGGCATATATATATATATATATATATATATATATAACCTAAACCAAGGGCGAAATGGGATAAAATCGAAGAAAAGATGCTAGATTTGGTCGATGTTTTGTTGTGTTGTATGTCCGTCGAGGATGGAATCAATTTCAACGATTTAATTAAATAAATTATTAAAATTTAATTTTTGTAGTTTGATTTACAATTTAGGGTGTGTTTGTTTATATCTAAAAGGTTTTATAAAAAGTATTTTATGTATTTTCTTATGCTTGTTTCAAAAAAAAAAAACAATTTAGTTAACAAAAAATTACTTATAGATCAACGTAAAATAAGTCATTTTTCAAAGGAAAACTTGAAGCCCGGAAGAAATTGTTAAAGTGTCGATCAGCTGGGCTAAACAATTTTCTTCTGATGTCAATACTATTCGAGATAGTCAATTTGAGTTTACTCTTGGAGTACCCACAAGTGAGAAATATTTCTTGTTAAATACAGATGGTTTTGTCTCTCTATAATCTGAAAATGCAGCTGCAGGAGGAATAGTGCATGATGAATCTGGTGATTGGGTTTTTGGTTATAACAAATTTCTAGTAAAATGCTCCATTTTTTATTCAGAACTTTGGAGAATCCTGGAGGGTCTTAAGCTCACTCAGCATGGAGGACATGACAATGTGATAATCCAAACGGACAGCTTGAAAGTAGTGAAAGCCATACAAGGAAGCTCCTCCAGTTTTACGAATTCTGCATTGATCAGGCGAATACAGCGCATCTTGGCACAAGAAAATCAGTGGAGTTTGCGTTATATTCCTAGAGAAAAAAATCAAGTTGCGGACTACTTAACGAAGTTGGCGTTGGTCAATAAGGAAGATTTATATGTTTTTTATTCTCCCCTGAAGGAAACTTTGGCTTACATCGAATCTCACAGGATTAGGGGTTCTCTTACCCTCAGGATCATTTTATGTAATTTTGGCTTGTATTTCTTTTTTTCAAAAAAAAAAAGAAAAAGTTATTTTTCCTCTAAAATGACTTACTCTTTTAAAAAACATAAGTTATTTTCTAGAAAAGAGTTTCTCTATAGGTGATTTTATTTTATATAAAAATTATCTTAAATCAAGCTTAATATTATTATATTAATAATAATTTTTATTTTTATTATTAAAAATATTAATATATTAATATAAAATATTATATTTTTCAATATTATTAAACATACATATTTAATTATTTATATATATTTAGTCATATAATAAATTATTAATATAATTAATATAATTTATTATTTTAATAAATTAATTAATATTTCAATTTTATTTTAATAATAAATTTTAAAAATAATATTTTAAATAATATTGTTCACATATTATTGCAAATATTCAATATTAATATTTTAATAATAAATATTTTGTAGTATAAAGGTTGAAATATGTCATAAGTCTATGTACTATTTACAAATTTGCAATTTAGTCTCTATACTTTTATTTTCAAGAATTTAATCCCTCTACTTTTTATACTTGAAAATCAAGTACAATTGTTGACATTGTAAAAAAAAATTATCAATTTTGTTGATGTCATATTTTTAAATAAAAAATACTCACTTGGTAGTCATGTAACTAAAAAATGACATTGTAATGAACTTGAATTTAACAAAATATTTTTTAATATATGCAAAAACAATTAAAATATAAATTTATAGATGTAAAATAAACTCGATTAAACAATGAAAAGATAAGAAAATCTCAAATGTATGTTTGTTTCATTAAAAATAACTTTTATGAAATATTTTTAAGAAATCTATTAAACAACATAAAATATTTTACACAGATCCATCCAAATACCAAAAAATATTAACTTTTCCAAGAAAGTAAGTCATTTTCCATAAATCATATTCTAGAAAACCATTTTCAGTGAAACAAATAGAACCTTAATCACTCTAAAATCTTTCTTCAAATCAAATTTTGATTTAATTAACTAATCTAATCCAATTGAAGATAACCTCTAAAAAACTCAAACTTATTTTTTCGATTAAATAATTAAAATATAATTGATAAATGATATATCATCAAAAGATTTTTGTTAAATAAAATTAGAGAACTTTTTTAAAATAAAAATTTGGTGGCATGATGATCAATATAAATATATAACAAGTAAAAGAAACCTTTAACAATAGCAAACATCACTTCTAATTATATTTATCCACTAATCCTTAAACCCACACAGACTCTACTTCTAACTCATCTAAAAAATGTTTGATTTTAGGGTTAAATTAATATTATTTAATAAACTTTAAAAAATTATAAATTTTCACATCTATAAATTTGTTTTCTATGGTCACCATTTAGCTAATGTAAAAATAAAAATAACCATTGCTCTATTCTTCTAGATACCATAGGGGCGAGATGGAATGATCAGAGTAGTCAAGTAAAGACCGTTCGGTTTGAGGCCAAATGGTGTTTGGAACGTTCATTTGAGGAGATGGTTAGAAGATGGTTGGAGGATAATCCTGGTTGTGTACCGAGCAAGCTTGAGAGAATGGGCCACCAGATGCAACCGTGGAGCAAGTCCAGGGGTAGAGAGGAGAAAAGGAATCGTATGGAGCTAGAAGAAAGGCTAAACAATCTTTATAATCAGGAACTTTCTGATGAGACCCTAGCGGACATTATGGAGGTTCAATTAGGACTTAATTTTGAAGCTGACAAAGAAGAATTATTTTGGGAGCAATGAGCCTGAGTCAATTGGTTAAAGAATAGCGATCAAAATACCAGTTATTTTCATAAGATTGCGGTGCAACGCCACCTTCGTGGTAGAATCTCTGAGTTAGAGGACGAGAATGGTAGACGAACTACTTCGACTGTTGAGTTTATAAAGATAGCATCAGATTATTTTGGAAAACTCTTCTCAGCATCAGATATGGGATCGGATGAGCATTTATTTGGGTTAGTAGAGAATAGGATTACTGATAACATGAATGATAATTTGCTAAAACAGTTCACTGAGGAGGATATAACCAATGCAGTTCAGTCGATGGCTCCTTTGAAAGCCCCCGGTGTTGATGGGTTTCCCGTAATTTTTTTCCAAAGGTACTGGCATATTATTGGGATAGAGATTTCTCGTTATTGTTTATCTAATCTGAATAGTCAATCTGAAATAGGAGATATTAATAAAATGCGAATTATTTTGATCCCCAAAGTGGATAAACCAAAAAATATGGCCCAGTTCAGACCCATAAGCCTTTGTAATTTCATTTACAAAATTGTGACGAAAGTCTTGGTTATTCGTATGAGTGATATTTTGGGTAATTGTATTAATGAAGCTCAATGAGCTTTTATCCCAGGAAGACTTATTTCGAACAATGTGTTGATTGCTTATGAGGTCCTTCATTCTCTCAAAATGAAGAAAAGAGGTAAGAAGGGGAATTTCACGCTTAAGCTTGATATGAGTAAAGCTTATGATTGAGTTGAATGGGATTTTTTAGCAGGAATGATGAAGCATCTAGGTTTTTATGCTGATTGGATCGTACTCGTCATGAGATGTATTTGTTCTGTTTCCTACTCTATTAGCCTTAATGGAGCTACCAGTGAATGGTTTTCTCCTTCAAGATGGTTACGACAAGGAGATCCTCTCAGCCCCTACCTATTTTTGATTTGTGCTGAGGGTTTTTCTACGCTTATTCAGGAAGCTAAACAGAAGTGTCGGATGGTGGGTGCATCTATTGGTAGGGAGCGATTGTCTATCAATAATTTGTTTTTTGCAGATGATTGTATCCTTTTTGGTGATGTTTCGTGTAATGGGGCAGGAGTGGTTCGTGACGTAATTCGAGAATATGAGATGGTATCAGGACAGCGGGTGAATTTTGACAAGTCTCTTATTTACTTTGGTGCGAATGTAGCCTCTAGCGTTAAGGAAGATATTGTCAATTTGTTAGGAGTTCGGGAAGCTTCGAACCCGAAAAAATACCTAAGTTTGCCTATGATGGTAGGCCGGAGGAAAAGATGGGTTTTTGGTAACTTTGTGGATCGATTCAGGAAACGTGTCGAAGGATGGAGTTTACGCTACCTGTCTATGGAGGGAAGGAGGTATTTATTAAATCGGTTTTACAAGCAACACCACTTTATGCTATGCAATGTTTTCTTCTGCCAAAATCGCTGTGTCATAAGCTTGAAGGCATTATGAATAGATTTTGGTGGACAAACAATAAGTCTTTAAAGGGTGTTCACTAGAGTAGTTGGGAAATGTTATGCAAACCAAAGTGTTTTAGGGGGTTAGGTTTTAAAAAATTATTCTTGTTTAATAAGGACTTATTAGCAAAACAGGTTTAGCGTATTTTGGATCAGCCTCATTGTTTGTTAGCCAGAGTCTTAAAAGCCTATTATTATCCTTATTCTGTTATTCTATCAGCAAAAATTAGATCTTACCCTTCACTTACCTAGAGAAGTATTTGCAGCGCTCGTGAGGTGATTGGGGAAGGGTTTTGTGGCAGGTTGGGAAGGGTGATCGCATTAACATCTGGAACGATCCCTGGTTACCTGAAAGAGAGAATAACAGAATTCCAGTTCAGGTGATTAGGCCTTCTTAGACTACTGTTAATCAATTAATTACGACAGAGACTAGTACCTGGAATAGGGCGCTGGTTCATAACTTAGTTGATGAGAGTACAGCTGATCGAATTTTTCTATTCCCATATCTGGAAGTGGTCCGGAGGATAGGTTGGTTTGGAAACATGAAGGTTCTGGGGAATACACTGTTAAGAGTGGGTATCGGATCCTAAATACAAAATATTTACAGGACACTATATACATGTCCTCTATTGATAAGGATTACAAAGATTTTTACAAAGCCTTATGGTCGTTGAACATTCCAAGGAAAATTAAAATACATATTTAGAGACTGATGAATAATCTGGTGCCTCACTTTGGTAATTTGGCGCGTAGGAATTTGTGTGCGGAAGTATCTTGTCCACTGTGTAAGGCAGAGCTGGAGGATTCTGATCACCTGTTGTGGTTTTGTGGTGTTCTGCAGTGGGTGTGGGCTTTGCTGCAAGTAAAGATTCCGTCCTTTGAAGAATCGATGTGTCACAAGCTTCGCTTTGTTACAACGTTTTCTGCAGCAGATGACCAACAAAAACGAATCATTGCGATATCTATGTGGAGTCTTTGGTTTCATAAAAATAAACTGGTTCATGAAGGGGTTAAATTTTAGCTGCAGGTGGTGTTGGGGTTTATTTGGGGATATGAGCAAGATATTTGTCTAAATCACATGCATCTCTGTCCTTCTCCTAGATCTATGGTTAAAGAAATCTGGAGACCCCCATACCATGGAATTATCAAGTTAAATTTTGATGCATATTTTCTAAAAGAAGAGAGGCTCGCTGTAACAACAGTTCTAGCCAGAGATTTTACAAGTGAAATCGTAGGGGCAGAAACTTATCTTTTTAAAGATGTTGCTGACGCATTTGTGGCAGAAGCAATGGCTTGTGAAAGGGCTTTAATCTTCGCGAGTATGATGTGGTTTCGACGACTGGTTGTGGAATGCGATTCTTTGACAGTTATAAAAAATGTTCAGAAGAAGGAGAAAGATAAATTGGTGCTCAGACCGATTACACATCATATTTATACTTTGGGTATGCTTTTTGATGAGGTATCTTACCTTGCTGTGACTCAATTGGTTAATGAAGCGGCTCACACACTGGCGCTGGAAGGCCGGAGAAGAAAGATTTACGGGGGTTGGGTTAATGGAGTGCCTGAATTTGTGATGATGGCGGCATTGAAGGACCGTTTGGTTTAGAACCAGTGGATCTAAGGTCATTTCGTTTTTGCTTTGAAAATGGAGGAGGTTCATTCAAAGTATTTGTTCTCTCATTATACTCGTTTCAGGTTTTAGATGGTGAGGAGAGTATTGGCTGATATTGGGTTTTTGAAGCAAAATTGGTTATTGGCTTCTTTTTCTGCTCTTTTGAAGTTGGTAGTTTCTAGGCTTTGATTGTTTTGGTTGCTTACCAGCTGTTTTCCTTTTCTATTGTCGTTTCATGTTACTATTTTGCTGGCGTTTCAACTATTGTTTTGTCTTGAGCCGCGTGTTAATAATATCAGTCTATTTTAACCAAAAAAATAAAAATAACAAAAAAATTTAATATAGTTGGCTGACCAAAAAACGATAAAATGGAATAGTTGAGTGACAAAAAAAATAGTTGAGTGTAGGGGTGAGCATTCGATTGAATCGAATCGAATCGAATCGAAAATTTTTGAGTTAATCGAGTTTTCGAATCTCATTTTATCATCCTAACTTTATTTGAAGTTTTCTCGAATCGAGTCGAGTGAGATGGAATTCGAATCGAATCGAATCGAATATATTTGTTAGAGTTAAATTTTAAAAAATAATTTTGGGTCCTTGTAACCATTATCATCCATCGTAATAAAATTTATCCACATTAATCAAATTTTTTATTAACTTTCATCACCTCATAATTTATTTATTAATTTTTTATATACTGGTTAGCTTATTTGTTTGCTTAGTTGTTTCAATTATCTTCAGATTCTTGTCACTATGTATTTTGGAATTAAAAAATATATTAAATATAAAAATATGATTTTTTAATAAAAGCTATTTTAAAAATAAAATGTGAAATTGATACCAATATAAAATTTTAACACGAATATTTTATGGCATAATTAAGAATTCAATTTTAATATAAATATTCAATATGACTAAACAATTCAATAATATAAATAATATAAAATGTGAAATTTAATTTAATAATATAAATAGTAGATATAAATAAAATTATTACTATTTATGTTTAGTGATTTTTTTTGGGGATAATTTTGATTTTTTATTTGAGAGTAAAGGGTGAGAAGTAAAAGTTTAGGGGGAAAATAAAAAGTTTTGGGGAATAAAAGTTTGAGGGAAAGTAAATAGGGGGAGTAAAATTTTGGAGGGAAAAAATAAAAAAAAAATTGAAGGGGGGAGGGTTTGGGGTAGATGGGAGGTGGGATGGGAAGAGAATAAAGTTTTAGGGGAAAAGTGGGAGGGAGTAAAAATTTTGGGGGAAAATAAAAGGTTTTGAGGGTTTTTGGGAGTAAATTTTGAGAAAAAGTAAATGGAAGAGTAAAATTTTGGTGGGAAATGGATTTTGGGTAGATTGGGGGGTTGGGAGGGGAGGGGAGTAAAAGTTTTGGGGGAAAAGTGGGAACGAGTAAAAGTTTTGAGGGAAAAGTAAAAAAGTTTGGGAGTTTAGGGTAAAAATGTAAAATATTATAGTTTGATATTCGAATTATTCGAATTATTTGAGTTATTCGAATTCGAAAACTCAACTCGATTCGAACTCGAAATTCGAAAAAAATTCGAATTGATTCGAATAACTCGATTAACTCGAATAACTCGATTCGTTTAACTCGAAATTCAAATTTTTTTCGATTTTTTCGAGTCGAATGGAGTTTTGCTCACCCCTAGTTGAGTGACTACTAAACCTGATCATGAATTAAGCCACTCACCCAAGCCCAAAGGTCCACTCAAAAAGTGGAAGGATTTGGGCAAAATATAGACCCGAAAAATGGGCTTGGATAAAAAAATATTGTCTATTTTCTAAACAAACTGGATCTCGGGTAGGATTTTTTTTCCCGACCCAGCCCGAATCTACTTATACTTTCTTTTCTGTTGTTATTTGTTATTGCTATTTTGCTGTCATTTTGTTATTATATTGCTACTATTTTATTATTATTTGGATATTGTATAATTCTTATTTTATCATTAATTTTACTACTATTTTAGAGGCATTTGCTTGCTAAGTTGTAACTATCTTAGTATTATTTAAGTATAAAAACTTTTTTAAATGTATTTTCAATATGTTGAAAAACATTCATTTTAATGCTTTTAGTGTATTTGATGTATTATATTTTAAAAAATATATATAAAAAAATTAATATGAGCCAGTCGGGTCAGACTCAGGTAACATTTTTAATTTCAGTCAGGCATGAAAAAAATTTTAGGTCCATTTTCAGGTCAGGTCCGAGCTTAAAAAATGGGTCTAAAATTTTGTATCAACCAGACCGGCTTGGATCTAGTAACTACTTATGTAATTTATCCAAATTTTAAATATAGAATGAATATAGGGATTGGAAATAGAATTTAACCTTTGTTTTGCACGGTGCCGCGGTTGCTTACGTCAGTTGCGTGTTTTTTATTATTATATATTTTTAAAGAAAAGAAAATTATAATGTGATTCAAATAAAATTTAATCTTATTTTATTATAGGAATTTGTTAAAAATTCACTTCACTCGAATAAAAACGATGATTATGCTTTCAAATTTTTTAAAATTAAAAAAAAAGGGACAATATATTTAAAAATAACATGAAGAAAACATAAAAACTTAAAAGTGCCATTTATGTTAATATTCAAAATTCTTAAAAATAAAAACAAACCTGTAAAATATTTAATAGTTTTTGGAAACACGTGAATCATCTATGATGTGAATTAAAGAACCCAACTGCATTGGTAGAGCCTAAGGGTTCAACCATGACCTAGCTAGGTCCCAACTTATATTCATTTATATAAACTCAAGCTTGGTAAAAGTTATCATAGCAATCTTTATATTAGTCCTTATTGGTTAGTTAAATGAACAAAATGGGAAAAATATTATATCCGTCCTTTTATATTTTATAAAATTATAAATTAGTAAATGATCAAATTGCATTTGGGGTCCTAAAAATGATAAAATTTTAATTTAACCTTTTAAAAGTTACAAAAGATATAAGCTAATACAATGATAAAATTACATTATAACTCTCATAAAAATACATAACTCAATTTCGGTCCAAAAAATAATTTCTAGCTCCTTCCTTGTTCTACTTCCTTTTTCATGTTTCTTGTTCGTCATACATTGCAATACATTTTTCTAAACCAAAACCTTGTAGAGTGAATCAATTCCCTTAAACAAACGGTTTTATTTGTTCTTGGATTTTTCAAAGAGAGAGTGCTTGAAAGACACTTGTGTTTAACCTAAGTAAGATGTTTTTCAATCACCTCATATTTGTAACGATTCAATTTTTAATAGTGTCAAAAAATGAGGTTTCGGAACCTTATTTTCATAAATATAAAATTTGAATATTTACGGAGTTAATATAAAAATACAATAAAGATCGGTAAAATAATTTAGCTGAAAAAATAGTTAATTAAAGCTTAGGGACTAAATTGTAAAAGTACAATTGTTATTGAGTTTTAATTAAGAAATAGCTTGGGGACCTAGATGGCAATTATGCAAAGGACTAAAATGGTGATTAAACCATTATTTTCTTATAGTTAGTGGATGATGATGAAGTTTCCATTTGGTTTAATTAATAATTAAATTATTATAATTAAACCATAATTAAGTTAATTAATTAAGATTAAATAATGTTAATTATGGTATAAATATTAACTTTAGTGGAAAAAGATGAGAAATATCATCATCTTCTTTAGTTTCTCCACCATCCACAATTAAAACAAAAGAAGAAAAGCTTCAACCTTTAGCTAACTTTCGACCATCAATTCAAGTAAGTCCATAAGCCGTTTTCCTTTGATTTTTATAGATTTATGATCATGAGAGCTTGATCTAGCTAACCCATGTATCATTTGTTTTTAATTGTTAAGTTTTTAGCAAGTTGTCATTACTGAGAAATTGATGAATTAGGCTTGAAATTGATACAAATTAAGCCTAAATCATGATAATGATTAAATAGTAAAGCTAAACAATTTGATTTGTTAATTAAATTTGTAACATTAGAGACCAAATTGAATAAATTGAAAATATGTTATGAAATTGTGCTATGAATAGATAGTATAGGGTCCCTAATGAAAGAATGTGAAATTAGATTTTGATTCGATGCTAAATATCGAAATATATGCATATCTTAAGTATAAAGACTAAATTGAATAAAATATAAAATATGCTTGACTTTGTATTTGAATATGAATAGGATGAAATTTGATATCATTTATTTATTAAATTATCATATATAGCTAAAGGCGACGTAGGGCCATCGAGAGGGAAAGGAAAAGATATAGTCATCTACGAGTGATGCAAGGATTCGGTTTGTACTTTTATGATTCGAGATCATTATATTTATATGCATATACATATTGAAGGCACGATTGACTATCGAGGTAAACCTATGATTGTCGTATGAATTGATTTGATTGAATGATATTAAATATCGGGACATTGGACTGAATTGAATATAGTAGAAAAAAGTAGGATATATTTGATAAATGGTTTGTGATACAAAATGATGATGATAACGCTATGACTTATGTTATGTGGCATTGGATGTATATATGTATTGGTGATAATATGAATTGAGAATGATGATATATGAATTGGATTATATAATGTAATCAGGACATTAATTACTCCATTAGCTGTTTGGATAGGGTTGAATATAGTTGGCATGCCATAGGGTCAGGTATAATGATTTGAAACCATCATTGCCAAGCAACTTGGGGTGGTAGAATGTACATATGCCAATAGTCATCGTTCTCAGACAACTCGAGATGACAAAATAATCAGATTATGAAAGTCATTGTTGTCGGGCAACTCAATATGACAGAATAATCAGATTGTAAAAGTCATTGTTGTCGGGTAACCTGGGGTGGTAGTATGTACATGTTCCGGTGGTCATCGTTGTCTGGCAACCCGAGATGATAGAGTAATAGATTTGTGTATTCATTCAAAGTCTGTGTCTGGTTAATAGGGTTATAAAAAATATGATTTGGTTATATGATAATTGAGATATATGTGATTGAATTAATATGCTTGTCTATATGTGAAATGTGGAAAATGACAGCATGTGAAAAATCATGCGAATCAGTTATAACAAGCTCTGGGGGATGAATCGAATTTGAACAAGTCAATAGACTCAAGAAAGAGAACTAAACTGTCAAATGAATGATTAAATACTATTGGATGAAAATGAGATTGAATGTCATATTGATGCATACATGAATATATGAAATGGAAATGGAAATTATTACATCTTTGTTGATAAAATGTATAGTATAAAATGTTTAGTTTGATCATCAATATAAATGGTGTAAGAGAATGATATTTAAGTATTGAACATATAAATTGATATGGTTGAATTATAGCATATATTGATTGAATTCTTATAGTGAGTATGCTCATTTTATGACTTGAATCATGAAAATATCACTGAGATTTACCACTTAGTGTACGATTTGTTTATTCCGTGAGTAGGCTTAGGAGGATCTCGATGTCCCGTGACATGATTCAACATCTAACTAGCGGTCCTTGACTCAGAAATGTTTGTATAGTCCTTTTTCATTTTAATATATGGCATGTACCTAGGTTTCGAGTCAGTTTTGTGTATTAAGTGATCATGTTTATATTTATATTAGTAATGGTTAATTGACATGGTTAAATGGTAATATATATGCTATGTTTTGAAATTGTTGAAGTTGAAATGAGTTTGATATGCATATATGATATTAGGTTAAATGTAATGAGAATGTACCAAATGGTCAAATGGTTAAAATGTAGTAATTGTCATAGGTAACAAAGTAAAAGTGGTTTATCGTATAATGTATATGTATTGTTAAAATGGTTAGAAATTGGCATGTGGATATGGTATTTTGCTTAAATGATTGGATTAAAGATGCCTTGGATCTTTCTAAATCAGATTCTAGAATATCAAATAACCTTGACCCGTTACCTATAAAAAGATATGAACCAAAGGTATAAGAAAGAAAGTAGTCGCCACACTCAACAAAAGAAAGGTTTTGAGTGATAAGACATAGGTTGGAACACCATAATAAAGATCTTGATAAGTTCTAAAAAGTCCATTAAATAACCAAAAGAGAAAACACTCCCTAAATATATTAAGTTCAAAATCATTTGTTGCATACTCATATCCCCTTATTTATACTTGGAACAACTCTCTAAGAATAGGAAAAATCATATTTAAAGCACTAAATTAATATGTGCATGAATCCAACCATACAACGAATCTGACTTAACTAGCCATATAATGCGTGTAAAAGTAACTAAATGAATTTAATAAGAGATAAATATGTCCCATAGATGATCTGAACAAAAGCCACAAATTTGGAAGCTAAATAGCCATTTCAATTTGCCTTTAAAACATTAAATAAGCCTTGATTTTTATTTGGTCCAATCTTGGACTTTTTCTTTTCATAATTAGCCCATATCCTTCGGATTAGCTTATTAAGTACTTATTTGAACCATCTAGCTCTTGCTCTTGTAATTGACCTATTTGAACTTGCAATAGATCTTTAAGTGTTGCTCACTTATTCTCATCATTCATTTCCTCTTGAAAAGGATTTGTCCTCAAATCTTCACCTACATCAAAAGGAGATAAATCAGAGGCATTAAAACTTGCACTCACATTATACTCACATTAAACTTTATCACATTTTTCATTTTATACTTAACACCACCGTCCATTACTATTTTCATAGTGGTTTAATTTCCACTTAAGTCTCCTGTACATGTTTTACTTAAAGATTCATTAACAATTAAACTTTTACTACTTTTACAATTTAGTCCTTGTACCTTAATTAATCACTAATTCGATAAAATTACTTATTTAAAACTCAATTTACTTCTAAAATAATTCCCTACATATTTAATAAAACTATTTATGACTTCAGTTTAAGAAAATGAGGTACTAAAATCATTTTTTCAGACATTACGGACTTCCAGGTCGTTACAAATTCCAAGCTCTAGAAACAGGTCATGGATGCCGAGATGAATTTTATGGAATCCAATACGGTGTGGAAACTTGCAAGCTTATCAATTGGGATTAAACCCATAAGGTGTAAGTGGGTCTACAAGAAGAAGATAAATGTGGAAGGGAAAGTGGAAACACATAAAGTTAGACTTGTAAGGAAATGTTATACACAGAAAGAAGACATTAATTACGATGAGACCTCTCTAATAGTCATGCTCAAGTCTATCTGCATACTCTTATCCATTGTCGCTACTCTCGATTACGAGATCTGAAAAATAGATGTGAAGACAACATTCTTAAATGACTATCTTGATGAGACCATTTACATGGCTCAACTCACTGTCTATATTATCAAAGAAAGGAGCAGAAAGTTTGCAAACTACTAATATCCATTATGGACTTAAGTAGGCATCCTGCTCATGGAATAAAAGATTTGATCAAATGATCAAGATTTTTGGGTTAAGCAAAAAGCTGATGAACCTTGTGTTTATAAACGTATAAAAGACAAAAAGACGGTCTTCCTCATTTTGCATGTCGACGATATTCTACTTATCAGAAACAATGTAGGAGAATTGTCATCGATCAAACTATGGTTATCTCAATAGTTTAGCATGAAGGACTTGGGTGAAGCTAGTTATATTCTTGGAATTCGAATCTTTAGGGGTCGAAAGAATAAAACAATAGCTCTATCACAAGCTTCATACATTGATAAGGTACTAGAACGATTTGCAATGATAGACGCGAAGCCAAGCGCTCAGTTAACTGCATATGGTTTTCATCTTTCTTTGGATGACTGTCCTAAGACAGTAGAAGAAAGGGAGCCTATGAGAAAGGTTCCATATGCTTCGACAGTTAGAAGCCTTATGTATGCGAAGCTTTACACACGTCTATATATCTGTTTCGCCATATGAATAGTAAATATAGTGAAAATAGTTTCTAAAGATAACCTTGTGGATCCATTTGCTAAGACTCTTGTAACTAAGAGTTTTAACAAACACGTCGAGGATCTGGGAATGTGAAACATGACACATTTACTGCACTAGGGCAAGTGGGAGATTGTTGTGAAGTGTGTCTATTTTGTAGTAAACATGTAACTATTTTCTATGTATTTGAACTATAAATGAGGTTATTATTTTTCACACACTTGAATTCAAGAGAAGTTGTAGAGAGAAAATTCTATGAAAAAATTATTTCAGAAGATTTCCAGAGATATTTTTCTTATTTACAACTTGACCCAGAAGTGTAGAGAAATTGTGAAATTACCCCACTAGTAATTTTGTGGAAATTTCTAATTCGAAGCAAGCCCACACTCAGCAGACGTGAGCTTGATGATAGCGGAGAATACTACTCGGTTGAAGCGTTCATTCTGGACGAATAAAAAAGGTACAATTTTAATTAAGTGTTTTACTTCAAATATCACAACCAAGTTCTAGTTTTGGAAAAAAATTTAAAACTCTGATTTTTCCTTAAACTTATTTTTTGTTGCATTTTTCAAACCTATTTTTTCAACAGCCCCTTCCCAAACATTTAAAGCATTTAACATCTTTATTTCTAGAAGGCTAGAATTCAGTTTTACCTTTGTTTTGGGGGTCTCCGTTTTTATTGTCTTTGGAAACTTCAAACTTGTTCTTAGATTGAGGTTTCCCATCCTTCTTGCTCCAATTCTAATTCCATGTTAAAGAAAAATCAGAACTTTGTCCTATCCTTGTGGAATCCTCCTCTATGTTGGCCCGAATCATAGCTATCTCCATCTCATTATGGTAATTTTCAATTAGACCCTTGAGTGAGGCCTTGTAGTTTTTGAAATAAGTCCTTCTAATAGTGACATGGAATGAATCTTCTTCTCGTGACAGCTTTTATTTCCTCCCATGTCTTAATAGGCCTTTCACCATTTCTTCTCCTGCTCAAAATCATTTGATCTCACCAAATAATAGCATAGTTAGTGACTTCAATGGCAACTAGTTTTACCTTTTTCCTCTTAGAATAGTTGTGGCAATCAAACACCAGCTCAATCTTCTTCTCCCACTCTAAATACATTTCAGAATCATTTTTGCCTTGGAAAGATGGAATCTTCATCTTAATGTTTCCAAAATTGTCATCAATTCGATCTCTAGCTCTTCTACCTCTATTCCCATGACCATATATTCCCACGTTAACAATAGAGGCGCGATCATTTTCTTCCTCATTATTGCCATAATAATCATCATAGTCATATCTATTGGGATTCCTTTATCTTTGTTGTACATTAGGAGCTATAGGTGATTGCCCTCTTTGTGTTCTTTCTTCTACCCTATCCATCCTTCATGTAGTTGTTCTAATTTTGCCCTCATCATCCATCTCATCTCCCCCACTAAGGCTTGAATTTGTAAATTTAGAACACCACCTTCTTCATTTGTCTTTTTCTTAATATTAGGACATGATTAAAAAAAAAAAAGCAATGTTGAAAATTACCTCACCCACTCGCTCACGTGTCTCCCTCAATAATGATAACACTCACACTCGTGTTTGCTCAAATTTGGCTTTTATCCTCTTATAATCTCACATTCTCTTGCATTTTCCATTCTTTAGTTCCCTCTTTCGATTCTTTATTGAGCTTAATGAACCTGAATAATTTTTTTATAGTAATGAACAACTTAACAAGCAACTTAGAAGAAATGAGAAGTAAAGAAAATTTAAGATAAGATAGAAACACTCTTTTGAAAATGTAACTTCAACTTTGATTTTTTTTTTTTTTGAATAAAGATAGATAACAACCTGATTTAAACTCCGTAAGTTCTAATACCAAATGATGCGATTTTAAAGTGATTTGAACCCCAAAAAGAATAATGAGATCCAAAAATTCAATTTAGAACAAGGATGCCTTGGATTGTTCTAAATCAAATTCTAGAATATTAAAGAACCTTGACCCGTTATAAAAAAATATGAACCAAAGGTATAAGAAAGAAAGTAGTCGCCACACTAAAAAAAAAAAAGGTTGTGAGTGATAAAACATAGGTTAGAATGCCATAAGAAAAATCTTAATAAATTGTAAAAAGTTCGTTGAACAACAAAAAGAGAAAATACTCCCAAATATATTAGGCTCAAAATCGTTTGTTGCAGACTCATTTCCCCCTATTTATACTTGGAGCAACCATCCAAGAATAGAAAAAATCATATTTAAAGCAACAAACTAGTATATGCATGAATCCAACCATCCAACGAATCTAGAAGGAGATAAATGGTTGCATACAACGAATATGACTTAACCAACCATATAAGCATCTAAAAGCGACTAAATGACATTGATAAGAGATAAATATATCCCATAGAAAGTTGGTTAATTTAAAAACTAAATAGCCATTTCAATTTGCCTTTATAACATGAAATAAGCCTTGCTCTTTATTTGGTCCAATATTGGACTTTGGTTTTCATAATCAGCCCATATCCCTTGGGTTAGCCCATTAAATGCTTCTCTCAATCGTCTACCTATTGCTAGGGGTGAGCATTCGATCGAATCGAATCGAATCGAATCGAAAATTTTCGAGTTAATCGAGTTTTCGAATCTCATTTTATCATCCTAACTTTATTTGAAGTTTTCTCGAATCGAGTCGAGTGAGATGGAATTCGAATCGAATCGAATCGAATATATTTGTTCGAGTTAAATTTTAAAAAATAAATTTGGGTCATTGTAACCATTGTCACCCATCGTAATAAAATTTGTCCACCTTAATCAAATTTTTTATTGACTTTCATCACCTCATAATTTATTTATTAATTTTTTATATACTGGTTAGCTTATTTGTTTGCTTAGTTGTTTCAATTATCTTCAGATTCTTGTCACTATGTATTTTGGAATTAAAAAATATATTAAATATAAAAATATGATTTTTTAATAAAAGTTATTTTAAAAATAAAATGTGAAATTGATACCAATATAAAATTTTAAAACGAATATTTTATGGCATAATTAAGAATTCAATTTTAATATAAATATTCAATATGACTAAACAATTCAATAATATAAATAATATAAAATGTGAAATTTAATTTAATAATATAAATAGTAGATATAAATAAAATTATTACTATTTATGTTTAGTGATTTTTTTTTGGATAATTTTGATTTTTTATTTTAGAGTAAAGGGTGAGAAGTAAAAGTTTTGGGGAATATAAAAAGTTTGAGGGAAAGTAAATAGGGGGAGTAAAATTTTGGAGGAAAAATATTAAAAAAATTGGAGGGGGGAGGGTTTGGGGTAGATGGGTGGTGGAATCGGAAGAGAATAAAAGTTTTAGGGGAAAAGTGAGAGGTAGTAAAAATTTTGGGGGAAAATAAAAGGTTTTGAGGTTTTTGGGAGTAAAATTTTGAGAAAAAGTAAATGGAAGAGTAAAATTTTGGTGGGAAATGGATTTTGGGTAGATTGGGGGGTTGGGAGGGAAGGGGAGTAAAAGTTTTGGGGGAAAAGTGGGAAGGAGTAAAAGTTTTGAGGGAAAAGTAAAAAGTTTGGGAGTTTAGGGTAAAAATGTAAAATATTATAGTTTGATATTCGAATTATTCGAATTATTCGAGTTATTCGAATTCGAAAACTCAACTCGATTCGAACTCGAAATTCAAAAAAAAAATTCGAGTTGATTCGAATAACTCGATTAACTCGAATAACTCGATTCGTTTAACTCGAAATTCGAATTTTTTTTCGATTTTTTCGAGTCGAATCGAGTTTTGCTCACCTCTACCTATTGCTTTTGTAATTAACCCATTTGGAACATGCAATGGATCTTTAAGTGTTGCTGCTTTATTCTCATCACCGTATTTATTTCATCCAAACTTGAGAGTACTTAGTGGATCATCTTCAATCACAATTTATATATATATATATATTTTTTTTTTTGCAGTTATTCATGTTGACTTAGCAAGCTTGAGAGAACATTTATTTTGTTGGCACTTATCAACTTATGGGAGAAATCGAGAATCTTATCATACTTTTTAGCTCATTCATGCTTCATTTTACAAACTTATATTACAATGACATTGTAGCAACCAAGCATTTAAATATTATGTTTTACTTAAATATAATATAACACACTTTATATTCCATCTCGTAATTTTATAATATCATAATTCTTGAATCATATAATCTTATTATAAGACACTATTAATTCTTTTAAGCTCAAAATATAGATTTGAGAAATCTATTGCAAGTTCCGACAACTTAGATATCTTTCGTCAATTAATAATTAAATTTCAAGGACCACCGACCCATGTAAAAAGCCAAATTAATATCAATACCAAAACTTATTCGACTTCACCGCCTTCCTAAACTGTTTGATTTAGTGTATACAAATTTATGGATAATTTTAAAAATTATTTTTTTATTCTTGCTTTGTTGAATGATTATGAAGGCCAAGGTAAATCCCATTATTACACAACCACCCCAAAGTTTTCCCATTCATTTTTACATGGATAAAAATATCAAAAATTTCTTACTAAAGCAGTATCAATGACCCAATGTTGACCATCGGTTCGGATGTTGAGATGATTGATTTGAGCAAACAAATTGACTGCCCTTCTTACCCCATGGTTATCCGCGGCGGTAAAATAATCATGCCCAAAAATTACCCCACCGGGTTTCAAGATCCGATACGCTCCGTTTATATCTCCCCAAGCGGATATGAAATCATGACCCGCATCGATTTCTAATATATCCGCCATTATTCCCCATTCACATAGCTTCTCTAGACCCGATCTTGTCGAAAACGGTACGGGTAAAACCGACCCGGTTGCGTTGAAATAAACCACATTTTGCATGAACTGTTGAAGCAATAAAACGTCGCCGTTTATGTCCTTAATGTCTTTGAACCGGTCTCTGAAACCCGGCCATCCACGAAAATCGTCGAGGCAGAGTATCTGTGTTTCGAGTCCGAGTTTCCGAGTCACGTTCACCATGTGAAGAGCTGACGCGCCTAAGAAAGTTCCCACTTCGACGATGAGTTTGGGTTTGATTCGTTTTATTAAGTGCTCGAAAACGTCAACCTCTGATTCTTTTTGGTTTTAGGATGTAACGGAGGTGGGGTGGTGGGAAATCGGTGTAAGGGGAGGAACCTTTGAAGACTCGTTGAAGAATCGTTGGGAAGACGAGATGGGGTGGGAGACGTGAGTTGGAACAGTGAGCGGCGACTCGGAAGTTGTCGAGTTGGGTTGGTAAGCTAGCGAGTTGAAAAACAGAAGGCGGCGGAGGAAGTGGTGGTGGTGGTGGAGGAGGAGAGGAGTGAGACAGGTAACCCAAGGTGTAACTGAGCAAGACGATGATGACATACACGGTGGTATGAGTGAAGAGCTTGGTGGTTATAAAAAACTTGTTTCTTTGGTGGTTATAGAGGTGAACAAGGCGTTGTTGGTCTTCTCTCATGGCGGTTTCTGGTTTTTGCTTTTTCTTGCTCAGGTCTTCTAAAATCAAAACACAGAACAAGAAGGTTAAAGAAAAGGCCTTTCCTTTTCCAACATTGGTTCCCTGCCAAATGTTTGAGAGTGATTTTGTACTTCATTTTCACCATTGAAAGCTGACATCTAAAGAATATGTTAAAAAATTTTCAAGTTGATTTTGTTTTCTTCTTTGTACTTTGATTCTAATCTTAATTGTTAAGAGGCATAGCATCTATAGCTCTACAATCAATGAAGTTTTGCTTTTTGCTTTTTTACTAAAAGAAAGCATTTTTAAAGGGCCGAATACAATGGATGAGATAAGCCAACAGATTTTTAGCTTCTTCAACATGAAAGGTTCCACTTTGACAACCATGACCTGGATTTACAAAGTAATTTACAAAAGCAAAACCAGGAAAAAGCAATGTAATTTTCAACTGGATCACAATTTAGATACAAGCTGCAAACTTTTATAGGTTACTACAAAATGACACCCTCAGAGGTAGTGACCACATGCTCTTATATACCACCTCCTTTTACAACAAAACCATCGTTGTCTTAACAACATGTTGTTTAATTCATTGGCATGCCAACAACTTCTCAACAAGAGTTAAAACTACCTAAACTGCTACATTAAAGAGCAAGTTGAAGATTTTAATTCTACAACAGTCTATGAGATGACCACCAGAGGAATACAAATCCTATTGTAAAAGAAACCTACCATCACAGTCACTTTCCCTCCTCGGCTCTGTCGCCGGTTGTGCTACCCTGTCCATTGGCACCGGTTTCGGGGTTTTGCTTGTTTCCAGCACGTCCATCACTTGGGCCTGAAGATTGAGGGGGGCCAGCACTGCTGCCACCTCCAAGACTGGCCTCGGAATGCATGGGATGCATGCCATTATTGGGTCCTCCAGGCCTGATTCCCATTTGACCTTGCATGGCTTGTTGATGCTGTTGGTGCAGGAGGTGCTGAGGGTCTTGCATTTGATGTGGGTTATTGAATTGCAATGGCACCTTTTGAGGGTACATGCCCGGTTGTTGTGCCATTGCAGCAGCCTGAGGATGTTGCATAAAATATCCTCCGGTTGGAATTGCAGGATGTGGTGCCATCTATGATGATGGAAAATGTGTCAGGAAGCAGTGTAGCAGCGGATAGATTAGAAGAAAGAAGTTATCTTAACACTCACCTGAGGAGGCATTGTTGGCATCGATTGCGGTTGAGCATCCGCAATAGCAGCTAAATACATCAAATTTTTTTGCAGCTGAGCTTGATACCTACATCATCAAAATCTTGTATAGGTACACTGCCTAGATATTGCACATGTAAGCATATATGCACGTGCGAATGATGTATACGAAGAAAAACCGAATCCTTGATAGCACATTTGCAGAAAAACCAAGCTAATGTATCCAGATAATAAATAATATAGTGATCATTCATTAGCGCTATAAATGCTATTGATGCAAGATAAATGGCAACAAGAACCAAATCGGGTTTGGTTGGAGTGGAGATTTTACCGTCTGTATATGCATTACAAGGCTCAGACATATCCGCAGAACACTCATCCCAGTTTGGATCTAGGTAACTCTCGATTTGAGTCCCACTTTCAACTAAAAACACACACAATTATCTAGGAAGGAAGAATTTACAACTAATTGATGGTAACATTAAATACTTCAGTTTGAAGTACGTGAACCATAATACATCCTACGGCATCTAGCACTTTCAACAAGCCACTTCCAACTTAAAGCAAACATATATAATAAACCTCAAACATTAACTTAAAGATGCTGCATGCGCCACTAAGGTAGATAAAAGAAGAAACTGAAATTTATAAATCACTTACTGCGCACATTCAGCAAGTTTTCCAAGATTCTGGTTGTCCAAAATTGCCAAAATCAACTTCTTATTCTCATCAAGGTACTGGTAAGAATGAAAATTAAAACACAAGAACTCAATATACTCCATTTTTAAGCATTAAGTGAAAGATATTGTGAATACACACAACAAATAGCGAAAACAGACAAAAATAACAGAAACAGTAAAGCCATACATTACACCATATATGGTTTTTCTAGAGTTTAGGCACAACAGAAAAAAGGACCGAACCAAGGAAAGGATAGCCCTTTCAATAGGAAGTTGCTGAATAGAAAGAATAGCTGGATTTCAAGTATGCCTTTGAGCAGATCTACCGGTTTTTGTTTTCAAATCATTGAGTTCAAACAAATATTTCATTGCATTAAAGAATCAAAACACTGAGAATCAAATCGAAAAGGGCAAAAACACTGTTCATTCTCCCCCAACATCAAGCATAACTGTTTGTTACGCCATACGCAACTCACCATTCAAGATGGTCCAACTATATCGCTCCGCATTACCAATAACTTCCATTCATTTCTCTATTTCACTCGTCAATTTTACTGCACCTTTTCAAAATGAATACCATCCACCATTCTATCCAAAATAACTACCATTAAAAGCACAATCAACTCTTCCATGTCATAAACGTTATGTTCATAAAATCCAACAAAAGGGCTTCATTTGTTTTTCTTTTGGAACAGATAAAAAAAGGGTTTCTTCTATCTCATACATAACTAAAGATTACCCAAAAAAATTACAAGTTCGAGATCAACATCTCCTTCCTCAACAACCCCAAAACTATAACATACTAACATTAAACACAATACATGGACAATAACGAAAAAACAAAAAAAAAATTATATAAATATACGCACCTTCTGAATCTGCTCAGTAGTAATATTAGTAGGTGGATATGAAGGCATGACAGGAATCATTTGGGGCGGCTGCGGCATCTTCGTGTGAACTTTTACTTTACTCCAAAAGAAACCCTAAACCTAATCACCATGAAAAAAAATTCCCCCAAAAAACATCTCAATCAAATATAGATAAATATTAACAAAAAAATGGAAATAAAAAAAAGGGTATGTACTATTTCTTTTTACCTTGTTTGAGCAGATGAGTGTGGAGGATGTCCTCTGTTTTTTTTTTTTTTTTTTTCAAATTAATTTAATTCTTGAAATAGGGTTTTACTTAATGACGATGGTTGAGGAATTTAAGACGTGATATATAAATATCATAAAGGTAAAATGGATAAAGCCGAAGAAAAAGAAGCTAGATATGGTCCATGTCTTGTTGTGTTCTGTTTGTTGAAAGACAAAACTCACCCGAATAATGATTTTTTTTCCGATTTAATTTGTATATAATATTAATTTAAGGGTTAATTACACCAAAATTACTAAATTATTAGTAAATTTACATTTTGGTTATTCAACTTCAAAAAGCTACAAAATGGTCACAGAACTATTCAAAAGTTTTTATTTAAGTTATTGAATTATTCGAAAGTTTTTATTTAAGTTACTATGTTGTTAAGTTCCTTTTTTTTAATTTGACTAACGAGCTTTAAGCGATAATTCGATGATCGCTACGGTGGATCAATACCCATCAACAAGTAAGACATATCTTAGATCCAAGTCATTTTGATGGTCAACGTCGAAGATCAAAGAAGACATTGTTTAGATTTTGATTCGTAGATTCGTGATGTTTAAAGTTGTTTCATGAAAAAAAAATTGAACTATAGAAGATAAGAGGAAGAAGAGCTTTAGATTGGAGCAGGTGGTACGAACAGAGAAGGTTATACAACAACAATTTTAACTATCTAGTGACTTAAATGAAAACTTTCGAATAGTTTAATGACCATTTTGTAACATTTTGAAGTTGAGTAACCAAAACATAAATTTACTAATAATTTGGTGACCTTAAATGTAATTTACCTTTAATTTAAATTAGTTTTCTATTGTTAAATAATTTAAATTAGTTTTCTATTGTTAAATAAATTAATTTAGTTTTTATACAAATAAAACTGGATCTATTTAATTTAATTTGTTCATAAAAATGGAAAAAGAAAAGTCGAATGGTTTTGTTATTTTCTATCAAAATATATATTCTTTTTAAAATTTTGTAGTTTTGTCAAAAGAATCTTTTATTTAGTATTAAATTGAGTATAAAAGACAATTTCAATAATTTCTTTTTTTAAGGCTTTCATTCGTTAAATTACATCACAACTTGTAACGGCCTAATTCCTAGTGGTGTCAAAAAAGACAGTTTCGAAATTTCACTTTCGTAAACCAAGTCTGTAAATATTAAATTAGAATATTTACGGAATTAGTATAAATGAATATTAAAGTTTACTCCTTCAATTTTGTTTATTAATTGCTTAATTAGGATACATGAACTAAATTATAAAAGTCTTATCACTATAGGTTTTTAATTGGCCAAAGATTTAGGGACTTAAATTGCAATTAACCTAAGGACTAAAATGATAAATAAATCATTTTCAAGAGGTGGTAGTGGACGGTAGGATTAAGAAAATTAATTAATTAACTAAATTTAATATTAATATCAAAGATTTAGGGACTTAAATTGCAATTAACCTAAGGACTAAAATGATAAATAAATCATTTCAAGAGGTGGTAGTGGACGGTAGGATTAAGAAAATTAATTAATTAACTAAATTTAATATTAATATTAGTATATTTATAATTTGGTGGTCGAAAAAAAGAGAATTTCTCTTCTTCTTCAACCGATCATAAGTGAATAAGAAAAAAACTTTCAAGGGTTTTAAGCTTTCAACAATATGATTGATCAAGAATTGGAACAAATTGGAGGGAAAACAAAAATTATCGATTAGTCTCTAAAGATTCAATTTGTTTGTTGTTTTGACCATGTAAGTTCATATGGAACTTATTACTTAATTATATGCTATGTTGATTTGGGTTCTATTTCATTTATATGTTAGATTGAAGTGAATTAGTAAATTTGGCACTAATTGCTCGAAATGGACTGAATTGTAAATTCATAAGAATATAGGTTATATAGAAATAGAACAAGTTGTACATGAGATTGTTGACTAAATATATGTCTCGTATGAGAAATAAATTGTGTACAGAAATTAATAATGTCATTTATACATAAATGATGCTCGAGTGAACTTAGTAAAATGTTAGGATATGTATGACATGCCATTAAGGTTATATATGTATTTGATCAGGGATTTACATGTTGTTACGAGATCTAGCATTTGTTGTAGATTCCCGAATTATATGTATTGTAGGTTTAGCCCAGACAGGTAACCTCGATACAATGTCAGCTTTTGTAAGCAATCCGATTATAATGTCAGCTTGTGTGAGCAGCCCTCAAATACTATCAGCTTGTGTGAGGATTACATTTTCGTGTATCGAGTTCATTTTACTATAGTTTCATCAGGCGATGTTCAATTGATTAAAAACAAAATTTTAATCATGAATTGAAAATGAAATGGTATTGATGATACTTGACATATATATTGCTATGTCATTATGTTTTAAATGTTGATGATATTATTATTCGAGAACATAACTAATGTATTCAATTTGTGGTTATGTTGCATGTATAGTTATGTATTCAAAGTGTCAAGGAAGTTAATTTGGTAGCTAGTAGATTAATTGTTTCTGCTTAAATGATTAAGGTGAGTTTTAGTTTCCATATGAGCTTACTAAGAATTTTATATGCTTACTCGTTTGTTTTTCCTTTTCCTTGTAGATCATTACCTTACGAAACACATCAAGCCGAATCAACTTGAAGTTCATACTATTCTATCACCAAATTGGTAGCTTTTGATCATTTTGAGTCGTAAATTGTGGCATGTATATAAAGTGTCTTGTGTTACAACTTAGTATGTAACATGCTTACTTATGACAAGCTTGCTTTAACCTTTACTTAACATGTTGATTTGGTGACTTGAATCATACTTGTTGTCAAGCATATATGTATTTGATTGTGTTAAAGAGTGTGATAAATTATATCTATAGACTTGGTATGTGAAATGGCATGGAATGAAGTTGAGACGATATGCTTGACTGGTAAGCTTGAAATATGTGTTAATGAATAGATGAATTGATTCAAGTTTAGGACATATGAACCATTAAAGTACAAAATGTAACACCCTAGGCCCGACCCGATCACTGGGTCCGGGTACCGGATGATAAAAAGACTTGATAATTGGCTAACATACCGAATTGTGGCATGGGACTTAGGATTTGGTTTCTTTTTATATTGTATGCATGACATCTTATTTGGTTTTAAGTTATTGAAATACGGATGTTATTTAATTACGCATGAACTTCGATTTTTATTAAAGCTAAGTTAGATATCACTTTTTCCACTACGAAAAATATAATTAAAAGAGAAATTAACCAAGTTTTTGAAAAGGTAATCACCGTCACCTAGAAAAGTTAATCTAAATCGGTTTTTGATAGCTCATGGGATTTTTTAAAATTAGACTAAGTTTCTTCTAAAAACAAACAAATGTTTTAATTTGAATATTTAAAAAAAAAAACTCTGATTGTACTAGGTCATCTCGGTGGTCGATGTAATTTCCCAGATTTGGGCCTAACGTCTAGGCAAGGTTGGGGAAGTTACATGGATGCTGAAGTTGATACTCGGAATCTCGTTTGGGACCTAACTTGTGCACGGAAAAACAAACCGCACACTGAGTGATAAAACTTAGTGGTAAATCTTATGATTCAAGACAAAATAAATATACATATGCAACATGTGCATCTTCAATTCCATTTCAAATATCATACCATTTCAAGTAAAACACCTTCATTTACACAATGGCACATATACAACCAATTCTATATTCTATTTCAATGAATATGCATATAAGTTTACCAAATTCTCAACTTTTTCATAGGCTATTAAGTTCATTTCATTCACTATATATAGTTACAATCAATTTCATTCATTTTTCATCCTTAACATGCATGTATATACACATACATCTCACTTAATTACACATTTCATATCATTTTCGAATCTATTGGCTCATTAATTCACAATCGACCCCCAGGGTTCGATTTCAATTTATTTTGTATATTGTACTACATTTCATATATCATTCTGCATATCAATTAAGTAATTCAATTTTTTATAACTGTAACACCCCTAACCCGTATCCATCACCAGAATAGGGTTATAGAGCATTACCAGAGTTTACAAATTAATTTACAAACATTTCATTTCATCAAGCATTCATATTTATAACCAATAAAAATCAAACCATTAATGAGCTAACGTTGATCAATTTAACTTATTCATGCCATTATAACCAGAATCAAATCATCCAAAATTACTGATAGAACCAATGGATAGTGTGATATATCTCTGACAAGCTTCGAGCTTCCGATAATCATTTCAATGCATCTAATAATTATACATATTACCAATAATAATTCAATTCCAATAATAAAACACATATTTATATAATATTAATCACCAAATAACATTCACTTTAATTAAAATTATACAGAATATAGTTCATACGAACTTACCAGGCTAAATTGCAAAAATACCAAAATTCAGGGACATTTTGATAATTTTCTATTTTCCTCGAATTTTCACCCAATCTTGATCTAAATTAATATTTCATTCAATTTATTAATTTAAATAATAAAACAATTCATTTCATGCAATTTGGTCACTTTTTGGCATTTTTACAAATTTACTCTTAAAATTTTACTTTTATTTAATTTAGTCTCTGAACCTAAAACATGCAAATTAGCCATTTTTAATGAAAACTCATGCTAGTTGAATATTTATATATTTTCCTCCTCCTCCTCTCCTTTCCACATCCTTAATGTATATAACATGCTTATTATTTATTTATATGTTCATTCAAAGCTGTCCACTTGAGTCATAGTCACTAAATTATTTATATCTTGAGCTAAGGAACGCCGAATTAAGATCCGCTAAATTTATATGAAATTAGACTCACATATATTCTTACCATAAAATTTTCAAAATTTATGGTTTAGCCAATAAGTGCAGTTTATTCTTTAAATTCATCCTTGTTCTGCTGTCTGACAGTTTCGACCATTCTTCACTAAAAATTAATTATCTCCTCGTACGGGATTCGGATGATGTTACCATTTGTTTCTATTGAAAATATACTAATTAAGTATTTAAAAATATAAATTTAAGCCCCTAATTGTTTTTCTCAATTTTTTTATGATTTTCCAAAGTCAGAACAGGGGAACCTGAATTCATTCTAACATTGCCTCACAAAATTTATTATATCTCATGATTTACAATTTCATTATTTACACCATTTCTTCTATAAGAAACTAGACTCAATAAGCTTTAATTTCATATTTTGTTAATCCTCTAATTCGATCTCCAAAATTTATGGTGATTTTTCAAATTTAACCTACTGCTGCTGTCCAAAATTGTTTTAGTGCAAGATGTTGATTGCTAAGTTTATAACTCTCTTATTCCCTTTCTCTATAATATTTCTCATCACTTTCACTTATTTCCCTTCACTAGTATATCAAGAACATAAGACCTTATATAATAAAACTCTACTATAACTGTAACACCCCCTAACCTAAACTGTCACTAGAACAGAGTTATGGAGCATTACTAGACATATCGGATAACTTATAACTAATTCACAAATAAATAACAACAAACATAGCATACTTTAATCATTTTCATTTCATATTTGTATAAATTATGTCATTTTAGTTCCATTTCATACTTATAACCAATTTAAACATCATTCTACAATCGTAATAACAAAACTCTTATACTTAACCTATACATCACCTAGGTACATGCCACATTATCAAAACAAAAGTACATCACTAAAATTTCTCTGAGGTCGGGATTGCTCTGGATACTGGACTGGACACTGGCTTTCTACTAACCTGTGCACGGAAACAACCGTACGCTGAGTATAGGTATACTCAGTGGTATTACCACAATTCAAATTAATAACATTAATAAACATGTAATGTATAAAATCATACTTACAAATTTAAACTCAAATTTCATATTTCAACAATAACAATTCATCAATTAATATCATATATCCACAATTTGGAACTTGGACACATCATGAATCTTAGATTCATTTTTCAATCTCATATCACATTTCAATTCACAATTCAACTTTTCATTTCATTTCAATAGCTCGATTGATCAACTCATTCGGTTTATCATTTCATTATTTACCCTATTAACAAAACTCGGACTTTAGCAGATACACGGATCCAACCAAACACACCAGAATGGCACCCAGTGCCTCATCGGATAGTTCGAAGCAATAGTTGACACCCAGTGTCTCATCGACAAAGTCGAAGAAAGTTGGTACCCAGTACCTCATCGAATCTATTCGAAGAAATATAGTGACACCCAGTGTCTCATCGACTCGAGGTCGAAGTATCCCTGAACTCTTCCAATCCTATGGCATGCCAACTATATCCGATTCAGCCCGACTAGTTAATAGGGTATTCAAATCATTTTTATTTTCTATTTCAAATTCACTTTTCACTTTCTAATCAATATACAATTCAATACCAATACATTTTTCCACTTTCCAATCAATGTAGTATCAAATGCTCATATATATTCATACTTCATTTCAATTTCATTCAATTCACAATTTCTCATGTTCACAATTCAAATCAATTTCTCAATCCAATATGTGTTTCAATACCACATTAATTCTTTTAATTCAAATCATATCACTAGTAATTTCCATTCAATTCACATACAATTCAATTTCGATACTCACCTTATTTTTATTTACTAAACATATTATTCAAAATTCAACAATTGCTATTAATAAATTCAATACCAATACGTATTTATCATTCAATTCAATCGTGATACTTACCTCAATTTGCTTATCATGTATATTAATTTAAATTTTAACAATTAATAATTTAAATTCGAATTATAGTAATACTAACCGAAATTTTCTCGAATCACTCCTTGTCCACCTTCTCTTTTCCTTTCTCGGACAATGACTCTTGCACGACATTAGCTATGTAATTAAACAATTAAAAATCATTAATACAAAATTTTATCAAAATATTTCCATTTATACCTAAATTTACTTAAATTCTAATTTAATCCCTTATCAATACTAATTTTATTTTCCCAATCTAACTCCATATTCTCTCTTAATTCTTACTATAAACTCATTTTAACTCTTCAATTTCACCATAAATCCCTAATTTCAAAATTCTCTCAATTTAGTCCCTACTATTCAAAACTTATGTTTTATTTTACAAATCAACCCTTTACTAACTTCTAACTTGAAATTCAATCAATTTAACCCCTAATTCATCAATTAATTCAATATAACTCATGTCTAAAAATCTACTATCTTTTAAAATTTCAGCACTAATAGTATTTTGTTCTACTTTCATAAAAACTCAAAAATTACAAGAAAAGGGGTTAAATTGACTTACCAAATTAACTTTGAACCTTGAAACCCTAAATTTTCCTTCTTTCCTTCCCTTTTTCTTTTTCTTTTTCCTTTCTCCCATGTTTTCGTTTTGCTATTCTATTTCTATTCTCTTTTTCTATCTTTTATTTCTTTTGTTTATATATATATAATATAATATTATAATAATATAATTAATATAATACTTATTTATTAAATAAATAAATATAATATATATTAACTAAAATATCTCAGATATTTCTTTCGTTATGCCACCTCAATTTAGGCTAATGGCATAATTGACTATTTAGTCCTTTTAACTTTTCTTTAATCTATAATTAAACTTTTATCTCTATTGCAATTTAATCCTTTTTCATAATTAACCTCAATTTAGACAAATTCACTTAATTAAAACCTAATTAACTACACAACTAACTTCGTAAATATTTATCATAAATATTTACAAGCCTAATTTACCGAAATGGAGTCTCGAGAATATTTTTTTTCAATTTTATCCTTTTTAATCAATTAACCATCGGAACATTAAAATTTCTTAACGAAACTTTAATACTACCCTAATGACACTCCGTAAATATTTATAAAAATATTTACGGCTCAGTTTATAACATCAAGGTCTCGATACCTCGTTTTCGACCCAATTTATATAATAATTTCTTTTAAATCACAAAATTCACTAATTTTAGAAATATTTCTAAAATCACGCTTAACTTATAATTATTAATTAATAAATTTTCTAAATTTTTCATCGGATTTAGTGATCTCAAATCACTGTTCTGACACTATTGAAAATTGGGTTGTTACAATAACATCATTTCTATGCTTTTTCAATAATATCAAACTTAAATATATATTGAAATCTTGATGTTCTTACCTTGTCCTATTAGTTTCAACCTTTAACTTGATTTTTCTCTCTCCTCCAGCTTCTCTTTCTTGAATCTAACTTGATATTCTAGCTCCCCATAGTCTCCTTGTTATCTTTCTCTCTTAATGGATATGAAAATTCTTTTGATTTCTAGGTGAAAATGGTGAATTTTTGGTGGAAGGACCAAATTGTAAAGAAAGTAAAACTTTTTTTCTTTCTCTCTTCTTCTCACGTTGCTGCATGGGAAAAAATGGTGGGATGGTGATTCTTCATCTTCCTTTCCTTTATATATATACTAAATAAAATAATAATAAAATAATATTTAAAAATCAAATTAAAATATTAATAAACTAATATTTATTTAATTAATCTAAAATATCTCCACATCATCATTGCCTTCTAGATTTATCTCTCTTCTAATTGACCATTTTGCCCTTTATAATCTTTAAAAATTTCATAATTGAGTCATCACTTAATTTGGTAAAATTGCGATTTAGTCCCTCAAAATTCTTCACCTTTTCAATTTGGTCCTAATTCATCCATTTTTCTTAGTTTCTAGATTATTCCACCCTTAAAATATTTGCACCATTTGTCCTTTAACTTTTTCATATTTACACTTTACCCCCTCAAATTTTGAGTATTTACTCTTAATCAACAAAATTTTCTCACTTTTGCGATTTAATCCTTTCATGAATTAATATATCATAATATACTTCCCAATGTTGCCATAACTCAAAATTTCCCTTTTTGTAACTTTATTTCCTTATTTTACTATATCAAGGATACCTACTTTCTTACTGTAGTAATTTTTGGGGTATTACAGTAGTAATTTTCGGGATATTACAATAACCCTATTAACCAACCTGCATCCCAATCTAACAGTGTAGTGCATCATCGAATAAACCGATGGAATATACTAGCACACATAGTGCATTATCGGATAAATCGAAGAAATATATTGGCATACACAGTGCATCATCAGGCAAGCCAAAACAATTATACTGACACACACAGTACATCATCGGACAAGCCGGAGTAATTATACTGACACACACAATACATCATTGGATAAATCAAAGTATAACCTATACATTTAGGCTCCATTTGTTTCACTGGAAATGACTTTCGGAAATGTTTTCTTCATTTTCTTGTATTTGTTTCATGGAAAACAGCTTGGTCATTGAAAAATGACTTATCATTCTGTAATACCCCTAACTTGTCTCTGTTGCTGAATTAGGGTTACGGAGTATTACCATTCAACCAAAAATCATTTAACATTATAACATAAAATAAATCAAATTTATTTTAAATCATTCATTCATATGCATTTTGTCCCTAAATCGAGCCTTCGAAGCCTTAAAAATAGCTTAAAAGCAATTTAGGACTAAATTGAAACAAAACCAAAGTTTTAAGAAAAAGATGCAAAAATGTGAAAACAAAGGTCACACGGCTGTGTGACATGGCCCAGGTCGTGTAACATTCGAACAAGGGACACACAACTGTGTCCTAGCCCGTGTCATCACCCATGTAACTCACTGAGTAGGGTCACACGACCGTGTGCCAAGCCATGTAACTCTCTGAGTGGCCATACACGGCCGTGTGTGTCACACGACCGTATGACAGCCCGTGTGAACCCAAAATTTACCTAAAATCAAGCCATTTCAAGTCCAATTCATACCTAACCATCCATACTATTTTTGCACATAATCAAGGGGTTTAAACCTTACTCAAAGACACATAAACATGCCATTTCAAACACCCTATTTCGTCTAACCAATATGTCATTCAAAGGCACCACAATTGTATCAAAACACCATTTACCAAAATAAGTCAACATTTCCATATTTAAAACATAATAACCTAGTTCAATTATCTACCACATGATACCACAAATGACCATTCACAAGCCATCACAAACATGCCAAAAAAGACCTTATATACAAGCACTTAAAAGTGACCAAAATAACATAACTTGGTAAGGCATTAAAGTTCACCAAACCAAACATAACTTCAAAAACTTAAACATACCAAAACATCCATTACAAAGATCTTATACATGTCATTATTAACCTTGGCCAAAATACTCAAAAACTACCAAAATGGTTGCTAGATAGTGTGATAGGTCTATGACGAGCTTCCAACCAATCGAGCTTCCAATAATCTATAAGACAAAGGAAAGTAACTATGTAAGCAATGAGTGCTTAGTAAGCTCGTATAAACTTATACGTAACTTATCATTTCGTTTGCACGGTTTATAGCATAAGCATAATATCATCCAAAACCATAAGCTTAGCATAAGTCTATACGAGCATCATCAACTCACAAGTTAGTATACTTATTCATGATACAAATGGATTCAACCATAAGATAAGTAGATTACCATAGGCATATTTATACATCATTTAACTCATCAACCTTTTCATAACTTCATGATTTATTCCATTTGCATACTTTCCATTTCCTTTCCTTTTCTTACCCGTTGAACCATCTAGAATTACATCGGATACTTGGGAAAGCTCACACATAGTATGCCTTTACATATAACTATAACATTTCCTTTATATCAATGCTCACACGAGCTGTGGGTCGGAATGTAAGCTACACAATGTTGTTCACACGAGTTTTGGGGACTCCGCAACAAATGCAAGATCTCAACCATCGGTAGGACATTCAAAACCAGCACCCGAAACATGAAATCTGTAATGACATGTCATTCGTATCCTAAGAATTCTTAAGGTTCAACCGAGACTCGTTATCCATCAATTCATCATAACATGGATACATTTGTATATAGATTCATTTATTCTAAAATAACATAGCAAATAGTCAATTTAGCTAACATTAAAGCGATCATAATTCATATGAAGTTACTTCGATAACTAGGGCGTAAAAGTAGAATCGAACACTAATTCAAATATTTAGCTTTTCCTCGATTTAAGTTTGATTGTGGTTTATCTTGATCTAAATAAATAATTTCATTCAATTAAATACTTCTAGAATTCAATTTAATTTATAATTCATATTTATGCAAAATTATGAATTTCCCCTAACATTTTAAATTTTTACAATTTAGTCCTTAAACTCATAACTTGAATATAACTCATTTTAGCCTACATCCAACTTAATCTGTAACAGCCCAATTTTGGGCCTAGTCGGAATAGTGGTTTCGGGACCACAAATCTAATGAGTAAAATTTTATTTTTATTATATTTTTATGGTCTACAATTTCATGGAATGATTTCGTGAAAGTTTTGTTCCAAAATTTCGACGTTTGGGCACCCAATTTAGTCAAAAGGACTAAATTGTAAAAAGTGCAAAACTTGAATTCTAGAAGCTAGAGGTGTCAAATTGCTATGAAATTTTAAATTGGAGGTCCTTAAATGGTAATTAGAACCATTGGTTAAATTATTGGACAAAAATGGACATGAGATAAGTGAAATAGGATTTTTTTTTAAATAAAGGGCTTTTTGGTAATTTGGTAATTAAAATGAATTTAAAAGACAAAACAAGCCAAATTCTTATCCATCTTCAAGATATGGCCGAATTTCACAAGGGGAAACCATGGCTAGGGTTTTTTAAGCTTCTAAGCTCGATTGTAAGTCCGTTCTAACCCCGTTTTTAATGATTTTTACATTTTTGAAATTTCCGTAACACGATTTCTCTATTTCTACCATTATTTTGAGCTAGGGTTGAGATTTAAAAATTTACCCATAGGTGAAATTTTTATGTTTTGATGTCTAATGGTAGAATATGAATGTTCGGAGTGTAATAAACGACTTTTACTAAGTGTTTTTCGACGAAATTGTTAGAAAAGGACTAGTTTGTAAAAGTTGTAAAAGTGTGTGTAAATGTGTGATTAAGTGAGAATTGTGGACTGCTATAGTTATGAAAATGGTTCTGCTAAGTCTAAAATGCAAGAAAATTGAATAAAAATTATTTTACGAGCCTAGGGGAAAAATTGTAATTTCGTGTAACTTTAGGGGAAAAATTGTAATTTTTGCCATAGTGTTATTTTGGATCAAATTGAATAATGTGAGCATTGAATAAGTTTGTATGTGAATAATGCATCGTTTTGTTTATGTTTTAATATTTTGATGAGATATGGTTGAATATGGAATAATTATTTGATATGCATTATGAATTGTGGTTGAATATGGATGAGTTGGTAAAATGTTAAAAAGTGAGAATTCTCTGTTAAACCTTCGAATAGAATGGATATCATTGAATATAAAGGTGGTTGCTATGTGCTGATTCCACCGGATATCATTGAAAATAAAGGTGGTTGCTATGTGCTGATTCCACCGAATATAATTGATTATAAGGGCGGTGCAATGTTCTGATCTACCGAGTAACTATTATTACTCCGAAGTGTTCATTAGGAAATTGACTAAGTGAAAATACATGTGATCCCGTAACGATTAAGTGTAATCGAACAAGACTATGTGATGAACAATGTGCTTGATATTTAATCGACCCTTTGGTACGATGAAATGAAGTAATGAAATTATGAAAGAGTAAATTTAGCAACAAAATAGTTTTAGACAGCAACAGTTGTGTGACTTTGAAAAATCATCAAAAATGGTGGAAATTGAATTAGTGGTTGAATAATATATGAAATTAAAGCTTATTGAGTCTATTTTCAATAAAAGAGACAGAGCAAGCAAAAGAGTTTTATATTATGAGATATTTGAATTTTAGTGAGACAAGGTCAAAATGATTTCGGAATCTCCTGTCCTGATTTTGAAAAATTGTTAAAAATTTTACAAAAATAATTATGGGCTAAACTTTATAAGTTTAGAATCCTGAATGAGTTTATTTTTAAAAGAAACAAACGAGAACATTATACGAATTCTGTACAATAAGATAATTAATTTTTAGTGAAGAGTGGTTGGAACTATTGAACAGTGAAACAGGGGAGACTTTACTTAATAAACTGTACTATTTGGGTAAACCAAAAATTCTGAAAATTTTATGATAATAAGATATGTGATTCTATTTTTGGGGAAAATTAACGGATCTTAATTTGGAGTTCCGTAGTTCGAGATATAAATAATTTAGTGACTCTGACTCAGACAGATAGCTTTGAATTTACATATAAGGAAATAGTGAAATTTTGGATAATAATAATTGAGTGTGTTATATACATTAAGGATGTGGAATGGAGAGGAGGAGGAGAAAAAATATATGAATGAATTGTGTATAATTGGTCATATGTTCGATTATAATCGACAAAAGTTGAAATAGAAATGATGCTTATATTTGTGCATTATTGGTTATGGTTTAAGCTCATGTGGTGAAATAAAGTTTCATAGCATATGTGTGTGTGGTATGTTTGGTATATGATTTGGCATGAAGTAATGTCATGAATGATTTATGAATTAACTCATGTTGGCAAGTTGATACATAGTTATAGTATACAAAAATATATTTGTGATGTTTTGTTATGTTATCTGGAAAAAGGTAATAAATAGCATAATGCAAATTCGGCCAGGATGCTAGTTTATGTTAAAGGTATGTTTTATGGCATATTTTATGTGATCGAATGGTAGGAATTTTGAGGCTAATTTACTAGTTGAATAAATAAGAAATGAATTGGTTGCGTATTCGTAATTTTGGAATATGCTCAGTATATGAAATGTAATAATATATGCTTGAATAAGCTTTAAGTATTTGAATGACATGGATTTGATGGTAATAAGGTTCGAACATTGAATTTATGAAGCACAGGTAATGTATTATTGATGTAAGATAGCTTGGTTTGAAAAATTGATTAGTAAATAGTAAGTGATAATTGATAAATTCATATGACGAGAAAGTGAAAGATTATAAGTTCATATGGCTAAATTCAATATTTTGTTATGAAAATTTCATGAATATTGTGGTATAAATTGTAAATGAATGTTATAAAATTTTGATTATTGTAAAATAATGTTTAAGTAAAAAAATACAAATTAGTTGGAACGATAGATTTGAGTACTTTCGTTCAGAGGCCAATACGAATTGACGGAAAAGACCATGGTTAGACCATGGCATGTGATATATGATTTCTGTATAAGACCATAGCTGGGCTATGGCATCGGTGTGATGTGATTATGAGTTCCATATAAGACCATAGCTGGGTTATGGCATCGGTAAGTGATATGTGATTTTGTGTAATACCATAGCTGGGCTATGACATCAGTATGTGTTATCTGATTACGTGTAAGACCATAGTTGGACTATGGCATCGAGAAAACGAAGTACTCAATTCCATATGACGTTATCTAATCTGATAAATTGTGGAAAGGGTTAAGCAAATTTTATGTGATAAACATATTAAACTGTGATTGACAGGAAGAAGTAGTGAATTGCACGTTTATGTATGGTTATATGTATATATTTATCTGAAATTCAAAAACATGATGATTATTGAAATGGCTATGAAATGAACAAATGGTGAAAGCTATAAGACTTGGTTGAATGATTATGTATTGGAGCTCGTAAGCCCTATTTAGCAACTCAAAGATAATAATTTGAAAGTTTTAATTTGGATGAAATTTTACAACTCGGTATAATACGTTACAAGTGTATGTGTTCTAGTAATGCCTCGTACCCTATTCCGGCATCGAATACGAGTAAGGGGTGTTATATAATCAATGTTACAAGGGACCTTGAAACAACCCATAATTATAAAAAATTCACAAGAAAACCCATGGATTTATATATTTAACAATCTAATCCCTATTTCCAAAATTCATCACAAATCACTTAACAAAACATATTTATTTTACAACAAAGATAAATAATCCATCAACTAACACCAAAACACATTCAAAAACATCCATGGCAAGGCTCTCAACCTTTAACAATTTTTCAAATTAACCCTCGGGTTAGCTAGATTAAGCTAAAACGAACTCAAAAACATAAAAATCATTAAAAACAAGGCTTGAAAACCTACATGCAAGGGTACAATGCTTGGCCGAACCTTTCTCTTCTCCAATGGTTATTTTAGGGTTCCAAATACGCAAAAGAATGAAGATGATAACTTTGTTTCATCTTTTCTTGCTTAATTTTCTTTTTAATTACTAATTTACCTTTTTACCCTTATCATTAATCAATAATTTGAATAAAACCTTGTCCATGCACATCCACTAACTCTTTAATTGATATAATTACTACTCAAGTCCATTAACTTTCATTTCCATAGTCATTTAACTTTTAACTAATAGAATTTAACTTTTACACCTTTTATGATTTAGTCATTTCCACCTAATTTACCATTTAAACATCAAAATTTCTTAACGAAATTTTAATATGACCTTGATATAATTCCTAGGCATTAAATAAATAATAAAATAATAATTCACTCGTCAGAATTGTGGTCCTGAAACTACTATTTTTGACCCCACTGAAAACGGGTTGTTACAACTTCAACAGAAAATAAGCCTTTTTTCCTATAAAACGACTTAGCCTTTTGAAAAGCGAAAGTCATTTTTCAAAAAAGAGCTCTTTTATGGGTGATTTATTTTATATAAAAATTAACTTAAGTCAAACTTAATATTATTATATTAATAATATTTTTTTAATTTTTATTTTTAAAAATAATAAAATAAAATATTATAATTTTCAACATTATTAAACATACATATTTAATTATTTATATCCAATCATATAATAAATTATTTAATAGTTTAATTTTATTTTAATAATAAATTTTAAAAATAATAATTTTAAATCATATTCTTTATATATTATTGAAAAAATTCAATATTAATATTTTAATAATAAATATTTATTACAATTATAAATATATTAATAATAAATGTTTTGTAGTCTATGTACTCTTCACAAATTTGGAATTTAGTCCCTGTACTTTTATTTTCAATAATTTAGTCCCTTTACTTTTCAGATTTGAAAATCAAGTCCAATTGTTAACATTATTAAATTTTTTTTGTCAATTTTGTTGATGTCACATTTTTAAATAAAAAATACTTGATATTCATGTAACTAAAAAAATGACGTTATAATGAATATGAATTTAATAAAATATTTTTAATAATACTAATAGTTGAACCTGAATTTTGATATTTAAAAAGTAAAACTAACCCAAAAATAAAAGTACATGGACTAATTTTCAAATTTACGAAAAGTACAAGGACTTATGACAGATTTGAACTTAGTATAAAAATATGAATATTTTAATTATATAAGCATGAGTATTTGTTTAAATAATGCTTAGTTTCATTTACCCCTTATAACTTTATTGTGTCAATAGGTACTCTCATATATGTAATATATAAAATTTAAATTAAGTTTTAATTACACATTATTTATTATTAAGTTTATATATGACATTGATTATTACAAAATATTTTTTATTATAAAATAATTTTCGATTGTTAAAAGGAAATTGCACTATAATATTTTATAACAAATATATTTATGTCATGTTTGTTTTACAAAGAACAATGTAAAATATAAATTTATAGATATAAAATAAACTCAATTAAACAATGAAAAAATAAGAAATTCTCAAATGTATGTTTGTTTAATTGAAAACAACTTTTATGAAATATTTTCAGGAAATCTATCAAACAACAGAAAATATTTTACACAAATTCATCCAAACACCATAAAATATTAACTTTTTAAGAAAAGTAAGTCATTTTCTAAAAATAATTTTCAGAAGCTTTTTCAGTGAAACAAACAAAGCCTTAATAGGCAATCATTTTCCAATTTCATTTTATGTTAAACTCACACTCTATTAATCTCAATTCATCATCAATTTCATATATCAAATAAGCCATGCAAATTTCTATTCTATTCAATTTAGTCATCTATCTCTGTATACCATACCAACCATCTCATCTTAACTAATACAAGCATTAGATGCTTACCTCATAACTAAATCATGTAATTTAACATGAATAAGCAATAATTAAATTGAATTGAATCATAGAAATACAAATCGAAAGCTTGCATCACTCGTCGCCGGCTCTCACCTTTCCTTTCTCTCTTGACGGTCCTGAGTCGTCTTTAGCTATGAATAATGTCCGACATTACATAATATTAAATTCCAGCTCAGATCACACATATTTTGTAATTTATTCAATTTAGTCCATAAAATTGGGACTAGTATAACTTTCAATTTAAATTTTGGATTGAAATCCAATTTCGCATTTGTTCATTAGGGATCTCCTATTTCTTATTCTCACTATCAATTTTACATTTTATTTAGTTTAGTCCCTAATATATAAAACTATTAATTAATCTTTACAATTTAGTCTTTTTTAACATCTAAGCTTAAAATCTATTAATTTAACACCTAAAACTTTAAGGAATTATCAATTGAAACGTTCTAAAACTTTAGCAGATTTACAAATTGGTACATGGGCTAGCTAAATCAAGCTCCCATGACCTCAAAAACATAAAAATTATAAGAAAAAGACTTGAATACATACCAATTTTGCTAGTTGAAAGTTAAGAAACCCTTGGTGATTTTCTTCCTAAGTATATTCGCCCATGGAAGGAGAAGATGAAAGCTTTTTTCTTCTCTTTCCATCCACTCATTATGTATTTATACCAAGTTTATTTCTTAATTAAACTTAGTTTAGTTAATTATATTAATTTTACTTAATTAATCACCCATCACTATACCGTTCACTATATCTCATTATACTATGGTTTAATTGTTGTTTTAAACCTTCGTTAATTGCAATTTAAGTGCTCAATTCATTTTCTAATTAAAAATCTATAGCAATTAGACTTTTACAATTTAGTCCTTGTACCTAAATTAAATAATTAATAAACAAAATTGAAGGACTAAACTTTAGTATTCTATTATACCAACTCCGTAAATATTTTAATTTAATATTTATGGGTCCGATTTATGAAAATGGGGTTCCGAAACTGTATTTTTCGGCACCACTGACTTTCAGGGCACGTTTGGTTCGTTGTATTGGAATAGAGGCATAATGGAAAAGAGACGTAATAGCAAATCAATTGTTTGGTTGAATGTAATGGAATAGAGGCGTAATAGTATTCTTATGTTTGGTTGAATGGAATGGAGGTGTAATAGCATAAGGGAAAAAACTAAAATGACTAGAATACCCTTAGCAGAAATTTGTTTAGGTAAATGATTATTGTTATTGTTATTAAATTTTAATAAGATTATTAATATCAATAATAAATAATTTAATCATATTTTAACATAATTATTATTAAATATATTTTAATTAAAATATATAATTTAATAAAATTCTTAATAATCAATATTCTTATATGAATTTACTCAAATCATAATATATGATACTATAAAATATAATTTAACATAATTATTATTAAATATATTTTAATTAAAATATATGATTTAATAAAATTTAAAATAATTATTACTAATAAATTTTATTATATGAATTTGTATAATTTAAAATAATTATTATTAAATATAATTTAATAATATATAAATCCATAAAATTCTTGATAATAAATTTTCTTATATGAATTTATATAATTTAAAATAATTAATATTAAATATAATTTAATAATGATATATAATTTCATAAAATTCTTAATAATAAATATTCTTATATGAATTTACTAAAATCATAATATAACTTGAGAATTGTATTTTGCATAAACATAATTAACTTATATTAACAAAAGGTTAGATGAAAATGAAATTCTACATCATAATCCATATGTTATATAATTTTACAACATCAAAAAGTTTGAACATTAATTTTTAATGGTCAGAAAGAAATCTTCTGACCCATTCCAATCGCGCATCAGAAGGTAAACTAAAGAAAACGAGCATTTGAGTTGGACGATCTGGAATTTTACTCAAAGCTCGATACCGCTCATCGACAGTTAAACCTTCAATTTCCCATAAAGTTGAATATCAATTTGTAGCTTTCTCTTGGATGATCTGGAATTCTTCTGACTTCTGCTGAACTACCACATCGGAGGCAATACTCCTACTGATTTGTTCGCCAATGGCCTGCATGTTTTCAGCCAATAAAGTGGCAGCCTCATTAAATGAAGAAGACATATTATCACGAGCATCAGATTTCTTCTTTTTCCTGGTTGAAGATGAGGAACCCCCTTGGTCTCTATCTCGTCGCGGCTCCGTAGCAGAAATATCCATGTCATCCAAAGAGACGTCAGCTTCGCAGTCATAGAATGAGTTTCTTTCTTCATTCATATCTGTAGTAGGTACACCCTCAGCATTTATTTCTTCAAGAACATCAGCAGCTGTTTGGGCATCTTTCCCAGTCGCTCGATCTCTTGCGTATATGGCAGTAAGCTGGTCGTAGTAAGGGAAAGTACGATGTCTGAATTGAGCGGCTTCTTTGTGACTCTAAAAAAATGAGGAAATCATATTAGTTATAAGTTTGGTAAAAATAAGATAATAAAGACTTGAAATAATTCTTACCTTTAAATAGGTCCCAAACCGCATCTTCAGTAACAACGAGCTGCCTATGCTCGTCCCAACCAAAACCGCTATTGTTTTGGCCATTAAGCATGTCATAGACGATTGACCACTCCCTTTTTAGTAACCTAATCCTCGATTCAATATTAGGTTTCGCCTTCAACATTGCATTTGGTAGCCTTTTCTAGCATTTTTTTAACTCGTTTAAATAACCGGCTTTAAACCCGGTATCAGCATTAAATGTTCCAACATTGTGCAAGTCCACCATGCAGGAAACCAATGCTGCATCTTCTTCTGGAACCCATTTTCTTTTGGTTCCTCGAGAAGCTTGAGAAGAAGCATTTGATTCTGGAACACCTGACATAATTATCTTAAGAAAAAAAATTATATTAATTACTATTAATATCATGAATCAAAAGGTGAACACTTTATAAAATTATAATTAAGTTCAATATCATGAATCAAAAGCTCAATACTAAATTTAAAATTATAACACATGCTGAATGAAAAGAAATTAAATTATAATTCAACAAGTTTAGTACAATACAAAAATCAATTCAAACACCACCAAAGTTTCACAAACTAGATACACATGCTTGCCATTCATTGAACATTTGGTTGGCTAGTTCCATCCTCCAAGTAGCCCAAGCATCCGATGGATGAATATTTGTGATATTCGGTTTATCGTCATCCACCACATTACTAGGTAATCCTTCTCCCAAATCCGCTTCAATAGGATCAATACTCATATGGGTTCGAATAAAATTATGGAGCAAACAAAATGCAATAATAATTCTACTGTGCACCCTTACAGGATAGAATGATGGACTCCTAAGTATTCCCCATCTAAGTTTTAATAACCCAAAGCATCTTTCAATAACATTACGTGCTGAGGCATGTTTCATATTAAAAAACTCTTGCGGAGAACTTGGCTGATAACCCTGACGCCACTCGTTCAAATGATATCGTTGTCCTCTAAAAGGTGCAAGAAATCCTTCACAATTTGTGTATCCAACATCAACTAGATAATAACAACCTATAAAATAAATTTTTTTAAAATGATTAATTCAGCACAAAAAGTTTGATCTTAATGAATAATTCAAAGTCCTCTAACTATCCACTTCACCATGAGGAACTTTTAGTCCATGTCTTCTACTAATGGCATCTCGAAGAACCCGTCCATCAGCAACTGAACCTTCCCAACCAGGAAGAACATAAACAAATTGCATATTAGGTGTACAAACACCTAGCATATTTGTTGCTATGTCACCTTTTCGCGTTCGATATCTAGGTTTATCAACTGTTGGAACCCTAATCTTGATGTGGGTTCCATCAAGAGCACCTAAGCAATTCTATATCACGTGATATAAAACCTTGAGTTAGAATACTAATTTAAATCTAAATCAACTAAATGTTGTACAAGCTATATATAAAACTTAGTCCAATACCTTAAACCATTTCCACCTTGTGTCAGAAGAATCAGCTGTAATTGGCTCCGCCTTTTTAAATAACACATCTCGTAAGCGTATGACAGTATTTAAAACACTATGAAATGCTCTGCTAACAGTTTCCCCGGACCTTCTAAAGTGATGCTTGATAACTCAATTTTTCAGGTGATGGGAGATGATATGTAAAAACATTGCCACTTGCTCATCAACAAGCATGTTTCTTGACGACTTCAATCCCCCTAACGATTCTAACATCTCACATAGTTTAAAAAAGACAGTTCTATTCATCCTAACTTGTTCAATACAGGTCTCGTCACTAGCATATACAAGCCTTTTCACATAATCCCGTTTTGCATAAAAATCTAAGGTATAGGACCTAATCCTTGGTCTATAAGTATGTAGGCTAAGGCTGGCACCCATTGTAAATAAGAACCAAATCGCAATTCTACAGATTTCCAACCATATTGTCAATGCAATACCAATTATTTTACGCCTCACACTTTGTGCAATTAAAGGCAGACGAGCCATTACTGCAACATATTAAAATTAGAACACACTATCAAAGAATTGAAGTTGCAATTACACATTATCAAATAAAAATAAACAATACAAATTTAGAACACACGAAGCAAAAAAGTATCTATTAAATGATATCGTTGCAACTTTAATTTCATTTCTTTATCAATCACCCAAACAATAAAGAAATAAAATATATTTAAATACATTTTAAATATATTAAAATTTAAAGGTATATGTATAATTGACCTAAAATTAATTGTTGGTATTTGTTAGATTATAACTAAACTCATTATAATTTAAAATTATAAAGCATGTTCAAAGTTTGAACATTGATTAGTTTATTTATTGATGATTAGTTTAATTAAGGTGACCTAATTTTAAAACAAATAAAATAAAGAATGAGGATTTGGTTTAATAATGAAATTGAAGTTTTAAAACTTTTATAACATTTTAAATTTAAATTTCATTTCGTATAAATATATTGATCAGTTTATTAAAGCATGTTCAAAGTTTGAACATTGATTAGTTTGAACATTTAAATTTAAATTACAATTTAAATTTCATTTCGTATAATGAAATTGAAGGTTTAATAAAGCATGTTCAAAGTTGAATTATGATTGTAGTATTGAATTTGCAATTATGATTGTGAAAGAAACAATAATTACACTTTTTTCGATATTTTGTGCTAAAGTTGAATTTATGGGGAAAAAAAGTAGGTTTGATATTTAAATTGACTTAATTTCACTTTCAACTTCTTCTAAATGCTGCTATTGACATGTGTTATAGTTAAAATTCGTTAATTGATATTTTGAAATTTAAAAAAATTCACTTCATAATTATATAAAAATAATATTATAATGAGTTCAAATTAAACAAAAAAAATTTAATATTATTATCAAGTTTAAAAATTAACGTTAGCATTTTAATCGGTTAAAGTATCTAGGCTAATATTGATGTACCAAATTATATTAAAAATTAAAATATAAAGATTTAATCTTAAATTTGAACATTATATAAGCATCGAAATTGAAATTTGATTGTTTTTACATAATTTAAAAACAGAGAGCTTATTAACTAAAAAAAATCCTTGTAAAATAATTCAATAATTATTTGAGTCTTTAATAGAAAACAACATAATTAACCTTTGATCGAATATAAATAGTAGCTCAAGTAACTCGTTTACAGCATTTGATTTCAAAATCTAAATCATAACAGAACTATATCCTACTATACTTGCAATTTCCAGTTTCATCTTCTACTCACTAACAAATCAAGAACAATTTCCAGCAGACTATCAAAACAATTTCCAGAACAAATCAAGAACAATATCAAACAAATGCAACAATTTCCAGTTTCATCTTCTACTCACTAACAACGAGAAGCTAATATCTGAATTGAAAAAAACAACACTATCAACAATTTCTATTGTAAACTCTTTCAAAAAACAGTAGACTATAAAAAAATAGCAGACTATCAAAAAAATGTCTGAATTGAAAACAGCAGACAATTTCCATTGCTCACTGTATCAATACGAATATTTTAGCAGACAAAATGAAAATTGCGAACACAAACAGATAATCAAGACATAAAGCAAAGAAAAACACATTAAAGGAAAAATAATACAGCATAACAAATAATATACTATTAAAAAATATCATCTCAAAACAGAAGGAAAATCAGAGTGAAACCACACGAAAATGAAGAAACAATCAAGAGATAGAAAAATTATATCTAACAACAACTATTCAAGGGGAGCAAATGATATCAATAGATGTCTCGCTCACGAATATGATTCCTCAGTTCATATCAGAAATCTTAGTGCTTGCATTGCCAAATATATGGACCTCATGGTACTAATAATCCTTACATACAAAGCATCCCTATTGCACTATATTCATCATTTCAGCAAAGCCAACAGACAGATCAAATTCCATTTAAGTTCTAACAAAGAAATCATTGAAAATAGCACTTAACATGGAAGTAAAGATGAAATAGAGCAAGGGAAGTCTTTTTCTCACTAGAGGCACCAAGAAAAATTATTGAGGTAATCTTAATACTTGAGTAGCATCTGAGCTTAATCTTGTTTTTATTTATTTATAAATATTCTTTCAATATTTTTAACCTTAACTTACTACTTTACTATTAATATATGTATGCTTAAAACAAAAACCCACAATTTTGTTGTTTAAATATAAAAAAAAATTATATATGAAACGAATGAGGTCAAACTTGAGCTCGATATGTATATCATGTAAACAAACTCAAACAAGCCGAGCTCAAATAATTTGATTTTACCTCAAGCTCAAGCTTCTAGAATCATATACTTGATCAAGCTTGAATTGAGTTTTAAGCAGCTTCAAATAGATCTCAAGCTTCTCACTGTTCAAGATCGGTTCAGCTTGATTGCAACCCTAGTTTGTGGTTAGTGTTACATGAAGCAGGCTCATTATTCCTGTTATCTAGTAATCACTTCTATTTTCTGTAAATGGATTGATGCTAACTAGTTGGCATTTTTAAATCACGAGGGTAATGAATCCTAACAGTGTATGCTAAACTTGATTTTTTTGGATAAACTTTGCTTTTTTTATTTATCCAAAGGAAACAACAAAAGCTGCTACAGCAATACAAACATGCAATCGAGGAAAACTAACCTTTCAATCGAACATGAAATACAAACATTGAAAATACCAATGGAAAACTAACCTGTAATGAGCAAATCGGGGAAGAGTGCGATAAAGAAGTGTTGGAACAAAGAACCTGTAATGAGAAAAGGGAAATCGATTAAGTGAACAGTGCAATAATCGTTGAAGAAGAACCTACAATAATCGATGAAGAAAAGGAAAAGTGCGATGAAATGAAACCATATATATATACATATATATACATATATCATGATCAACAACCAAACAAATAATGAAAAAAAATCATAACCAGCAAGAAACGAAATGCCGATTTACCAAGAACTGAAACAATCGCACCCATATTTATAAAAAAATTGCAATAACACCCATTAAAAATGCTTGCAGAGAGGAAAGAAATAGAGATTACTCACAGGCGGAGATTACTCACTTGCCGCTTCAAAGCGTCCAAAGATCTGAGACCGTGGAGTCGGTGAACGATGCAAAGATGAAAGTCGAGAGCGGCTGGAGGTTTGGTTCGCTGGCACCTTCTGTTGATGTTGGGAGGGAGAGGGTGGGGTGGAGATCGATTTCGCCAAGGGGAGGGTAAAACAGAGACCGATTACCTAATCTTTGCTTTTGGAAGGGATTAGGAATCGGCGCTGAAGTAGAGAAAATACCGAATCCGTCCGCAACATAATAGGCCCGTATTAGGGCAATACAGTGAACCAAACGGCGTATTGAGTGGGGCCACCGAATAGGGGTGTAATGGCTAATCCATTACACCCAACCAAACATGGTGTCAGGTTGTTACACATAACATTACACATATGATAATACGTTTATCGCATCAAATTTTGAAAATAGTAGAACTTAATGAATTTAACAGTTTCTGTTTTGGTGAGGACTGTAATTATAAAATTTGAAAAGTACATGGACTAAAAAATAGCCAAGTTAAAGTATAGAGATTAAATTCACAACTTTCGTAAAGTATAGGGACTAATAGCATAATTTAAATTTTTTAAAATTTCTTTGGTATTTTCTTTGAAGTTGTTATAGCCTCATTCATGTTGAATTTTTTTTTTGTACCTAGTTAGTATCTGAACTTGTATTCCGTCACCCAGGTTGGTACCTCCACACTAACACCGTTAGTTTGTGTTGATGTGTCACTGATGGTCAATCCTATAATGACACGTGGCAGCCTCTCAACATGATGTGTGGTGGACATAAGCTAAAAAATTAAAAATCTTTTAAAAAATAAAAATTAATTTAAAACAAGTATATATATATATTTTTGACAATTTTAGGTACCAACTATGTACTTTTTGGACAAGTTCAAGTACCAACTAGGTATTTTTGGACAAGTTTAGGGGGCAAGCTACATGTTAATCCTTAAAAAATTAACGCTATTAACAAATTGTGGGAATGTGTGTGACGAAATACAAGTTCAGGTATCAAAAAAAAAAGTTCAAGTACCAACTAGGTACTTTTGGACAAATTCAGGGGGTAAACTACATATTTAACTCTTTATAATTCAAACTCTAGACTAAATGTCAAATTTAAACTAAGGGTCTGTTTGGACAAAACAAAGTAATTGAATGAAAGTATAAGTGTAATTACTTACACTCTTTTGTAATTACAAAGAATTGTAATTCACTAGACGTGTTTGGACGATAGTGTAATTATATCATAATTCCCCATGTCATGTTTGGTAGTACAGATTGTAATTATATAATTGCATAATTTATATTTTTAAGAAATATTAATTACTATAAAAATAATTAGTGTGATAAAAATAATTTCTCAACAAGTAACAAAAATTGAAATCAAATCATCATATGTGGTATGTTAGTCTAAGAAAGTAGTTGATAATACAAATACTAATAAAAATGAGAAGAAAAATACATATCATATGTAATTTCATCTAATTGTTCTAGTGTATATTTGTTGGGTTATTCTCTTTTTAATATTTTATGTGTTCCTTATAAATTATCTAACAACTTTCGCAACACTTCTTATAAATAATATACTTTTTTATCATAACATTATAATTTTTTTATTAATAAGTTATGATAAAAAATTTATAAAAATTTTTATGAATAAATATGTAACACCCTTAACCCATATCCATCGTCGGAACAGAGTTATGGAGCATTACCGGAGTTTACACATCAAATATAATCAAATCGTATCATTTACTATTCATATCCAAAATCTAACATATTCAATGTCCCTTATATGGGCCCTCGAGACCCAATTTATGCATTAGAAACAAGTCGGGACTAAATCGGGAACTTAAAGAATTTTTCGCGAAATTTTAAAATTTTTCTTAGGTGTAGGGGACACATGCCCGTGTGGCTAGGCTGTGTGGCTCACATGGCCAAGTGACAATCCCGTGTCCTAGAGCGTGTGGGCATTCGATGTGGGGCCCATGGTTGTGTCCTAGCCCGTGTTCATACCCGTGTAACTTTCTGACTTGGGTCACATGGCCAACCACATGCCCGTGTGCTAGGTTGTGTGGACAATTTAATTTTTAAAAATTAGGTGCAGGGGACACACGGCCAAACCACACTCCCATGCACATGGTCGTGTGTCACATACGGCTAAGACACATGCCCGTATCTCTGCCCGTGTGGACGAAAAATAGGCCATTTTCAGGCCACTTTTCTCACTCAATTTGCCTTTCACCTACAACATCATCCAAACACATTCACAAGCCAAATCATAACCCTCAAATCAATGTCAATACCAAGCTTTATGCATTATATATTATCTCATATGTGCAAATGTTTAAACTTACCAAAAACACATTTATGCTTATAAGCATACTTTATAAATTATACTAATTCAAAACCATTCATCAATAGGTTTGTATACTTCCCATCATTTCACCATTTTATCACACATCAAACTTGATAAGGCTTTATTACATCAAAACATGCCTTACACTAGCCATTCTAATGGCTAGTTACAACCAAAATATTTCATTATTATGCCTAACTTAGCTTATACATGCCATTATACCAAAAGTTAGCTTGCTATATATACCAAGAAGTCTGAGAGATAGTGTGATGTGTCTCCGACCAAGTTCCAACCTTCACGAGTTTTCGAGTACTATAAAACAGAAAAAATAAAACAAAGTAAGCATTTAATGCTTAGTAAGCTCGTATAACAAGAATTTAACTTACCAATCAAGTTCATATAAAGTAAGCATACAAAACATGCATCCAAACATTTTGGCCAATTGCCTAAACACATATTCTCATCAAACAAGTTAGTCATGTAATTTACATAAATATCAATAAACCAGAGATGAGCTCATCATGTAACAATTTCCAGGTATTTCAGGGATATTCGAGAATTAATTCATTTAAAACTCATATTTTCCCACATCAGGATTTTTTTCCGTTGAATCATTAAAATATCAATGGATATACAAGTAGTACACACGAGGTGTACAAATCAGTGATCTGTCAATTCATATTTAGGGTGCTTATTAATGCACATAAACGGGAAGCTCATATGAGCCATGTAACGGGAAGCTCATGTGAGCCATGTAATGGGAAGCTTATCCGGGCTATAACAGGAAACTCATAAGAGTTTAAAACAGAAAGCTCATGTGAGCTTAACAGGTAACTCCGAAGAGCTATTATCAGGAAACTCTGGATAACCATATATCAGGAAGTTTAAGCGAGCCATATCAGGAAGCTCATTAAGAGCCTTATATCGGGATGCTCATAAAGAGTTGCGGTATGTCCGCAATATATGCAAGATCAATATCGATCATATAACAGGACGCTCACAAAGAGCTACGGTATATCCGCAACACATGCAAGATCAATACTGATCGGGATGCTCGTAAGAACCATGTAATAGGATGCTCGAGAGGGCTTATAACGGGATTCTCATAAGAGCTATGGCGTATCTGCAACATATGCAGGACCACAACCAATACAGGAAATCCTGTATCCATCGAATTTCATTTATTCAAACGAGACTTATTACTTATCGGGCATTATCGGACATGTAATCATTTTCATACATAAGACATTTATACATTTCACATATACAACATTCAATACAAACATATTAATATACATAATTTAGTTACATGAACTTACCTCGACACTTGCTCGTATATAAAAATCTACTAATCCGACACTTTTTCTTTTCCTCGATCTAACTCCTTATTTGATATTTCTGGATCCAATTAAGCTTGCTTGAATTTATCTCTCTTAGCTAGGGTTTCCATAGAAAAATTTGGGGAAGATGATGAAATAAGATGATATTTTCTTTTATTTTATTATTTATCATCTTATCATCTTTTTCTTTCCAATTTCATCCTTTTCTTTATTTAATTTTCCATTGATGACTAAGCATGCTTATCTACTAACTACATTTAATGGTCTAATTGCCATATAAGGACATCAAGTTTTGAATTCTATAGCTATTTAATCCTTCTAGCTACTAGAAATCAACTTTTGCATTTTATACAATTTGGTCCTTTCTAACAATTAAACATGAAATCGGTAAAATTTTCTTATTAAAATTTTCATACGTTTTTTTCCTATCATAATGCAGTCCATGCAATAATATTAAAATAAATTTTCTTTTTGACTCGGATTTGTGGTCCCAAATCCACTATTCCGATTTCACTGAAAACTGACTGTTACAAAATATATTATTTTTATAAGATACAACATTAACATAAATAAGTTATGTTCATACTTCTTGACTATAAGTTTTTATAAATAATATATTATAATATTTTTATAACATGTAAATTATTTTTATAATAAACTTTTTAGCAATAACTTCAGAATTTTTTTAGAATTTAAATAATATATTTTTTTTAACTTTATAAATACATAAATTATTTTTATAATAATCTTTTAGGATTTATAATAGAAGAAATTTTTTACCATAACTATTCCAAACACTCATGTATGTTCATTTATAACTTGTATATATATATTTTAAAAAAATTGAATTTGAGTGAATTTTACCCGTGTAATTACTCCAATTTTCACCCTCTTCTAAAAATTGAAAAGTGTAATTGGGGTGTTTCAGTTACATTCAATTCGATGGAATGTATCAATTACAATGTTTACCCAAACATGCTATCATTGTGTAATTACAAGCAATTACACCTAAATCCAATTACTAAGTTGATTTGCAAACACTATCTAAATTTTAAACTCAGGTAATTTTTTTCTGGGTGGTGCCAAGGTGGAGGCAGGGACAAAGACAAAGGAGGGCAGGTAGGTCCTTGATCTTTAAAAATGATAGATTTGTCATTCAATCTCTTAAATTTTTATGAAATTACATGTAGTATAATGGTAAGATTGCATTTGACCTCCCAATAAGTTATTATTCATCTCTAACCTTCACTAAAGCAATTTTCGGGCTTTGTCCCTAAGTGATGGGAATGATCTTTGCACAAAAATTATAAATTGATGAGCTTAGTCCCTCCAAAAAATTTTTAAAAGTTACAAGGTAATATGACAAAAAAATTACATTTTAATATTAAAAAAATTATAATTTAATTTTAACTCCTAAAAAAAATTCTGACATTGCTTTTGTTTATCTATTCCCCTAACCTGAATGCCAAAATAGTAAGTTTTATTATAAAAAAATAGCAAATTAAATCATTATTTAAAAAATAAAATGAAATTTAGATTATTTTAAAAAGTAGAGTATATTTAAAAATGGGTTAAATGGCCACATGGCAATTTCACATGTCAACTTTCTATTAAACTGCCATTGGTGGTTTCATAAAAGGCTAACATTTGATAATCTTATCTATTTTAGAAAAAAAAAAAAATGAAGTGTCATACATGTTCTATGCATGTTGAATCGGTTCTCTTATGTAGCAGGAGAAAAAAAAAATCCTACTTTTCTAAATAATTTTAAAATCACTTTATTTTTTAAATAATTATTTAATTTATTATATTTTAAAATAAAATGATCTATACTATTTATTAAGTGTTTTATTAAGTTGGTGACTAAGGAAATTAAGAAAATATCCTTTCGTAATTAAAATAAATCATATTATTCGAGAGTATTTTAGTCTTTTTATTTTCACAAAACTAAAAAAAATGTACATATAATGAAATTTAAATTCGTACAAATTGGAATAATAAAACATTAAATTTACCATGCAATCAAAGCTTCATTTTGATGTATCTTATACATATTTGTTTTAATATGCACAATTTATTATTTCCATCAATTGTATATATTTATTTTGTTAGTTGAGTTGGTATCATAAGTCAACTCGATACTAACTCACATTTGATGATAATGTCATGATAAATAATTGTAATACATTTAGTATTGTTGACACTATGTATTTGTATTATTAATTTTATGTGTTATTATGATTAATTAATTTAAATTTATATGTTTCATTATTTATAATAAGTTATTTTTAAATATATATCTATATTTAAAATCCGTAGTTTCACGTATAATAGGATGAAAATTACTAAAAGAAGTAAAATAGTGGTTCACACATGATGAAGTAGCTAGAGACGTTGAATAGGAAGATAAGGCAAGTATATATATGGTATAAAAGAGAGCTCCATTGGTTGATTTATGGAGAATGCTAATAACAATCATGATAGTGATGAGGACTACTAGTCTTGGGGTGAGTTTGGATGGGCGGTGCATTTACTTGCGGATAGTATAAAAATAGCGTGGCGGTGAGATTAGAGACTGTAGTGATACTCTAATGTGAGACAAAAAGTAAGCTAAACGCACCGCACCGCACCCAATCGCCAAACCCACCCTTGCTCAGTTGGTTTGTGGATTGAAGTGTTCCATTGGTACACGTCAAATGAAAGTTACAAAAATGATTTTTTCCCACTCAAACTTCATAAAAATATGTATTTTATTTTTTTATTTGATCTTTTTTCTCTTTTAGTTTTGAATATGTATTTTTTATTAAATAGAAAAATGAAGTAGATGATAACATATTAGTATTTAATAAAATTTAAAAAATAATAAAATATATTTTTTAAATTTCATACTTTTTAAATAATTTTAATGATTTTTAATTTTTAAAATAATTTTGAAATTTATAATTTTAAAAAAACTAATTAAATAATGATGTGTCATCCACACGACAATCCAGATATATGCCACTTTCAGGGGCAAAGCTAGAAATTTTTTTTGGGGGCTGAGATTAAATTGTAACTTTTATGATAGTAAAAATATAATTTTACCATTTTAATAGCCTATGTCTTTATAATTTTAAAGGATTAAATCAAATTTTTATCATTTTTAGGGGCCAAAGTGTAATTTTCATTTACTAATTTAAAATTTTAAATAGTCTAAATAAAACATTTTCAATTTTAGGAGGACGGGACCCTGCCAGCCCCCTAATTTCGCCCTTGACCACTTCATCAAAATTTAAAAAATCGAATTTTGCTCAGTCGTAAACAAAATTGTTTCTATCTTCAACCTTAATATTCTTGAATAGGGAACATCAGTTCCTTTTATCATGCACCTTAATACTCTTCAACAGAGTAACAAATTATATTAAAATATTTTACCATTTCAGAGACTTGAATCCCCAGAAGGTGCCTTGAATCATTTCATGATTTAAAGCTTCCAGTAAATATTTTGAATAGAAAATTTAAAATATAAGAGAAGAGATGAAGAATTGGATGAAGAATTGGTTTCAATGGGAGCAGTAGAGGAATCAGGTGGGTCTCAAACCTTAATATTTGTTCAACTTTCCTGCTAGTTAAAGAATGGGAGTGAATGAGAGAGTAACAGGGAGAAACGGTAGCTTTTTTCTTTACCACATTATTTAATTCAAATAAAATATTTTTAAATAATATATATTTCTAAAAATAATTTCTTAAAATTTGTGTTCTGAAAATTTAAAAAATGTGATTGTGTGTGCAATTTTTTGTTCAACTAAAAACATTCACATTTGCATACTTCAGATGAAAAAAATTTAAGTATTTGAGGAAAATAATTATTAAATTGGGAATTAAGTCAAAATAATATTTCAAATTGGATAAGAATGGAAAAATATTAATTTTTCTCAATTTAGAATTATAAATAAATAAAATACTGTTTAGAGTAAACTACAACTATAGTTACTTTTGTTTGCCTCAAATTACATTTTAGTTATTTATATTTGAAATGTTATGTTTTAATCATTTACGTTATCATTTTGTTACAAAGTAGTCACTCTGTTGTTAAGCTCCGTTATCTCCTTAACGGCAATCTTACATAGCAGCCTAAATGAGTTTTAAATATCAACTTAGATGAGAATAATTTTTAGTCAAAATAAAAAAGAAAACTAAAAGAAAAAAGAGACGAATATTTTTTTTCAGTTTAAGATGTAATTAATTTAAAATTTTTAATTAATTAAATTTATTTAATTAAAAACCTATTTTCGTCTCACTTGGAGTTGACACTTAAAATTTATTTGAACTGCCATGTAAGATCGTCGTTAGGGAGGTAACAAAGCTTAAAGACCATTTTGTAACAAAATAATAATATAAGTGATTAAAATATAATATTTTAAATATAAATAACTAATATATAATCTAAAAAAAAGAAGAAGAGTATTTTTATAGTTTATTCTACTTTTTAAAATATGAAAAACGAGACAAGTAAAAAGCAAAACTGTTTCAAAATTATAAAGCAAAAAGTTAAATCCACTCCTACACGAAACTCGTTAACCCACGTGTTTTGTTTCCTTTTAAAGAAAGAAATGATGGAGGGGATAATTGTCTTTTGCCCTATTCTACGTAAACTCGTTTTCTAAAACGCAAATTTAACAGATAAGATCAGAAGGCTTAAATTAGTAAATTCAAAAACGCAGCCACGGAAGGAACAACTATGTTTCTGGATCCACGTCATTATCTTCCGGGCCCCACGTTTCCCGCTCACCAATATAATCCCTCAAATGCCTCGATGTCTATAATTCCATGCTTCCCTTCAAATCTTTCCTGCCACTCCCTCGCCGTTGCCACCGCCGTTTTCTTCCCCCTCATCACCACATTTCCGCTCTTTTTCTCTCTCTCGTCAATTCTCCCCACGCCAAAGAACCCCCCCTAAAAAAAGGGGAAATCTGTACGGACGGTTTAAGGCAGGAAAATGAGCACGAAGAAGAGTAGCAATAATACCGCGGGGCAGGTACGGACGACGAGGACACGTGTGGGGAAGTACGAACTGGGAAGAACGTTGGGTGAGGGGAGCTTTGCGAAGGTTAAATTCGCTAAAAATGTGGAGACCGGAACAAGTCCTCCATCGCCGGATTGTCGAACAGGTAAAAATATAATCTTTGCATGTATATGGAAAACCACATAGATGTTTCCAGGTCGTCAATAAAAACGTGGGTCTTACGCCTACTCATTGCAAAAAGTTGGACCATTGCTATGATCCCCCACGTAAAATGCATGGAACACTCGTCAAACGTTGGAAATGTGACTTTTTATTTGGATTTAATATAATTTTTAGCCCCTTTGCAATTAGGTCCTAATTGGTACCTATATAGTTTTTGGTTTATTTTGATGCTTGAATTTGATAATGATGGCATAACACGTCATATAGGTAATAATGTGGGCTAACTTGGAGTGTCATGTCATTAAATTTTAGTTGAATTCGAATTTAAGGATAAAAATGAATTTAATTATAAGTTTAGATAATAAAATGGGAAAAAAAAATACAAATATTAATGTGGACTTAGTTACCAAGCCTAAAGGGTCAAAATTTATATTAACCCTTTGTTAATTGATATAAGAATATCCAACAGTGATACTTAGAATTAAATTATAAATTTTTGAAGATTTAAAGTATAATTTTATGTTATATTTTTTTAAGTTAAATAAATTTTTTTATTTTAGGGATCAAAGTTCAAACTTTTATTCATCATTAATGAGCGGCTAAATATTAATTTTTTATTTCAGGGAGATCAAGGTATTTTGGAGGGGTTAAAGCACCTGTTATATTGAATCATGAATTAGAGACTACCCTAAACAAAAATAAGCTTTCCCAAGACTATTTTATCTATTTACGAAACACCAATCTGAAATTTTGATTCTTTTAAGATAATCTTGGGAATAAAATTAATCCCATATTTTATTGCATTCAAGAAGTTTTATTTTCCTTTTTGCTTGAATGGGTGATTTTATTTGGAACAGATAAAAAGGGAAATATCAATAATGAAGCTCATCAAGCATCCTGTTGGTGATTAGAACTCGAACTTTGATGGTTGATCGAGAGATTTGAAGCAGAAAGAAGAGACAGGAAGTTTTAAGATAGAAAATAATTGAAGACTTGAATAATAATTGATTTGTACCTCAACTATTTAAATACAAAAGTTCAAGACTAAAAATAGAAAAAAAGTTCTAAAAATCTGCTAAAAAACTGGTAACAATATACCAAACAAATAAAAAACTAAGCTCCTAAAGTCAAGGAGAATTATTCAAACTTAGTAACAGAAAAAATTAAATGGCAACAATCTTAAACACATGATCTCAACACTCCTCCTTGTTTAGATGCTGCAAACTCCAAGTTTCTTCCTGAAGCTTTCAAACTTGCTAAGTGGCAATGGTTTGGTGAAGATATCTGCAATTTGATCTTAAGATTTGTAGCAACAAAGAGACACATCACCACTCTTTTGAACTTCTCGAACAAAAAATAACTTGATGTTGAAATGCTTAGTCTTCCTATGAAAGACTGGATTGTTAGAGATTGCAATGGCAGCTTGGTTATCAACTAGAATCTCTGTGCTTTGCTTCTGCTCCATGTTTAGATCAACAAGAATCTTCCTTAACCAGAGAGCTTGGTTAACTGTTGCTGTTGCAGCCACAAATTCTGCCTCAACAGTGGATTGAGCTACAGTTTCTTGCTTCTTCGAGCTCCAAGAGAACATGCCTGATCTAAGGCAAAAACAATAACCAGAGATACTCTTCATATCATCAGTTGAGCCAACCCAATCACTGTCAGAGAAACCAATTAACTTCAATTCCCTGTGCTTTGAAAACTTCACTCCATAACTCTAAGTCCCCTTGATGTATCTGATAACTCTTTTTGCAGCTCTCATGTAAGTCTCATTGGGACAATGCATGAATCTGGAGAGAATACTCACAGCATTCAAGATGTCGGGTCTGGTTGCTGTTAAGTACATTAGACAACCTACCAAACTCCTGAACTCAGCTTCAATGACTTTGGCAGAACCATCATCTTTGATTAGCTTCTCTTTTTGATTCATAGGAGTACTCATTGCTTTGTAATCTTCCATATGAAATTTTCTAAGTATCTCCTTTGCATACTTTCTTTGATAGATGAACACTTCATTTTGGCTTTGTTTGACCTCAATGCCAAGGAAATAAGACATCAGACTAAGGTTTGTCATTTCGAAGACCTTTTTCATTTCCAATTTGAACTGATTAACTTGATCAATATTGCTCCCTGTAATCAATAAGTCATCTACATAAAGAGAAATGACTAAAGTGTTTGTACCTTCATGCTTGACATACAGTGTGAGCTCAGATTGACTTTTCTGAAAACCAAGACCCACTAAATGATCATCAATTCTGCTATACCATGCTCGTGGAGCCTGTTTTAGGCCATACAGAGCCTTCTTCAGCAAGCAAACTTTGTCTTCATTGCCTTTGCTTACAAAACCTTCAGGTTGCTCGACAAATATTTCTCTTGTAAGACTCCATTTAGGAATGCAGATTTAACATCTAACTGAAAAACTTTCCAGTTCTTTTGTGTAGCAAGAGCAAGCAGCAACCTTACAGTGTCAAGCCTGGCAACAGGTGCAAATGTTTCTGAATAATCGACTCTAAAGACTTGTGCATATCCCTTCACAACAAGTCTTGCTTTAAATTTGTTAATTGAACCATCGGGATTTAGTTTTGTTCTGAACACCCATCTTACTCCAATTATCTTTCTGTCCAGAGGTCGATCAACCAACTCTCAAGTTTTTTTTTCTCGATCATCGAAAGCTCCTCCTTCATTGCAGCCATCCAATGTTGATTTTTTTTTACATCATGATACCCTGCGGGCTCACAAATAGCCGTGTTACATCTTTGGTAAATGTCAGAGAGCACTCTTGTACCTCTGACAGGTGCATCATCAGCCAAAACATCTTGCCTTTCATCTTCAAGCTCTTCTAACGTGCTGCCAATGGTAAAACGATTTGGTGCACTAGAAGTTTGGTTCGTCTTGGTCGAGTCTTCCCAATTCCATTACTCATTTTCAACAAAATAAACATCTCTACTCACAATAACACGTCTAGTGTGTGGTTGAAAGACTCTGTAAGCTTTAGATACAGTGCTATACCCAACAAAAATGCCAGCTTCTGCCTTTTTGTCAAGCTTATCACGCTTGACCTGTGGAATGTAAGTGAAACACAGGCAGCCAAACACTCTAAGAAACTTTAAAGAAGGTTTGTAACCATACCAAGCTTCAAATGACGTCTGATCCTTCATAGCTTTTGTTGAAATCTGATTTTGCAAGAACACAATATTGTTTGCAGCTTCTCCCCAAAAGTTTTTTGAAAGATTCTTCTCATGAAGCATACATCAAGTCATCTCCATTATGAATCTATTCCTCCTTTCACTGACTCCATTTTGTTGTGAAGTGTATGGCGCCGTCAACTGAAGCTCAATTCCAGCCTCTTCACAAAACCTATTAAAGGTTTCTGAAGTGTACTCCTTGCCATTATCAGATCTTAAAATCTAAATCATGTATCCACTTTCATTTTCAACTCTAGCTTTGAATTTCCAGAACACACCAGCAACTTCTGATTTTTTCTTCAACAAAAAAATCCAACACATTCTTGTTAGATCATCGATAAAGGCTATGTAATAGAGGTTACCATTTAACGAAGGCGTTCTCTGAGGACCACAAAGATCAGTATGAACAACCTGTAACTTCTTCGAGGCTCTCCAGGCTTGTTTAAGAAAGGGTTGTCTATGTTGTTTCCCAAATTTGCAAGCTCGACAATGAGGTAGATCATCATCAATGTCTATAAGTCCTTCCACCAGCTTCTTCGACTGCATTTGAAGCAATCCCCGATGGTGAAATTGCCCAAGTCTCTTGTGCCAAGTCTCAGTAGCACTAACTCTAGATTTAAAAACCATTTGCTCCTTTTCCATTGGATTAAGAACAAAACTTTTTCCCTTCATTTTAACATTGAACAAGTCTCTGCCATTAGCATCTTTGATCAAGCACTGCTTATTCTCAAATAGCACTTTATAGCCTTTATCCAGTAACTGACCAACACTTAAGAGATTTTGGTCAATTTTAGGTACAAACAAAACACCTGAAATGAATTTTGTACCTTCATAGCTTGTAATAGCTATTGTGCCTTTTCCCTTGACTTCCAAGTACTCACCATTTCCAATCCTCACTCTTTTGACTTCAGTGTTTCTTAATTCCTCGAAGAGCTCCTTAGCATAGGTCATGTGATTTGTGCACCCACTATCAATCAACCAGCTCTCACTTGATTCTTTGCTTGAGAAATAAGTAACCACGAACAATTGATCTTCTTCTTCTTGATCAACTACCTGTGCAACTACTTCTTGCACCTGGCCTTTGACCTTGCAAATCACTGCTTCATGTCCAAGTTGATTGCATTTGGAGCATTTGGCGTCAGGTCTTTTCCAACATTTGAATGGTGGATGACCTTTCTTCTCACAATGGTGACAAGGTGGGTAGGATTTCTTGACACCTCCTCTTTTGCTCTTTTATAATTGCCTGATGAATTTTCTCCACTCATCGATTGGTTCTTAAAATTTTTCTTCTTTTTATACCTATTGTTGTCTTAATGCTTGACAGGTAAGACACCTTCTATCACTCCCTCTTGCCTCATGGATCTTCTTTGCTCTTGTGCTTGTAAAGCATTCAAGAGCTCTGTAAGAGAGATCTTTGACAGGTCCTTGGTGTTTTCCAGAGTAGTAATGGTGGCTTCAAACTTCTCTGGAACAGTGACGAGCAGCTTTTCTACGATTCTAGAGTCGTTCAACTCAAAACCAAGCAATCTCACCTTGTTGGCAATGTTGAGAAGTCTGTCAAAATATTCTTTCACTGACTCAGACTCCTTTATTTTCTGCAACTCAAAATCCCTGATTAGATTCAGGACTTTCATTCCACGAATCCTCTCATCTCCTTCATATTCAGCCTTGAGGTAATCCCAGATTTCCTTTGCTGATTTCAGAGATATTATTCGTGTGAAAATCATTTGAGACACAGCTGCAAATAAGCAAGCTTTCGCCTTTGATTTTCCTTGTCTTCTTTTCCTTTTGTGCTTTAATCTGTGCCACAGTAGGATTTGCTGGAAGTGGTGGGACCTCGTAATCCTCTTCTACAGGTTCCCAAAGATCCAAAGCCTCCAGGTAAGTCTCCATGCGAATTGCCCACATCTGGTAATTGTCTCCATCAAAGATTGGTGGTGCAGCAACTGAAAAACTGGACCTTCCTTCCATCTTGACATGCAAATAACCTCACAGATCCCTAAAGAAAATAGTTCCGATACCAATTTGTTGGTGATTAGAACTCGAACTTTGATGGTTGATCGAGAGATTTGAAGCAAAAAGAAGAGACAGGAAGTTTTAAGATAGAAAATAATTGAAGACTTGAATAATAATTGATTTGCACCTCAACAATTTAAATACAAAAGTTCAAGACTAAAAATAGAAAAAAAGTTCTAAAAATCTGCTAAAAAACTGGTAACAATATACCAAACAAATAAAAAACTAAGCTCCTAAATTCAAGGAGAATTATTCAAACTTAGTAACAGAAAAAATTAATTGGCAGCAATCTTAAACACATGATCTCAACACATCCTAATGTAATCAAAATATACGAGGTAAATAATCTTAATCCCCAGAACATAGATGTAAGATTATTACTGATAAGATTATATTATATTATTTTAATTTTTTTTTTTTAAATCCATAGGTTATGGCAAACAAGACAAAGATTTATATAGTGATCGAATATGTTGGAGGTGGAGAGCTTTTTGACAAAATTGTAAGCATTTTGTCATTAATTTATAGCATCCACTAGTGGGAAAAAAATATTCTTTTTATTAAATACTTTATTGAATGGGTGTCATGAATTAATTAATTTAATTAAGTAATTATTAAAATATTATTATTATACAAAGTAAATTATATTCTTTTTATTTTTATATGTTTTATATAAAAGATAAAAAATATACACACATAATTAGATTTGTATATTAATCTTTTACAAATAAATTTATGACATGTATTCTATTTTTATATTGTGAGTATTATAATTTAATATATACAAAATCAGGGTTTATTATTTATTGTACTAAAAATCATTTGATATTTATATAGGCCAGTCGTGGGAGACTAAAAAGGATGAAGCTAGAACCTATTTCCAGCAGCTTATTAATGCAGTTGATTTCTGCCATGGTACAAGCGTTTACCATAGAGATTTGAAGGTTCAACTCACCCTTTAATTAACTCATTCATCACTTGTATGTTTCAACACTTTTCAGACTTTGTCAATTTGTAGCATAATTCATATATAATACTCCATTTTTTTGTAGCCTGAAAACCTTCTTCTAGACACCCATGGTGTTCTCAAAATCTCAGATTTTGGATTAAGTGCTTTATCACAACAAGTTTAGGTAAAACCTTATACCAATGTAACAATATGTTTAGAAATTATGTAAGCAAAGTAACAATATGTTTCCAAATAATGTAGGAGGATGGGTTGCTCCATACAGCCCGTGGGACACCAAATTATGTTGCACCTGAGGTATTTATAATGACATTAAGGAGAGATAAAAATACTATAGAGGTCCAAGTCGGATTGCATTTTGTCCCATCTACTTTGAAAATAGACAAGCTAGTTCTTATACATTAGATTAAAAAGTAAGTTTGTCCTTTCTACTAAAGTAGAGATGGATGACATTTTTAACATAATAACTAATTTGCTCTTTGATTAAATATTCAAGGATTAATTTGCCTATTTTTTTGAATAGGAGTAAAATATAATCTAACTACTAATATAGAGGCCTCCACGATACTTTTACCCATTATGGTGATACAGTGAGTTGCAACTTTGTGTCTGATTTTGTTTATCAGGTGCTTAGAGATCAAGGTTATGATGGTAGAGCATCAAAAATATGGTCTTGTGGTGTTATCCTCTTTATACTCATGGCTGGTTATATGCCCTTTGATGAACCAAACCTTATAAGCATGTATTAAAAAGTAAGTAAAAATCCCAAGTTGTGGATTATTTTTCAGATGAGAACTTGGTTAAAACCTTTTTATGATAATATATTCAGATTTCCAAGGCTGATTTCACTTGCCCGTCGTGGTTTTCATCCGATTCAAGGAGATTGATACAACGGATTCTTGATCCGAACCCTCTTACCATATGTTCCGAAAACTTGTTATAAATGATACATGCACGCGTCAATTGCGTTGAAATTCTGCTTTTTGTGGTAGCGTATAACTATTCCTGAAATTCTACAAGATAAATGGTTTAAGAAAAGGTACAAACCACCCCAATTCGAGCAAGAAGAGGATGTAAACCTTGATGACATTGATGTTGCTTTCAATGACTCCAAACAGGTCCTGTCATAACCATTTATATATAAACACAATGTGGTCTATCATTATGTGACATTTACTTATTGTTAATTCCATGATTTTCCAGGAAAATCTTGTAACAGAAAGGAAAGTGAAACCTGTGTCCATGAATGCTTTTGAACTTATCTCTAGGTCCCAAAGCTTTTGTCTTGACAATTTGTTTGAGAAACAAATGGTATGCTAAATTGTTCTTTTGATTCAAGAATTTGAACATATTATAGTCATATTATACTCTTTTTGGTTTGTCGATCAGATTGGAATTCGGAACAACATCATCTTGCAAAGCGACAAACTAGTTTTGCTTCCCAATGTCCTCCTAACGAAATCATCTCGAAAATTGAGGATGCTGCAAAGCCTTTAGGCTTCAATGTTGACAAGAGAAACTACAAGGTTATGTTGCATCGGTATGCACTGGCTGATTTCCACATATGTTTGATTACTAACTATGTTTTATGTCTCATGTATGTGTTATTCACATCATAATAGATGAGATTGAAAGGTGATAAAAGTGGTAGAAAGGGCCAACTTTCTGTAGCTATTGAGGTATTTAATTGTTGCCTAACATTTTTTTATTATTAAAACCAATAGGAGCAAAGAAATGCAATAAAATAAAATAAAATAATCATTACTATTTTGATCTTAGGTGTTTGAGGTTGCTCCATGCTTGTGTCACAGACTTAGAATTTTCGCCTCACAATCCGTGCGGCCTTAGGTAGTTTCTTGCTCCCTAAAATGCCTAAGTCAGCCTAACTCCCACAATATAAGGATTCAATAGAACTCCTTCTCAAAACCAACACAAACGAAAGCAAATCAAAGCCAAACGAAGATGAACGAAGAACGAAATAAAAACAAGCCAGAAAAATTAAGAACACAAGAGAGAGAAATTTGAGTGAATACTATCAAGAATTCTTATTGCTCCCAAAACTCAAGTGATTTACAATGAGGGAGACCTTTATTTATAGTAGAGCCTCCCCAAATCTAACGGTACAGATCAAGTGCATCAACAACTAAGATTAAAAGGTATCTACAGATCAAATCTCTAAGATTACAAAATCATATCTTCTAAGATTGCATATCCTCGAAGATTATGTTTCCATATATGTCAAGCTTGTAGATGGACCTTCAATCTCTTCAAGCAACGGGTTAGTCCGATCGGGCCAAATGACCTCCTTCCCACTTGATGGATTGCACAAATGTGTCATGGTTGCGGGCTCCCATGCGCAACCCATGACATTCTTCCCCATCGATTCTAGCGACGCCTTCGTTGCATCCTCTGCATGGTACCGATTTATCTTATCTTAGAATTGCCACAAGGCTTCGGCGGGTTACCAACTTGTCTCACTATCAGTTGATAGTACTTCCGTCTGATCACACGATCTGCCTTGATGTTTTCAACCTCTCTATAATAAGCGACTTTTACCCCTATTGGTGCTCGTTTGGACTTGCTTCGTTTTGGGTCTTCTCCATCTTTATGGAATGGCTTAAGCATACTTACATAGAATACTAGATGGAGTTTGAGTTTTTCAGGCAATTCAAGCTTGTAGGCCACCTTACCTACCTTCTTCACAACTCGAAATGACCTCTCATATCGTTACACAAGCCCCTTATGCAAACCATTATGTTGCAAAATCAGGTGTAGTTTAGCAAGGACTGAGTCACCAACCTTATATTGCACATCACTTCGATTCTAATTCGCCCATTTCTTGTTTCGCTTACTTGCCTTGTGTAGACAAGCTCTAGCTAAATTGTTTTACTCTAGCCAATCTCACGTAAATCAATAAGCTATTGAATTCGGTCCCACATAACGAGTTGCAATAGCATTGGGTGTAAGTGGTTGTTGCCCCGTCACAATCTCGAACGGACTCTGGTTTGTCGCCCCACTTCGTTGTAAATTGTACGAAAATTGAGCCACATCCAACAACCTTGGCCAATCCCTTTGTGTGGCACTCACATAATGCCAAAATATGTCTCCAACAATGCATTCACTCGTTTGGTTTGCCCATCGTTTGTAGATGCATGCTGGTTGAAAAGTTCAAGTCTAAGCCCATTAACTTAAACAACTCCATCTAGAATCGGCCTTGAATCGCCCATCTCGATCGCCGATGATAGACTGTGGTAGTTGCCAATATTTCACCACATGTCTAAGAAACAAACAAGCTGCCTCTTCAGCAGGACACTCCTTGGTTGCGGGGATAAAAGTTACAAACTTCGAAAACCTGTCCACCACAACAAAAATGCTTGCAAATCCATCAGATTTAGGCAAACCCACAATAAAGTCCATGGATAAACTCTCCCATGGACGCTCCAAATGGGTAAAGGTTGTAGCAAACCAGCAGGATCCTTCAACTCGACCTTATCTTTTTGGCACACCAAACAAGATTTCACATAGGTCTCCACATCATCACCTATGTAAGGCCAATAAAATCGGTCCTTTAAGAGAGCCAAAGTGCGGTGTATACCTGGATGGCCAGCCCATCTTGAATCATGACATTCCTTTCACAAATTCCCATGTTGAGGCATATATAGATGTTGCCCCTGAGTGTATAGCAATTCTCCATCAAGCCAAAACCGCCTCATTTTTCCATCTCTGACAAGTTCAATCAAATTCTTGGCTGTGGGATTGTGGGACAATCCTTCTTGAATACGTTCTAATAAGGGACTATTGGGTTGGCTTATCGTTGCAAATTCCATTTTTTGGCTAAGTGCATTAGCCACAGTGTTGGCACTCCCCGACTTGTATTCTATGCTAAAATCAAACTCCGCTAGGAAAACCTGCCAACGAGCCTGCTTGGGGGACAACTTTTCTAGGTTAGGAAATAACTATTTGCAACTTTATCAGTGAATACCACGAACTTGGAACCTAGCAAATAGTGCCTCCATGTGCGCAAACAATGCACCACAGTAGTCATCTCTTTTTCTTGGACTGTGTATCATCGTTCTATCTCATTAAGCTTTCGACTCTCGAAAGCAATTGTATGCCCATCTTGCATCAATACTCCCCCAATCGCATAGTCCGAAGCATCTATGCGTACCTCATACGCCTTTGAAAAGTCTGGTAAAGCAAGTATAGGCTCACTCATCATTGTTTGCTTCACTTGGTTGAAGGTTTTCCCACACCGAGGGTCCCAATCCCACACTTTACCCTTTTTCAACAAGTCCATCAAAGGTGTAGTGATCTTGGAGTAGCCTTAAATGAAACGTCGGTAGTAATTTGCTAACTCAAAGAAAGACCGCAACTCCGTCACCTTGGTTGGTGGCTCCCAATCGACAATTGCTCGAACTTTGCTTGCATCCATTTGAATCGTGCCACCTTCCACAATATGGCCTAGAAATGGCACCTCTCGTTGGGAAAATGAGCATTTCTCCTCTTTGACATATAGCTCATTTTCCCGTAGGACTTGGAACACCTCCCTCAAATGTCCCACATGCTCCTCAAGCATCTTACTATACACCACAATGTCATCAAGATAAACAACCACAAAACGATCTAAGAAGAGTTGCAATACCTTATTCATTAAGGTGCAAAACGTGGTCAGAGCATTTGTCAACCCGAACGGTATTACAAGGAATTCAAAAGACCCGTACTGAGTCACACAGGCTATCTTAGGCTCATCCCCTTCGGCTACTCTTACTTGGTGGTACTCCGATCGCAAATCTAACTTAGTAAACTATCTCAAACTACCAAGTTGATCGAACAAATCTATAATAAGAGGAATGGGATACCTGTTCTTCACAATGATCTTATTTAAGGCCCTAAAGTCGATGCACAACCTCAAGGACCCATCATGCTTCTTTTGGAACAACACTGACGCACCAAATGGGCTTTGGATGGTATAATGAACCCAGCATCTAAAAGCTCCATCAACTGCTTCCGTAATTCCTCTAACTCAGACGGAGACATCTGATATGGTGCCCTTGCTAGCGGTTCAGTAATGGGCAAGAACTCAATCTTGTGATCCACCTCCCTCTTAGGTGGCAACGTTTTGGACAACTTCATGGGCATTACATCTTGGAATGACTTCAACAACTGTTTCACTTCCTTTAAAATTTCCCCATCAGATTTCTCATCCACATTGTCCCTTAAGGTGGCTAAATAAGAGACTTTATTTCTACGTACTCCTTTGGAAAATTGGATTGCCGACAATTTTTTTCCCTCCATACTTCTCTTTCTTTTCATTCGCACCATATATTGATGGTTTGAATCGGAGATCATCATGTAATTCTCAGAAGGATGAATACCCATATTAACTCGGTCAAGTAAGTTTAATCCAACTACAAAATCATAATCATCAAGTGGGATTACCTCAATGATTACTTTCCCGGTCCACTCGCCAAGCCTGAGTTCTACTCCTTTAGCCACACCTGTTATGAAAATACTTTCCGAGTTCACCGTTTTGATTCGACCCGAATCTTCTTCTGTTTTGAGACCAAGTTCTTCGCTATCTCTTAGGACATAAATAAATTAAACGCACTAGTATCAACAATGACATTCAATCTTCTACCCACCAGATGATGTTCACAAAGATCAGTCTATTACTCGCCTTGTCTTCGACACCACCCAATATTGCACTAAGACTTTTGGTGTCCTATTCGATCTCTTCGCGCGCTTTCATGGTATTGAAAGTGGCTTTCTTCAGACAATCCCTCATCCTATATAGGCCTTGACAAAGATAGCATCTCATTGGCCCTTTCTTATCCCATGGTCTACCTTGACTAACCCTTGGGCCTTCGCCATTCTTTTCTACTTAATCTTTGTCTCCCTCACCATTGCCATTGGGTCTTGACTTAGGCTTAGAAGACTCACTATTATCAAACTTTCTCCCCCCAACATTGTAGAAATTTTCTGCCTCAGCCATGGCTACGGTCAAATCAGTGATGCCTAGGCCCCGCAACTCTTACTTAGCCCATATTTTCAGCCTATCCTCGAACCAATAAAATGCTTCCTTCTCGTTCAGGTCTGAGATCTGAAGCATCAACTCACTGAATTCCAGAACATAATCTCGAACGGTGCCTTGTTACGTAAGCCGGCGTAACTTAGCACAAGCCTCATTTTCAGCATGCTGCGGATAAAACTGATTCTTCAACTCTCTTTGGAACTCCTCTCAAGTCTCAATAGTCATTTTTCCACGTTTCTCATCCGTTGACCTACGTTGCCACCATAAGAGAGCAACATCAGTAAAGTAAATCGAAACAGTGTTTACCTTAGTGACATCATCCTTAATGCCCATTGCTCGAAAATATTACTCTAATTCTCATAGGAAGTTATCCACTTCTCTCGCAGACCTAGCCCCTTAAACTTCTCGGGTTTTGGAACATCCACATGACGTTGCTTCAGTCCCGAAGCCAATATCCCACTTCCCAAGACAGCCTTACAGATTGTAAGCTCCCCCTTAAGCTCAGCAATCTCCTCTTTCATGGAAGTCACCAAGGCCTTACAAGCTTCGTCCCTTACCGTCTATTTGTCCGAAGTGGATCTAAGAGTGTCCAACATAAATTCCTTGCTATCTTCCCTCAGTTCTTTTATACAGGTCAGGACCACTTCGAGTGTCTCCTTCATGTCACCAACAAACTCTTCGAGATTGACCACTCGATTTTCCAAGATCGACAGCATGTCCTCGATCGACTAGCCATTCTGGCCCTCCCACAGGTCTCCATTGGCTCATTATCACCAACTTCTTTTGACATATTTCAACAATGCTTTCGTAAAACTTGGATATGGTACCAACTGTCATGGACTTAGAATTTTTGCCTCACAATCCGTGTGGCCTTAGGCAATTTCTTACTCCAAAAAATGCCTAAGTCAGCCTAACTCCTACAATATGAGGATTCAATAGAACTCCTCATCAAAACTAACACAAACGAAAGCAACTCAAAGCCAAACGAAGATGAATGAAGAACGAAATAAAAACAACCTACAAAAAATTAAGAACACAAAAGAGAGAGAAATTTGAGTGAATACTCTCAAGAATTCTTATTGCTCCCAAAACTCAAGTGATTTACAATAAGGGGAGAGGCCTCTATTTATAGTAGAGCCTCCCCAAATCCAACGGTATAGATCAAGTACATCAATGGCAATGATTAAAAGGTATCTACAAATCAAATCTTTAAGATTACAAAATCATATCTTCTAAGATTACATATCATATCTAAGATTGCATATCCTCGAAGATTATGCTTCCATATATGTCAAGCTTGTTCAAGCAACAGGTCAGTCTGATCGGGCCAAATAACCTCCTTCCCACTTGATGGATCGTACAAATGTGTTATGGTTGTGGGCTCCCATGCGCAACCCATGACAGTTGCACAGGGTAGAGTTCCAAAAAACTAGTGGAGACACATTGAAGTTTTACAAGGTATATACTTGCATAGCAACGTTTACATAAATTGAGAAATTAATCCTTATACCCTAATTTGTTATAATTTAGTTTTATTACTTTATGAATATCGAGAATTTAGTCCATTTAAATAATTTTGTTAAACTTTATTGTCAAATTGTTGACATGGAAGCAATTCAACAATGTGTTTACCAACAACTGAACTATCTTATTAGTTTTTATAAAGTACTAGAATCAAATTATGAGAAATTAAAGGTACTAATTTCTCAATTCTTGTAAAGTAAAGGTTGAATTTCTGAATTAGACCTTTTGAATCATAGTTCATTAGGAACCCCATTTTTACTGTGATCTCTCTTGTCTAAGCCATATTTATGTGTTCAATGAATGAGATGTCTTTTATTGGAACATAGATGGATCATTGGTAGTTCCAGTTCGATAAGTTTTTCATTTATAATTAAATTAATTAATAAATCATCAATAATAACAAATCCATCCACTAATTTTAATTCTGATCCACCTAACCGAATTAATTTAACTTTAGTCAATTAACTAATCTCTTTCCTTGCTTCAATTATGAATTTCAGTAACCCATAATCAAATGCCTTAGCCATTCTAACCAAATCCTTAACTGATTTAACCAATATAACTACTCACCTCTAAATAATTCAAGGGTAAATTACACCAATAGTCACTCAACTTTGAGGTAGCCAACAAAACAGTCACTCAGATTTCAATTCAGTCACTCAACTTTCGAAAAATAACAAAACAGTTACCACTAACCCTTTTCTATTACAGACATAATAGAGCTACCGTTTTCTGTTACAAATTTAACGGAGCTACCATTTTCCATCCCCCTATCACCGCTCTCTCATCCTTCTCCCCCACCATCCCCCTACTCTAATTCTCTCTTTCTCCCCCTCTTCCCCACCATGTTTCACCAAACTCGGGAACCACATATTCACATTTGGTTAGCACAAAATCAAGCCTAGCAAGTCTAGGTGCTGTATGTTGTTCACCTTTCTTAATTCCCATCACAAACCCAAGAAAAAAAATCTCAAAAAATAGTCCAGGCTACCTTGTTGCAGCCACCAAATTAAAATAAAATGTCAGATTAGTCTCCCATAATTCTCTAAATTTCATGGGTGCATATTTCGTGTTTATTTGAACTTTTTAATTCATTCTTTTATCCCCCTTTGGAGGAAATGTAATTTACAAAAAATCTCTCAAGTATCAACATTTTTTCTTAGTCCTTTTCCCTGTAACTCTATAATGGAGCTTTGGACTCCAACATAGGCAGAATTTCATTCTTTTCCTATGGCACATCCCCAGCTCATAAATTTTCATTTGAACTTTGCAACTAAAATCTCCAAACCCAAGTTCAAGTTCTAACCACTATTTGGATTTAGGGTAGATTTTTTTTCCCTTTACTAGTATGCAGAAGCTATCATATTGTTAAATTTTGTAACTTTGATTTAAACCTATAATCCTAATCCTTCATAGGCTTATATGAATTCAAACATCAATCATTTTAGGCATCAACACAACAAAGCTGAACAATGGAAAAAAAGGCAAAGATATAGAGCTTTGAGATATACCGCGAAAACGATGCCAAAAGCCAACAAATACTAAACAAGAAAATCGATAACATCCCACTTGGGATCTTCCTATAAATCTGGCTGAAGGCCCAAAAGATTCAGGAACAACTTACCATCAACAAAAATCTCAAACGAACTCCCACCAACGTCTTCTAATCCAACTCCAACAACAATATTTGATTCCTCAATCTTCGCCGTCCTTTCGGGCTCTTGTTCCTCATCTTTTTCTTTTGTGTTGAAATTACTCCTACGGCTCTTGCTGTCTAAGCATCCAGTTTGGAAAAAGAACTTTTTGGCAGCGAAGGTCAAGTGGATGGTGGGGAAGAGGGGTAGGGATAGGAGAGCAGTGATAGGGATGGAAAATGGCAGCTCCATTAAGTCTGTAATGGAAAACGGTAGCATTGTTACGTCTCTAACAAAAAATGGTTAGTGGTGACTATTTTGTTATTTTTTGAAAGTTAAGTGACTGAATTGAAACCTGAGTGATTGTTTAGTCAGCTACCCCAAAGTTGAGTGACTGTTGGTGTAATTTACCCATAATTCAATGATATATTATCCAAGTATATTTATTTAAGTAAATTTCATCTAATTAATTTTTCATTTAACATGGTAGTTCTACAAAAATTTCTCATATGGGTTGAAAGATATAATTTGGAACGCCGAAGGATCCTGAAGAAGAGTAAAGTAATGTTTTGTAGTGATTAAGTTCAATTGATTTTATAAAACAAATCATTGGCTTTATAATTTATTGTGCATGTAACACCCTGATACTGGACTTGATCCTCAGGTCCGAGTTACAGGATGTCACATTCGTTGCTGGAGCAACTACGATAAATTATATTCAATTTATACCATTAAACATTCATTTACGAGTATTATAAATACACGATGCGATGCACAATCATTTTTGGGTCTTATACGAGCGTACAAGCTCTAATGCTAACACGAGGTCGAATTAGGACCAAATTGTAAAGATTTCCAAGTATCAGGTTAAAGTCACGACGAAACTCTCTGATTGATCTTGTCGCGATGTTAAGATTACGTCGTCGCGACGTGTCTCACTATTTCTAAAAGGATCAACTTGGTACAAGTTTGGGCTACTTGAAATAACACCTAAACATTCCAAAAACAATCAATTCAATAACATACCAATTGCATTCATGCCAAGATATACCAAAATGGTACTTCAAAATAACACTAATAAACCAATTTCCAAAAACGACCATTTATGATACAAAACTAGCTTAAACCCTAGGTACATGCCATATCCTAATCAGAAGAGAACTTTACAAACTTTGCTAAGTCGTGAATCACTTTTTGGATGCTGGAATTACTTTTCGTATTCTTGAGGATCACCTATACCTACGTACGGAGAAAACAAATTGTACGCTAAGCGGTAGGGCTTAGTGGTACTTTCACGATCCAAGATAGTATAACACAAACATTGACACAATGATCTAGTACAACTGCTTATACTTGTACATTTCATGTTTAACTAATTCATGACTACATTTACAATCCATTTCCACCATATCTTCATACATATAAAATACATATAGCACTGATAAGCCAATTCATTAATCAATTCAAACCAAGCTTACAAAAACCACATGTCATTCAATATCATATCACTTAACATCTTTTACCTCGGTAGCTTACTATTCAATCACTTTTTTGGAGTCGTTTGACTCATTCACAATCATTTTGACCTCCTGGGCTCGTTTTCAATAATTTGTTCAATAGTTTATTGTAACACCCCTAACCTATAACTGTCACCAGAATAGGGTTACGGAGTATTACCAGAATATACAGATCAAATACAGATATTTCATATTATTTAACATTCATGTTAGAAATTATTCATAAGTCCTTTATAGGAGCCCTTGAGGCCTAAAACATATATTAGAAACAAGTCGGGGCTAAACCGGGTACTTAAAGAATTTTTCGCGAAATTTCAAAATTTTTCCTAGGTGCAAGGGACACACTCCCGTGTGGCCAGGCCGTGTGGGCATTTAAAATAGGGCACATGACCGTGTCCCAGCCCGTGTCCGTACCTGTGTAACTCTTTGACTTGGGTCACACGGCCAAGTCACACGCCTGTGTGCTAGGCTGTGTGTAGGTGCAAGGGTCACACGGCCAAGCCACACGCCCGTGTGCCAGGCCGTGTGAAAAATCCTGAGCATTCTTTTTTGAATTTTAAAGATACAGGGGACACACGGCCAAGACACACGCCCATGTGCTAGGCTATGTGTCATACATGGCTGAGACACACGCTCGTGTCTCCACCTGTATGGACGAAATAAGGCCATTTCCAAGCCATATTTCTTACCCAAACTTGCCTTTCACCTACATAAACCCTTAAATATATTCTCAAGCCAATACAAGACATTCAAAACCAACCAAGATCAAGTCTTTTACATGATATAATACCTAATATAACCAAGTGTACAAACTTACCAAAACAACCATACATACATATAGACATATTCTACCAAATTTATACTATCTCAAACCAATCCTCAACATGCCTATATGATTTCCATCATTTATCCATTTCAAACACACATCAGCATATTAGAGCCACTTTTACATATCAAAACATACTAATTACAAGCCATACCAATGGCTAATTTCAACCAAACACATACATGCCATCCTTGTACACTTTTAGCCTATACATGCCATTATAACCTAAAATTTAATTTACTATTTATACCAAATCGAGCTGATGGATAGCGTAAGATATCTCTGCCAAGCTTCCAACCCAACGAGCTTCCAAAGTACTATAAAACAGAGGAAATAGAATAGAGTAAGCATTTTAATGCTTAGTAAGTTCGTATAACGGGAAATTAACTTATCATTTATTTATATTTAAAGTAAGCATAAAAAAATTCATCCAAAGAAATTTGGCAATTTGCCTAAACACATACAACCTCAAGAAACATGTTAGTCATGTACTTCATATGAATATCAAGAAACAAGGATGAGCTCATCATGTAAAAATTTTCATATACATATACTTTCCACATCATATATCCATATAACATGTACATTTCCATAATAATTCATCTCAAGTTCATATTATCCCATGTCGGAACTTTTCCCATTAAATTTATTTGAAATATGGATGGACACACGGGTAGTACACACGAAATGTACTATTCTATAATCCGTCAATTTATATTCGGGAGTGCTCATTAGAGCACATAATCGGGAAGCTCATATGAGCCATGTAACGGGAAGCTTATCCGGGCTGTATAATAGGAAGCTCATAAGAGCCTTAATCAAGAAGCTTATGCGAGCCAATAACGAGTAGCTTCAAAGAGCTATTAATCAAGAAGCTCCGAATAGCCATATATAGATGGACACACGGGTAGTACACACGAAATGTACTATTCTATAATTCGTCAATTCATATTCGGGAGTGCTCATTAGAGCACATAATCGGGAAGCTCATGTGAGCTATATAACGGAAAGCTTATCCGGGCTGTATAATAGAAAGCTCATAAGAGCCTTAATCAGAAAGCTCATACGAGCCAATATCAGGTAGCTCCGAATAGCCATTAATCGAGAAGCTTCGAATAGCCATATATCGGGACGTTTAAGAAAGCTATATCGGGAAGCTCTAGAGAGCTATTAATCAGGAAGCTCACAAAGAGCCTTTAATTGGGAAGCTCACGAAGAGCCATATATCGGGACACTCATAAGAACTATGGTGTGTCTACAACACATATAGAATCACAACCAATCGGAATGCTCCGAAGAGCTATTAACAGGAAGCTTGCAAAAACCATATAAAGGGAAGCTCGAGAGGGTCAAATATCAGGATACTCATGAGAGCTAATAACAGGATGCTCTTTTGAGCTATGGTGTGTCCGCAACATATGCAGGACCACAACCAATTCGAGAATCCTATATCCATCGAATTTCATTTATTCAAACGGGACTTGACATTTATCGAGCTTTGTCAGATATGTAGTAGATTTCATACAAATAGCAATTACACAGTTCACATATACAACATTCAATTCAAACATATAAATATATACAATTTAGTTACACGAACTTACATTGACAGTTGTTCGTGTACGCAAAATCCTACTAATCAACACTTTTTTCTTTTCCTCGAACTATCTTCGTATTTGAGATATCCAGATCTATGCGAATGAATTTAACATAAATTTAATAAAATTCATATTCAATTCAATCCAATTCACATCTTAGGAAAAGTTACCATTTATCCCCTATACTTTTGATTAATTACAATGTCATCCCTAGGCTCGAAAAATGAAATTCATGCAATTTAATCCTTATTCCAAGCCTAGCCAATTTTTACATGTAACATTTTCAGCCCATGTAATTCATAAAATTTAGAATTTTTCCATAAATTTTACATCTTTACAATTTAGTCCCTAAATCAGAATTTCATCAAAATTCACTTTACAAAAGTTGTTTATCTATCAACAACCTTTCATTTTCTACCATAAATTTCATAATTCATGCATATTCATCCATAGCAAAACTTTAATACTTTGATAACTTTACAAATTAATCCCCGAGATAGCTAATTTAAGCTTTTACAATCTCGGAAACATAAAAATTACTAAAAACGAGACAAGAATGCTTACCCAGTTAATCCAAATAAACTTGCTTGAGTTCTCTTCTCTTAGCTAGGGTTTCCATGCACTTAATTTTGGGAAAGATGATATAAATGATGATATTTTCTTTTATTTTATTATTTATCATAGTTATTTATCATCTTTCCAATTTTGTCATTTTCTTTATTTAATTTTTCATGGATGAATTATCATATTTATCTATTAACCCCTCTTAATGGTCTATTTGTTAGATAAGGACCTCTAATTTTGAATTCCATAGCTATTTGATACTTATAGCTACTAGAACTCAACTTTTGCATTTCATGCAATTTGGTCTTTTTATTAATTAAACATGTAATCGGTAAAATTTTCTTAACGAAATTTTTATACGATATTTCTATCATAGTTCAGACCATAAAATAATATTAAAATAATTTTTCTTTTCAGACTCAAATTTGTGGTCCTGAAACCACTGTTCCGATTTAACTGAAAACGAGTTGTTACACTTATTTGATCTTTCTATCATATTTCACGTAGAAATATAAATGAGGCCATGCTGTTAAACCATTTCATTTAACAATTTCACTTGTTGAATTCACCATTTATAACCCTATTAATATGATTCAGACTTGGATGAATACATGGATCATCCAACCAACATACAAAACTGGTACCAAAGTGCATTACTGGCAACTATATCTGGCATAACCCAAACAACTAATAGGGTACCAACATTCAATCCATTTTATGATTCAATACATATAACATCACTCAATCATAATCATAATCCAAATTATTATCAAACTCATTTTTCCACTAAATGAAACATCCCAAACCCGGCCTAGACGTTATGGCCGTATCTAGTGTGTCACATTGAAGTGCCTCTCAAAATTAATACTTGTTGATAAAACTCGTTTCTTAAGTTTGGAAACCTCTTTAGTAATGTTTAACAGAACACTTAACCAAATGTTTGCCTTATTAACTGCTATTATTATATAAAGTTGATTTAAAACGTGGAAGCATTTGAAAATTCTAACGTTTAAAGTTCGTATCTTTGAAAATAGTAATTATTTTGAAAATTCGTTTTCACCTAACTAGCAGTATAAAATATGTAAGCAAAAGCCCAATTAAAATTTAAAACCCAAATTAAAGGCCTTATTACAAAACAAAACCTAACTTATAATTTAAAGTAAAATAAAAATAAGTGTGAACAACAGCAGTTGTGTGGCCACCGCCGAGTCCCTCGCAGCACTGAATCGCCTAAGACTGAGGATTACCTGTACAGTTAAGAGGAGAGGGTGAGTTTACGAAACTCAGTGTGAAATCCTCTATCAGTCAATCAGTATACAACATGCAGTAGCAGTCTGGGCCTGACCCTATACAGCAACAGTGTGGGCTTTAGCCTAATACAGTAATAGTGTGGGCCTTAACCCAATACAGAAACAGTACAATGCAGTAATGCAACCCATCCCAATCCAGGCAACACACCACTCCATACCACCAACACATCATGTGGGGATAAAATCGACCCACCCAGCCAACACACTAATATAGCAGCAAAGCTGCCAGTAATAATAACACAGCAAAGTTGCCAGTAACAGTATATGTGGCAAAGCCACCAGTACAGTATACTTCACCTATATCAGAATCCCAACCCATGTAGTATGTCATGTCATAAATCATACGTGTATGCAGTAAGTCATACTCAGAAACAGTCATATATAAAACATAGAGCAAATCGGTCATACACTTATTTCAACTTCTAGGGTATAACAATCATTTTACCCTATGAAGGTATTTCGGTTATTTTACCCTTGGGGTTATATCGATCATTTTACCCTTCAAAGGTATTTTGATCATTTTACCCATCGAGGGTATTTCAGTCATTTTACCCATCGGAAGTATTTCGGTCATTTATCCATCGAAGGTATTTTGATCTTTTTACCTATCGAGGGTATTTCAGTCATTTTACCCTTCGGGGGGTATTTCAGTCATTTTACTCATCGAGGGTATTTTGATCATTTTATCCATCGAGGGTATTTTAGTCTTTTTACCCATCGAAGGTATTTCAGTCATTTTACCTTTCGAAGGGTATTTCGGTCATTTTTCCTATCAAGGGTATTTCGGTCCTTTTCTCACGAATCGCAAGTTGGGCTTACCACTCGAGCAATCGCGCCCCCGTGTGGTCTCAAATGCCATGTTAATGGATTTTCGGCTTTTCGCCGATCTATGGTTGCATTGGGTGATTACATACTGATTACGAGAAACGCGCAAGCCTCCACGCATACCAACCTAGATTTATAGTCAAATCATAAGTCAGCCCTTAAAGCAAGACACCCTCTTAATAACACTTAAACCACACACCATCCTTACCTTGCTTGATAGTGGGTGACTTAACTCCTTCAAGACTCCCAACCGAAAATGGTCACCCACTTAACGATTACCTATACCACAACACAAATCTTCATAAACGAACTAGGCCAAAATAGTGGCCAAGAGCAGTATTCGATTTTAATAAAAAAAAAAAGAGAACCGATTTTAAACAAAAAGTGAAGAGTATTCAAACTTTACCGATAACCTGGAATACTTGTAGCATAAATACAGTAAAAATAGCGAGTAGGAGATTGGCACAGAGGAATAGAGCAAAAAGTGATAATTGACTGAACCACACTCAAAATAGAGAGACCGTACTCAGTCAAAAAAGAAGAAAATAATAAAGGGTAAAATAAAATCAGAACAGAAAGAAAGAGAGGGATAACCTGTCAAAAAAAAAAAAGGAGGAGAGGTCAGAGATTCGGCTAAGGGAGAGATGGAAAGGGAAAAGAGAAAATGAGGATTTAGCAGCAAGATGAGTGGGGAGAGGAGAGGAATATTCGACAAGTAGAGAGAAAAGAGAAAAAGAACATGAAATAGAAAAGTGAACAAAACCCGTGAAGAAACTTGCCACAATTCAACACCAAAAATCAATAGCAGCCAAACGAAACTGACAAAACCAAGATAAGCATAAAAAGAATCAATACAAAAACGATTACCCAAAAATGCCTAAGCCAAATTTGACACAACCTAACCCCAGCCGAATTTCCTAATCTGAAAACTCCCCAAACGGCACAACACTCCCCCTTATTAAATTCCTTGATTTTCTCCTAAAAACTCTCCCCTTATCTTTCCTTGATTCACTCCACCTATTTCTCCTCTACTCCTTCTATGACCAGTTCAAGCTCCATTTAGCAGTGTTCTAGTCCAACTCCACTGCCTACCCAGCTCAAGCAGCAAAATAAATACTCCCACGCACAACCCAGGAGTTGAACCTCAGACCGCACAATTACACCACATGCCACATTGCCACTAGACCACATGCTCTTTTTGTGTCATAAAACCAACGCTAATATTTATAAGGCCTATATGCCTATGTCCAGATTCATTTAAGAGTAAAACTAAAATTCTGCAAAAGCCAAGACTTGAACCAAGGCTCCTTAAACACTCCCAAACACATCCAAATTACTTAACCACTGAAGCAAACAAGCAATTTGTGACAAATCATTCAAAAATTAAAGACTTAATTTTGGGGCGTTACAACTCTACCCCCTTAACAAAATTTCGACCTTGAAATTTTCCTGGTCAGAATAGGTGAGGGTATTATTGTCGCATCGCCTCTTCGGGTTCCCGCGTGGCTTCTTCTGAACTGTGGTTACGCCAAAGCACCTTGACTAAAGGAATAGATTTCTTCCTTAGTACTTTGACCTCATGGTCCAATATCTGTACTGGCTCCTCCTCGATGGTTAGATATAGCCTAACCTCGATCTCCTCAACTGGTACGATATGTGCGGGATCAGAGTGATAACGCCTGGACATGGAGACGTGGGACACATCGTGAATCGGTCTAATTTTGGAGACAACTTAAGTTGATAAGTGACCGGTCCCACACGCTTCAGTATACGGTAAGGCCCAATGAACCTAGGGCTAAGCTTACCCTTCCGACCAAACCTCAGTATCTTTTTCCATGATGAAACCTTGAGAAAAATGTAATCCCCTACAAAATACTCAATTTCTCGATGTTTAAGATCCGCATAAGACTTCTATCTATCAGATGCTTCCTCCAACCGGTCTTGAATCAGTTTTATCTTCTCTTCGATATCGAAAACTAACTCTGGCCTCAGAAATTGCCGCTTGCCTAGCTCAGTCCAACAGGTAGGAGTACGACACCTGCGACCATACAATGCCTCGTACGGTGTCATTTGAATACTAGACTGGTAGCTATTATTATACGCAAACTCTGCTAGTGGTAAATACTCTTCCCGGTTGCCTCCGAAATCTATTACACAACACCTTAATATATCCTCCAGTACTTAAATCACTCTTTCCGACTGACCATCAGTCTGGGGATGAAACGCAGTACTAAAGTCTAGTCTCGAACCCAAAGCCTTGTGTAATTTCTTCCAAAATCGAGACGTAAAGCGAGGATCTCTATTAGATATAATAGAAACTGGTACCCCATGCAGTCTTAGTCTCAGCCACATACAATTTAGCCAACTTCTGTAAAGAGTAATAAGTACGAACTAGTATGAAACGAGCAGATTTCGTCAATCGATCTACAATAACCCATACCGAATCCTTATTGGTAGGAGTTAAGGGCAGCACACTCACAAAATCCATGGTTATTCTCTCCCACTTCGAAAGTGGAATCTTAACTGGCTGTAATAACCCTAAAGGTAACTGATGTTCAGCCTTCCTTGTTGACAAGTTAAACACTTACCCAAAAAATCAGTTACTTCACGTTTCAGTCCTAGCCACCAGTATAACTCACAAAGATCTCGATACATTTATTCCCGCCTAGATGTATAGCATAAGGACTACTATTTGCCTCTCGCAGTATAGACTGCCTCAAATTATTATCTCTTGGTACATAGACTCTCCCACGGAAGCACAGTACTCCTTCACTATTTAACCCAAAATTTGAAGTTTCCCCATTCTCAACTTGACAAAAACGAGGAACCAGTGACTTATCCAACAACTGTTTACCCTTAATCTGTTCAGTCCATGTCGGTCTAACTTGCAACTCAGCCAACAAGCTACCATCGTCAAACAGGCTGAGACGAGCAAACATCGCTCTCAAATCAAATACAGCCTTACGACTCAGTGCGCCAGCTACCACGTTAGCCTTACCAGGATGGTATTCAATCGAGCAATCATAGTCCTCAAGCAGCTTTATCCATCTTCGCTGCCTAAGATTCAACTCCTTCTGAGTGAGGAGGTATTTAAGACTCTTGTGATCCATGTAGATAGTACACTTCTCACTGTCGAGATAATGCCTCGAAATTTTTAGTGAGAATACCACCGCGGCTAACTCCAAGTCATGAGTAGGGTAATTTGCCTTGTAAGGCTTAAGCTGACGAGACACATAAGTAAGCACCTTACCCTCCTGCATCAGCACACAACCCAAACCAACATGTGATGCATCACTATAGACAGTGAATTCCTTCCCAGACTCTGGCTGTATTAAGACAAGGGCCTCAGTCAGAACTTTCTTCAATTTCTCAAAACTTTGTTGTTGCTTATCAGTCCAGTTAAACGGTACCCCTTTACGCAATAACTTAGTCAGAGGTGCAGTACTTAAGGAAAATCCCTCAACAAAACATCTGTAATACCCTGCCACACCTAGAAAGCTTCGAATCTCAGATATGGTCTTAGGTGGTTTCCAATCCAGTACAGCTTTAATTTTTCGAAGATCTATCCTAATCCCCTCGGCAGATACCACGTGACCTAGAAATGTCACTTCTCGTAGCCAAAACTCACACTTGCTGAACTTAGCATACATTTGTTTCTCCCTTAAAATCTGCAGAACAATTTTGAGATGTGCATCATGCTCATCCTCGATTCTCGAATACACTAAGATATCGTCTATGAATACCACCACAAACTTGGTTCATTAGGTCCATGAAGGCAGCTGGTACATTCGTCAACCCAAACGACATTACTAGGAACTCGTAATGACCATAACGAGTCCTAAACGCAGTCTTATACAGATCAGTCTCCTTAACTCTTAACTGATGGTACCCAAAATGAAGATCTATTTTGGAAAAAATTGAAGCTCCTTGTAACTGATCAAATAAATCATCTATCCTCGGCAAAGGATACTTATTCTTGATAGTCAGTTTTTCAATTACTGATAGTCGATACACATGCGCATGGTCCCATCCTTTTTCTTTATGAACAACATTGGTGCTCCTCATGGAGACACGCTAGGTCGAATGAATCGTCGATCCAATAGTTTTTGGATTTGAGCTTTTAATTCTATCAACTCCTTCGGTGCCATCCTATAAGAGGCGATAAACACCAGAGCCGTTCCTGGCAAAAGCTCAATTCAAAATAAAACTTCGTGGCTTAGAGGCAACTTAGAGAACTCATCAGGAAAAAAACAAAAAAAAATCCTTAACAGTTTTGATATCTCCAACAGAAGGACCCTCAGAATCAGATACACCAACATAGGCTAAAAACCCCTCACAACCCTTGCGAACTAGTTTTTCGACCCTTAATACAGAGATCACATTAGATAGAAAGTCCCTTCGCTCCCCAATCACAACCACCTCCTCATCCTCAATAGTCTTTAAGACCATACACTTAGCAACACAATCCAAACTTGACGGCGTTTAACCAACCAATCCATCCCTAAGATTAGGTCGAATTCACCAAACAGTAGCTCCATTAAATCCGTTAGAAAAATAACTCATTAAACCTCTAGGGGCATATCTTTGAACAACTTGTCTATCCTTACTGATTGTCCCAGTGGACTTAACACAGCCATCTCATTAGTAGTGCCCTCACACATGATACCCAAGGTGCCAGACACAGTGCATGCAATGTATGAATGTGTAGACCCTATATCAATAAAGCAGTGTAAGGTATATTATGAATTAGGAACGTACCGACTATAACATCTGGAGCGTCACCATCCTTTCGGTGACGAGCAGCATAGACTAGTGCTGGCTGCCTCGCGTCAATATGACCAACACCTCTACCAAGTGCTCCACGACCTCGTTCAACACCATTTCCACCTCTAACCTGCCCACAGCCTCTCGGTGGTTGTTGACCACCTCTCATTGGCTGAACAAAACCTTGACCTGCAGCTTACATCTAAGTAGGCCTCTGAGGACAATCCTTAACTTGATGCCCCTAGAACCCCATCTGAAACGTGCCCCAATCTTCTTCCAACACTCACCCAAATGATATCTCTCACAATCAGCTCAAGGCTGTGGTCTTGTAATAGAAACCCCAGATCAGATTGGCTCGTCAAAATTGGCCTTCTTTTTAGGCCTTCCAGAAGAACTTGAGGGCTCTGAATCCCTCTTAAACCTACCCCTATCTTTCTCACGATTCTGGCGCTCAGAGCGCTTCACATCTTCGGTAATTTTTACTTTTCAACTAGGGCAGCAAAATCTCACTCCCTTTGCGGCGCTATCAAAACTCGCAACTCATTCCGGAGGCCGTCCACAAATCGCACACAGCGTTCATATTCAGTTGCCACTATCCCATGAGCATAACGACTCAATCGTAGAAACTCTGCCTCATATTCAGCCACAGTTTTATTCCCCTGTATCAAAATCAAAAATTCTTTTTTTCGGGCGTCCATATAACTTGCGCCCACATACTTTCCTTAAAAAACTGACTTAAAGAAATCTCACGTTAACCGGTCGGCCTGAGTACCTTCTCTTACAGTAAACCACCACTCATAGGCTTTCTTTCGCAGTAAAGACACTGCACCTTTTAGCTTTTGCTCAGAAGTACAGTCGAGATCATCCATTATTCTTTCCGTGGCTTCCAACCAATATTCAGCCACATTTGGGCTACTCCAGAAACACCCCTAAAAATTTTCACTCCATTCGACCGGAGTTGTTCTGAAATTGACCCACGGCCCACAACACCAGTGCTAGTTCCTGCAACCCTTTCCAGAATATGGTACATAGCTTGGGATAGTGCTTCATCTCCAACCGCTCGATTGAATGATCATGTCTAAATCACTGGTGAAGCTGGTGCTTCCCTGGCCCAATATTAGGCATATAGCTTGATGCCGAGGACCCCGCCCTAGCACCTCTTCGGCCTCTACCGCGGCCTTGTGAACCCCTTCCGCGAGTACCTCTAGGGCTCATACCGTATAACGTATTATCTGTTTATGAAGTTTTATGCATTAATTAGTAATTCTAGTAATTATTAACAGATGTCTTATGAGAAGCAGTAATTAGAGTTTTTTTCGTAATTCAAGAGTCTCCCTACAGTTTCTAGTTTTCCTACAGTCTCAGTTTTCTATAATTTAGGAGTTTCAGTATAATCCTACTATCTATAGTAATCTCTCAAGATATTTCAGTTCAAGCAGTCTATAGTATAAAGAAAACTTACAGATTCGGCGCTGGAGAGTCGATGTGCCACACTTGTAACCTTCAGAAATAATTCAAAACAGTTTTCTAAAAATTCCAAATATTTTCAAAACCCACTCCATAATTGAGTTTTGTAACTTGGCTCTGATACCACTAAATGTAATACCCTAAACCCAGCCTATACATTATGACCGTATCTAATGTGTCACATTGAAGTGTCTCTCAAAATTTAGACTTGTTGATAAAACTTGTTTCTTAAGTTTGGAAACCTCTTTAGTAATGTTTAACGGAACACTTAACCAAATGTTTGCCTTATTACTGCTATTATTATATTAAGTTGATTTAAAACGCGAAAGCATTTGAAAATTCTAACGTTTAAAGTTTCTGTATTTGAAAATAGTAATTATTTTGAAAATTCGTTTTCACCTAACTAACGGTATAAAATATGTAAGCAAAAGCCCAATTAAAATTTAAAACCCAAATTAAAGGCCTTATTACAAAACAAAACCCAACTTATAATTTAAAGTAAAATAAAAATAAGTGTGAACAGTAGCAGTTGTGTGGCCACCATCGAGTCCCTTGAGGCACCGAATCGCTTAAGACTGAGGATTACTTGCACAGTTAAGAGGAGAAAGTGAGTTTACGAAACTTAGTGTGAAGTCCCCTATCAGTCAATCAGTATACAACATGCAGTAGCAGTCTGGGATTGAGCCCTATATAGCAACAGTGTGGGCCTTAGCCCAATACAGTAACAGTGTGGGCCTTAGCCCAATACAGTAACAGTGTGGGCATTAGCCCAATACAAAAACAGTACAATACAGTAATGCAACTCATCCCAATCCAGCCAACACACCACTTCGTACCACCACCACACCATATGGTGATAAAATCGACCCACCCAGCCAACATACTAATATCGCAGCAAAGCTGCCAGTAATAATGACACAGCAAAGCTACCAGTAATAGTATATGTGGCAAAGCCACCAGTACAGTATACTTCCCCTATATCAGAATCCCAACCCATGCAATATGTCATGTCATAAATCATACGTGTATGCAGTAAGTCATACTAAAAAATAGTCATATATATAACATAGAGCAAATCGGTCATACACTCATTTCAACTCCTAGGGGTATAATAGTCATTTTACCCTATGGGAGTATTTCAATCATTTTACCCTTCGAGGGTATTTCGATCATTTTACCCTTCAAGGGTATTTCGATCATTTTACCCTTCGAGGGTATTTTGGTTATTTTACCCATCGAGGGTATTTTGGTCATTTTATCCATCGATGGTATTTTGATCTTTTTACCCATCGAGGGTATTTCGATCATTTTACCCTTCGGGGGTATTTCAGTCATTTTACCCATCGAGGGTATTTCAGTTATTTTATCCATCAAGGGTATTTCAGTCTTTTTACCCATCAAGGGTATTTCGGTCATTTTACACTTCAAAGGGTATTTCGATCATTTTACCCATCGAGGGTATTTCGGTTATTTTCCCACGAATCGCAAGTTGGGCTTACCACTCGAACGATCGCATGCCCGTGTGGTCTCAAACGCCATCTTAACGGCTTTTTGGCTTCTCGCCGATCTACGATTGCAGTGGGTGATTACACACTTGATTACAAGAAATGCGCAAGCCTCCACGCACACCAACCTAGATTTAATCAATCATAAGTTAGCCTTTAAAGCAAGACGCCCTCTTAATAACACTTAAACCACACACTATCCTTACCTTGCTTGATAGAGGGTGACTTTGCTCCTTCAAGACTCCCAACCGAAAATGGTCACCCACTTAACGATTACCTTTACCACAACATAGATCTTCATAAACTAACTAGGCCAAAATAATGGCCAAGAGGAGTATTCGATTTTAATGAAAAAGAAAGAAAGAGAACCAGTTTTAAACAAAAAGTGAAGAGTATTAAAACTTTACCGATAACCAAGAATACTTGCAGCATCGAGACAGTAAAAACATCGAGGAGGAGATCGGCGCAGAGGAATAAAGCAAAAGGTGATAATCGGCTGAACCACACACAAAATAGAGAGATCGCTCTCAGTCAAAAAGAGAAGAAAATAATAAAAGGTAAAATAAAATCAGAACAAAGAAAGAGAGGGATAACCTGTCAAAGAAAAAGAGGAAGAGAGGTCAGAGATTCAGCCAAGGGAGAGATGGAAAAGGAAAAGAGAAAATGAGGATTTAGCAGTAAGATGAGTGGGGAGAGGAGAGTAATATTCGACAAGTAGAGAGAAAAGAGAAAAAGAACACGAAATAGAAAAAGTGAACAAAACTCGTGAAGAAACTTGCCACAATTCAACACCAAAAATGAATTGCTGCCAAACGAAACTGACAAAACCAAGATAAGCAAAAAAAGAATCAACACAAAAACCGATTCCCAAAAATGCCTAAGCCAAATTTGGCACAACCTAACCCCAGCCGAATTTCCCAAGCTAAAAACTCCCCAAACGACACAACACTCCCCCTTCTCAAATTCCTTGATTTTCTCCTAAAAACTGTCCGCTTATCCTTCCTTGATTCACTTCACCTATTTCTCCTCTACTCCCTCTATGACCAGTTCAAACTCCATTTAGCAGTGTTCTAGTCCAACTCCATCACCTACCCAGCTCAAGCAGCAAAATAAATACTCCCATGTGCAACCCAAGACTTGAACCTCAGACCTTACAGTTACACCACACGCCACCTTGCCACTAGACCACAGGCTTCTTTTTTGTCATAAAACCAACACTAATATTTATAAGGCCTATATGCCTATGTCCAGATTCATTTAAGAGCAGAGCTAAAAATTCTGCAAAAGCCAAGACTTGAACCCAAGCTCCTCAAACACTCCCAAACACACCCAAATTACTTAACCATTGAAGCAAACAAGCAATTTGTGACAAATCATGCAAAAATTAAATACTTGAATTTTGGGGCGTTACATTATATAACATACTTTATTTCAATTTCCCTATCATATAATATAATCAATGTATTTCATGCCATTTTTGATTTTATTCATTTTAGTCCTCTATCCTGATAATCCATACAAACTCAACCGAAACATATCATACTATTAACATATATTCACCTCAATGATTCATCAATCAATAAACATGTATATGCAAGCAAATACTTCTATGATGAATCATAAAAGTACAAACCGTGGTCTCGCGTCACTTGTCAACAACTCTCACTTTTCGTTTCCCTCTCGAAGGTTTCGCATCGACGTTAGCTATGAATAGGCAAAAAACATACCACAAGATCAATTACCAGCCAATTCATAACTGAATATCAATTTATGCATATTTTTAATTTATTCAATTTATCCCCTAAAATCGGGACAAGCATAACTTTCAATATAAAGCTTTGGATCAAAATCCAATTTCACATATATTCAATAGGGGCCCTCTACTTCCTATTCCTATCAAAATTTTATAAAATAATTTTCATTTCATTCAATTTGATACCTTATGTATGAAATTAACAATTAAACTTTACAATTTAGTCATTTTCTTCATCTAAGGGTCGGTTTGGATGGGCGATTGGGTGCGGTGCGGTGCGTTTAGCTTACTTTTTGTCTCACGCTACAGTATCACTACAGTATCTAATCTCACCGCCACTGCTATTTTTATACTAACCGCAGGTAAACGCACTGTCCATCCAAACTCACCCTAAGCTTAATTTTAACAATTTCACACCCAATTCATTCAATTCTCAACAATGACAACTTACCAAAATTTTACCAATTGATCAAATTGATACATGGGCTGGTTTAATCAAGCATTCATGATAAAAAAAAAATCTATAAAATTCAACGAAAAATGGCTCAAGGACTTACATGGATTTAATGTCGAATGCACAAGGGTTTTTAAGCTTTTCTTTCTTTCATTTATGGAGGACGGTGGAGATTTTGGGAAGATGATGACCTTTTTTCATCTTTTTCCATTAAATTTTGTTTATATTTTGATTTAATTTTTAATTAAACTTAATTAGTTAAGCTAATCATGATTAATTAAACATATATCTTTAATTAATTAAACTAATGGCCTACAAAATCATCATCCACTAATCCATTTAAAATAGGTTTATTTTCCATTTTAGTCCTTTGAATAATTGCTATTTAAGTTCTCAAACCTTTTTCTAATTAAAAATCTATAGCGACTAAACTTTTACACTTTAGTCCCTAGGCCTTAATTAGCCACTTTTTGACTAAATTGCTTCTCCAAATTTCAATTCATCAATATACTAACTCTATAAATATCTCTATTAAATATTTATAGACTCGTTCAAAAGAAACAAAATTCCTAAATTGTATTTTTCGATATCACTGAAAATTGAATCGTTACAGTGTAGGCCCTTACAATTTTTTTTCTGGTTCATCGTTGCTTTGGCTACTGCTACTATTGTGCCTTAGGTAATATTAAAATGTGAATTAGATGGATTTAATTTATAGGCATGGTTAGGTGGTGTTCATTTTTGTAGCCATATAATAGGATTTGTACAAATTAATGCTAAAAAGATTTTAAGGGAAAAAAATTAAGTTGATTTTTAATAAATAAATAATTTTTTTATTAATTCTTGTATAATGTGTAAATTACAAATTTAATTCTTTTATTTTAATATATTTTTTTTCAAATTTTAATATTTTAATCTTGACATAAGAAATAACAGTTAAATTCGTTAGGTCAAATTCTGTTATTAATTTAGTACTATGCATAAATTGTAAATTTAATCTTTGTTTATCAATTTAATCCTTTTTAACCTTTATAATATTCGAATTCTAGAATTTAAATACATTTTTTGTTAAATTTATTGAGTAAAATGATATGATTTTTTTAATATTATATGAAATAGCAAGTTGGGATAATAAAAATAAAAATAATTGCTAATTACACACTTGTAGATCCATAATATCTATGAACCAAACCTTTGCTTATACAGGTATACCTTTTCTTTTCGTTAATTAATTTGATAGTTAAATTACAAACAATTATATATCATAAAATTTATACTTTTTTTTTTTTTGGTAGAAAAGAAAATAGGCCAAGCCTAAAAATCAGAGAAACCAATTACTACTTGACACCACAAGAGCAGAAATCCTCTTTTAGTAAAATCTTGATCTAGGACGACGGATCTTCAAGGACCACTAAATGATCTATATCATCACTAATTGTCTTGGCTAGATGATCCGCCACTTTATTATTTGTTCCACAAATACTCTTGAATTTTACTTTCCAATCTTTGGAACACATGTTAATCATCTGAATTTCAACAACATTGCTAACTGCTGCAAGTCCAGTTTGAAGAACTTTAATAAGCAAAGCATTGTGACTCTCCAATTTGACTTGTCTAAAACCTTTATCCCAGGTTAGTCTGAGGCCTTCTAGAATTGCTTTGGGTTTAAATTGGAAAATATATGTTATACCTATTGCCATCTTGAAACCAAACAACCAGCCACTGCTTGGTTCCCTTGCCTTACCATCGATTACTGCTCCTAAACCGCACCTTGGTAACGATCCATCAACATTAATTTTAATCCACCCGATGACCAAATTTTGCCAGCTATTCACCGTCATAGATTTACACGCCTATCTTTCAATTGCCCCTCCTGTTTGCAAAGATTTAGTCCAAGCGATAGCTGAGGAAATAATATCTCTGCCATTCCTGTTTGCCCTATTAAAGATGACATCATTTCTGCTTTTCCAAATGAACCAACAAACAATCCCAAAAAACCCTCCTATTTTCTACAACTAAATGCACAATTACCTTCAGTCTATAAGTTCCACATGATCTATTTTTCAATAGGGAAATTGAAAAAACATCTCCAATATTTCATAGGGACAACTGTTTTCCAAATTGATTGTGCAAAAGAACAATCCCTAACAACATGCAAAGTAGATTCCAAAATAGCACCACGTTGTTCACAAAATGGAAACTGAGTCATTAGCCGAACACAAATTAGCAAGCGCAAAAATATCTTAACTCGTTGAGGGGCTGCAATTTTCCATATTAGCTTGTCACTTTTAAAAAATCCTGAATCCGCTGCCACAAAGAGATGTTTGTAAGACTCCGCAATAGAGAACTTCCTTGCTGATGTCCATTTCCAGGAAACAAAATCCAAACCAACATCACTAGAATGCGTTGTATGTGCAAGAATATGTGTTAAAATTCTTCTGGGGAGAATTGAAGACAACCACTGTATATTCTAGATTCCATCCAAGAGAGCCACGTCACATACTAAAATCGTGTCATCCAGCTCCTCTGGTCCAATATAAAATTGTCGAAGAGGACCAACCTCTCGTACCCAATCATCATTCCAGAAATTAACTAGTTGACTATCCCAAATAATCCAGATAATACCCTTCTTGCCATCATCCCAAATGTGCATCAAAGATCTCCATAATTAAGATGAATTATTACATCAAATATCATCAGGTACCAAACTATGGATACCATATTCATTTATTAAAATTTTAACCCAAAACACATCAGAATTAGCAATCAGATTAAAGCCAAGCTTCATAAGGAATAGCTTATTTTGGACTTGCAAACTTCGGATTCCCATACCACCATTATCTTAAACCCGACAACAAACATTACAGTTTACTAGAGATGGTTTCTGAATAGAAGTAGGAGACCCTCACAAAAAAGCACGAGCCAATTTTTGAATTTCATTTCAACTAGTGACAGGAATTCTTCCAATTGACATGAAATAATTTTGAATCGGCAGTAAAACAAATTTTACTAATGTCAACTAAGATCGCTCGAAAATCCTTCGTACATCCATCATCCTTAAGCAAGCTCCCTACCTTCTCAAACGAATATAGGATTTCGTTAAAATTGGCACAAACCATCCATGGTAAATCGTGATTCATTCCTAATGATCGTAAAAGATCCCAATTTCCCGCTCTAGAAAGAACATCAGGAGCACCATAAAACCCCATCCACCATTCACCGTCTTGGACTATCCACCCCTTCCTGAATCTAGATATTTAGCTATGTGATGTGAAAATGGAACCAAACTCAGAGAGTATTAACAAATGGCGGGGGAGGAAAGCTCAATTTGAGTATCCATATCCTTTCGATCTTAGATTATTATCAAATAGTTTTAATTTTATTTCGATCAAAATTTTAGTACATTTCGATCATTTTAAAGTATTTTTATCCATTTCAGTCAAAACTAGCTTATAATAGCTCAAATCGGTTGGTACATGATTTTAAAACTTTAAATAAAATTTTATTTGTTTTTATCTTAATTATTTTTATAACTACATTTAAAAATATAAAAATAAAACTTAATATTTAACTTAGCTATTGAACTTAATAATTTTAAAATTTATATTTGCATATAAATATATTTATATGTATATAATTAAGGTGTATTTGCATGTATATATATATATATATATATATATGAATATTTTAAAAAATATTAATAAATCTAAAATGGTACATCAAAACACATCGGTATCATATGTATAAGTACTAAAACAAAAATAGTACATCCGCCTTTACTGTACCGACTACCTTACTAAATAAAACTTTCTCCTCTCTCTCTTTTTTCCAATTGTTTTGGGAGCTTTAGGTTTTTCTTTTGTCACAAAAAAGATATATGTACATATATAAAGTAGTTTTATACATTTCAATTTTCAGTAACCTTTTGTATGATTAATATTTTAATAATTAAACTGTTGAATTTATTAATATAATTGTTATAAAATTTTAAATGTAATACCCCAAAATTTGGGGTTAGAAGTTTTGAGGTTGTGGTTAGGGTCATTGAATAGGTCGAGCACTTAAGTGGGTTTTTGCGTTTTAATGTCAGAATGAGCCTGTTGGTTCGGTGGTGGTGAGTGTTTTAGTTTACCTTTGGGTTTCGGGTTTAAGTCGTCATGTGTGTTTTGAGGAATTAAATTATTTTGGTTTTACTTTTTAATTTTTAAAGATTTACTTTTAAAATTTGAAAGAGGAGTTTTTTTTAGTTTCATGTTCTTTTCCTTTTCTTTTTCCCTATTCTTTCTTTTTGTTCCCTTTGTTATTTTTCGGTTTTTTCCCCAAATTTTAGTTCTTTTAATTTCTTGTTTCTTCCGTTTTACACTCACGTTACGTGTTGTCTGTTAAGACAGATCGTCCTCGTGTGTTTTGTTTTATCGAAGGTGAAGCGGGTAAGTTTTGTTCATGAGGGTTTATGATAGAATTGCTTCTGTTTATATTATTTATTAATTGAAGTTCTTATAGTTTAAGTTTATGTGTGAAATTGACGTTTCCGAACAGTTTGGTGAGAGCAAATCAATTAATCCTTGGTGTTTGATATCACGTTCTAAGGTTTGTGTTCTGAACCGGTTTAACTTCGGTATTAAATTATGGTGGAATTTGATAATGTCTTGTGTGTTTATGAAATTGATTATTTGAAGTATCATATTGTTATTGAATTGCATGAAATTCTGTATGTTTTGGCATAATTATGGGTTACCAAGGGTTGGGGATTTTTTCAACATCAAAAGCATGATTTTCAAGCTGTTTCGGTGTGGTTTTGTGACCACATAGGTTGCCACACGGGCGTGTGCCACACATGAGCAGTCTACACGGCCATGTGCAATTAGGAATTTAGGGTTTTCAATGATTTTTGGTACCACACGGGCGTGTGAGATCTCCACACGGTCGTGTCTCCTCTGCTATTTATTTTTGGCACTTTTGGGCAGTGAGTTACACGGGCTACTCACACGGCCATATAGCTTGGTCACACGGGCGTGTGTCTCCTCCACATGGACGTGTAGGCCTCCACACGACCTAGACACTTCCACACGGTCGGGGCACATGACCATGTGGCCCTATTTTGCAGAATTTTTATTTTGAGCCATAAACTATCTATTTTATGTTTCTGTGTAATCTGATCTTCGGTCAAGCCTCAGTAAGTGTGTTTGGGACTCGATTTAGTTTGGTTCGTGTATATATGTGTGTTTATGGGCTTTAATTTATTTATTCGTTTATATGATGAATAAGTATAAGTTTATTATTGATGTCGTAACTGAATATTAGAATACAAGTGTAATCAAATCTGAATTTGTTCAACTGGAAATGTTAATGTCCATTTCTGTATGTTGTCTACATAATGTGTGCATTGTTGCATAGCATGAAAATTTTGGGATCTGGCTATAAGAAGGAAGACAGACTTAGCAGTTTTAACTTCGATACTTTTGTATAGCAGTTTATTGCACTATCCTATACGTATATCAGCTCAGCTATATATAGTTACTCAAGTGGCATAGTTCTACGTTGTGGTGTGTAGGATGGATGAACCTATTATGGTTCTATGTGGTGTGCATGGTGGACGGGCCTACCATAGCCTTTATGTGGTGTGCTAGATGGACGAAGTGGTGTTTGGTTGGCAGGGTGGGATTTTGACTTGTGTATTCGTTCGCATCTGAATATACACCTGTTTGTCAGAACATTTTGTCTGTTTGTGTGAATTTTTGGTTATTGACAATGTTAGGGATCGACCCGATTAAGCAACAAGTAACAAAAAATAGCAGAATAATTTGAGAAATTGAACACACAAATTTAACGTGGAAAAATCCCTCCAAAGAGGATAAAAAACCACGGGAAAAGATAATTTTACTATAATGGTAAAAGAACGAAGAGTACAAAAGATGGAGATAAAACTAAACCCCAAAAACCCGAAAACAAAGAACCCTCAAAACATAAACACAAAATTCTCTAAATGTGTTATGAGTTCTAATATCTAATGGGTGTTTTTCTAAGGTTGTAAAAGAGCCTATTTATAGGTTAAATTCATATGTCAAATAATAATAAAATAATCTAAACTAATCAGTGTTTGACTAAAATAAATAAACAGAGTTTAACTAAAAGATTATTTTTTAAAATTTGACTGAAAATAGGAGTCATACTTAACAGACAATATAGTTAATGTCATGTAATATGCTCTGATTATTGTGTATGATTGGAATATCATTTCTATGGTTTGATATTGTATTTGACATACCGATTGAGACTTTCGTAAGTGATATTTTTATACATATTCTTGTATTTATTGTGTCACTCCGTCTTTTGCCATCTGTTCATGTTTCAGACTCACACTGAGCTCGCGTAGCTCATTTCTGTAGTGTTTTTCCTTTTAGGTACATTCTGTGTTTTAGAGCTGGACTCGGCATACCGGAGGTCTTAAAAAGATATGGTTTGATTCGGTTTAAGTAAAATCTCATAAGTTTTATACGGTTAACTTTAAGTCAGTTTGTAAAACGATTACATAAACTGTGGTATAAGTTTTTATGGTGGACTTTCGTAAGGTGTTATTTGGACTGAACTTTAGAAACTGTGGATTTTATTTCTGAATGTTTGACGTCGGTTTAATATTGTTTCAAACATAATGAACAAAAATGTTTTCTTGGTTTGAATTAATTTTTTGTTTTCGCCACATTTGGTGGCCAATGTAACCTCCGAGATTCGGTCTAAACTTCTAGGCCGAGTTTGGGGTGTTACATTAAATGACACCGAATTTGACATGTATAATTTATAGAAATGGAACATAAATTATGACAGTTATATTGTTAAAATATTAAAAGTATAAAATGCTATTAAATTACAAATTTAATTCTTTTATTTTAATCTATTCTTTTTCGAATTTTGAGATTTTAATCTTTACATAAGAAATAACAGTTAAATCCGTTAAGTCAAATTCTGTTATTAATCTAATACTATGCATAAATTGTAGATTTAATCTTTGTTTTTCAATTTGATCCTTTTTAGCTGTTATAATTTTCAAATTTTAGAATTTAAATCCAATTATTGTTAAATCTATTGAGTAAATGATATGATTTTTTAATATCATATGAAATAGCAAGTCGGAATAATAATGAAAATTATTGTTAAATTAAAAACTATTATATATCATAAAATTTATACTTTATTTTTTTTTCCTGCAATAAAGTATTTAAATTTTTTTTAAAAGGAATATCTCTTTTTTTATGATTTTACATTAAGGTCTGCAATGGAGCAACGTAATATTCACATCCATAGTTGTCAATTATATGCATAATCGTCTCATGCTCTTTCATCACACTTTAATTTATTAATGATTTTCTTTAATTTATAAAAACATTTATAATTAAATATATATATATACCACCAATTCACATATATGTGATTTTATTATAATAACATGGTGTATAAACTAAAACTATAAAAATGATATATAAAGGATTTTTTATAAAATGTTTAAAATTACTTATAATTTCTTTTTAACCCTTAAATAAAATGATAAAGTGAACACCTAAATCTACGAGCTCCTGCACTGGCAATAATATCGATGCCAATCAAGTTAAGACTTAATCAACAAAGATATATAAAATATTATAAAGGTGTAAAATAGTAATTTTAAGGCATAATGATAAATTTAGCCTCTAACGCTTTTTTTTGGTTATTTTGTCTCTAATTTTTTTTTCACTTTGGCCATCAACCTTCAAATTTTAGTAAATTATTTTTTTAGATTGAAAAATTAATTGAACCATTAAAATTTTAATGGTATTGACATGACAACTCGCGTGACACTTCACATATACTTCATAAAAATTTAAAAAATATTAAGATTTAAAAAAAATTCATATAATAAATTTTTCTTAAAAAATTATGCATGTCAGCTATGAAGCACATCTAGATTGCCATTTGAGCTATCGTGTTAGTGTCGTTAAAATTTTAAAAGTTCAATCAAATTCACGTCTCAAAAAGAAAATGGACTAAAATTTGAAAGTTGAGGGTCAAAGTGATAAAAAAATAATTAGAGTCAAAGTGACAAAATTAAACCGTTGAATTTATTAATATAATTGTTAGAAGATTTTAATTTACACTGAATTTAACATGTATGATTTATATAGATGGACCATAATTATGACAGTTATATTGTTAAAATCTTAAAACGGACACCCAAATCCACAAGCTCCTACATTGGCAATAATATCGATGTCAATCAAGTTAAGACTCAATCAACAAAGATACATAAAATATTATAAAGGTGTAAAATAGTAATTTTAAGGCATAATATTTTTTTGGTCATTTTGTCTCTAATTATTTTTTTTATCACTTTGGCCATCAAACTTCAAATTTTAGTCAAATTATTTTTTAGATTGAAAAATTGATTGAACCGTTAAAATTTTGAAGGTACTGACATGACAACTCGTGTGGCACTTCACATATACTTCATAAAATTAAAAAATATTAAGATATAAAAAAAAGATGGAGGAGTACCAGCCGCTTCTTGTCTTCCCCCTAAACGAGAAATAACAAACACCATCAATGGATTCCGTAAAACAAAATTGAAATCCCTCACAACGCAATACTGAAAATAACTACTAAAAAGCTTACCTATTCGACACGAATCGAGAAACACCCAAAAGCACGATGATGACAAACAGGATCGAAGAGAGGAGCAATGGTAAAATTTTTGCAAAGGAAGGGAGGGAAAGAGAGAACGTTAGAAAAGAATTGGGAAATAGAAAAAAAAGGTCAAAAAATGTGGAGTGGGAATTTTGGGAACAAAAAAACAAAAACAATTAAAATAACTAAAATCCCAACTCCTCACTAACCAACTAACCAATCTATCCCACTAAAACTGGCATCAGATTCTCATCTAACAACCTCAGAGGTTCATTTCCACCGAACTTGTATCACACAACCGAAACAAAAATTATCACCCATGCTCACATGGGAATAAAAACACGCGACTTTAGGGCAAGCTAACACCTTACCACTTAAACCAACAGGCTTATTCTGATATGAGTTTACCAAAGATAAAACATAAACACAATAGCTCAGGAATAGGCTAAGATAAAAAATAACTTATTTCCCCAAAAGTGAGACTTAAACCTAAGACCTCAAACACACATCCAAAACACTTAGCCACTGAAGTATATACATGTTTATGATAAAATTCACAGAAACAAAGTTAAATTAATCAAGGCGTTACAACTTTACCCCCTAAAAGAAATTCTGGCCTCGAAATTTACTTGATCCGAACATATAAGGGTACTGTTGAAGCATTGAGTCCTCAGGTTCCTACGTGGCTTCCTCAGTGCCATGATTCCACCACAGAACCTTAACTAACGGAATAGACTTCCTCCTCAGAATCTTCACATCTCAATCTTGAATCTGAACTGGCTCCTCCTCAAATTTCAAATCTGGTCTAACCTTGATTTCCTCAATAGAAACAACATGAGATGGGTCAGACCGATACTACCTCAACATGGAGACGTGAAACACATCATGAATATGGTCTAACTCTAGAGGTAACTCCAATTGATAAGCGACCAGTCTCACACGCTTTAGAATCCGATACAGCTCAATGAACCTATGGCTCAACTTGCCCTTACGACCGAACTGCAGGACCTCTTTCCATAGAGATACCTTAAGGAACATGTAATCCCCCACAGAGTACTTGATATCCCTCCTTTTGAAATATACATATGACTTCTGTCTATCAGAAGCTGCCTTAAGACGATCCTGAATCAATCTGACTTTGTCTTCAGTCTCGAAAACCAACTCAGGACCCAAAACTCGTCGTTCACCCAACTCAGTCTAACACAGTGGAGTACGACACTTACGACCATACAGAGCCTCATAAGGTGCCATATGGATGCTAGACTAGAAACTATTGTTGTAGGCGAACTCAGCTAAAGGTAGAAAATCCTCCCAACTCTCTCAGAAATCAATCACACATCTCTAAAGCATATCCTCCATTATCTGAATCAACCTCTCAGATTGACCATCGGTTTGAGGATGGAACATAGTACTGAAATCCACTCTCAAACCCAAAGCTTAATGAAGTTTCTTCTAAAACTAAAAAGTAAATTGAAGATCCCTATCTAAAATTATCGAAACTCGAACCCTGTGAAGTCTTACAATTTTAAAAATATAGAGCTTGACCAACTTCTGTAGTGAATAATCTGTCCGAACCAAAATGAAATGGGTGGACTTGGTCAATCGATCCACGATGACCCAAACAGAATCCTTCATAGTAGGTGTTAAAGACAACCCACTAACGAAGTCCATAGTCACACGTTTCCATTTTCAAAAAGGAATCTTAACGGGTTGGAGCAAACCAGAAGGTAACTGGTGCTTAGCCTTAACTTGCTAGCATGTCAAACAACGAGAAACAAAATTCGTTACCTCTCATTTCAAACTCAGCTATCAGTACTATTCACGGAGATCTCGATACATCTTATTTTCACTAGGATGCATAGCATAAGGGCTACTATGCACTTCTCTCAGAATAGACTGTCTTAAATCGGAGTGATCCGATACACAAACCCATCCTCGAAAATACAAAACCCCATCATTATTCAGTCTAAAATTAGACATACTGCCACTCTCAACCTGATGAAAATGCAGAACCAAATAATCATCCCGTAACTACTTATCTCGAATCTGATCAATCCAAGTCGGCTTAACTTGTAACTCGGCTAACAGACTCCCATCCTCAAATAGACTTAGGCCAGCAAACATCGACCTCAAATTAGATATGGCTCTATGACTAAGAGCATCAACCACCACATTGGCCTTACCAGGATGATACTCTATCATGCAGTCATAATCCTTAAGTAGTTCAATCCATGGCCGGACCACGGTCCCTAAATAGCTGTTGTACTGCCCTCTAAGGCTGAACGAACCCAAAACTGAAACTTACATCTGATTTGAACGCTGTGGGCACTTTCTAATATGATGATCCATTGACCCACAATGCAAACATCTCTTAACCTCCTTTAACACTCGCCCGGATGGCACCTACCACAGTCACTACATGGTTGAACCCTAATAGGAGCAACTAGAACTCCCACTTCAGAAGGCTCATCAGATCTGGCCTGTGTCTTAGGCCTCTGAGTAGAATTAGAGGTCTTCGGATCCCTCTTATTCTTGCCTCTCTTAGAATCCCTGTTCTGGCACTCAACGCGCTTAACCTATTCGGTGATCTTCGCATTGTCCACCAGAACAACGACCTCTTGCTCCCTCTGCGGAGCAATCAGAACCCTCAAACTGTCTCTTAGACCATCTTCAAAGTGAACACATTTCTCGTATTCAGATGCCACCATGCCTCGACTGCAGCGACTCAGTCTCAGAAATTCGGCCTCATACTCGACCACAGTCTTATCGCCTTGCGTGAGATTTATAAACTCACATCTGCGAGCATTCAAATAACTCACTCCCACATACTTCCTTTGAAAATTAGTCTTAAAATACTCCTAACTAATCCGATCTGGCTAAGTACCCTCCTCAACCGATAACCACTACTGATATACATCGTCGCGAAGTAAAAAAAACTACACCTTTTAGTTTTTGCTCAGGTGTGCAATCAATATCGTTCATTAAATTTTCTGTAGCCTCCAACCAGTATTCGGCCACAGTAGGGGCGACTCCAGTGACGCCCCTAGACAATTCAACACAATTGGATAGGAGTCATTCAATTACTGACCCACAACCTCAGAACCAGAATGGGGTCCTGCGACCCTCTCCAATACTCTAAGCATGGCTTGAGACAGTGCGTCATCCCCAGCCGAATGACTTTGAGACCCAGTCTCAATAGTAGGTGAAACCGGAGTCTCACTCATATCTAAATTCGGCATATTACCCAGTGAGAAAAACTCAGCTTAAATCCTCCTATAACGTCCTTCGCGCCCACGAATACCACGACCACACGTTCCACGAGATGTTTCAAATTTTTATCTACATTTCAAAATTTTATGCATCAATTTTAGTGTTATTAGCAAATGTTTTATGCTCAGACATTTACCAGAAGTTTCTGAAATCTTTCAAAAGTTTTAGTCTCTAACTAACTCAGTATAGTTTTAGATAGTTCTAACTACAGTATTTCTAAGTCCAGAAATTCTTAGAGGGTTGGTGTCGGAGACTCAGTGTACCACATATTTTACTAAAAAATGGAACAAATTTTGTTTGAAAACTAATTCTTTTACAAATAAAATTTTGAACCCAAAATTCACAGCTTGTGTTTTGAAACTTAGCTCTAATAGCACTAAATGTAACACCCAAACCTAGCCTAAACGTTATGGCGGAATCAAGAGATGTTACTAGAAAGGATTTTGAGATCAATCTTATGTTAAAATTTCTCGAGTTAATTGTTACTAAGAGAGTTCACATTTTAGGAATAACATATTATTAAACTCTTTTATAAAACTTTCAATTGTTTGTCTTTTTAAGAAACACGTAGCAATTGCAGCCGAAGTTTGAAAGTCGTTGTATTTGAAATCTAAACTTGTATTTTCAAAAACATTTGTTGCGTAAAATTCATTTTTTGCCAAACATTGCAGTTTAAAAGTTAAAATGCATCCAAAACCAAAATTATAAACAAACAGTCCAGAGAGTCCCAAAGTTACAAAACTCTCATGAAAATCCTGATAATTAAATAATTTACTAGTTAAAAATAGTTTCTAGACTAGTGGTCATCGCTGAGCCTCCGTCGCACTGACCCACCTATGCCTGAGGATTACTTGAACAGAATAGACAAGCATGTGTGAGTTTTCAAAAACTCAGTGTGTAACTTAACAGAGACATACATATACATGAAGTCAGATTTCTCATGTAGCAGATCAGATATGGACATAGGTCCTTAACAGAATTAGATATTAACAAAATCGGATTATCAAAACATACAGATATGTAAAGTTCTACCCCTATCCTCTACATACCATTTTGACCATCCCAATACCCCATTTGAGGTATAAAACACCCACTCATCCCTACATACCACGTAGTGTCTTTATGACACTTATCAAAATAGTTTGCAGCCAAGCTACCAGTATATCGATGAAAGGTCACCTCACAGAACACTTCCTCCACATATACAAATCCCACCCAATATACAGATACAGAATGCAGATATATAGATATAACATAATTAACATGACCCTTATGCTCGTATACAAGTATCATACATGTTTATACAAAATAGTCAAACATACATATCGTTTTTCCTAATCTCAAATCAGTCCATCAAATAACAGATCTCATGCATTAGAGTCTGTTTTGCCCTTACCGGCCCTACGGAAGGCCCACAGTCGATCGGAATGATGTGTGTGACCTTAGGGAAAATATCAGAATTTTGGGCCTACATGCCGGTGTGGCTCACATGTTCAAATTGGCCTTGCCCGTATGGCCAACATGCCCAAATCGGGTTAGCCCGTGTAACCCACATGACCACACACTCGCCGGTCACACGGTCGTGTGTCGTACACGGCCGGCCACACGCCCGTGTGGCGTCGACATGCCACTTTTTTGGCTTTTTTTAGACCTCATTTTCTCGTGTTTTCGTTACACACCTGGTTCATTTTTGATACGAAAGTAACCCCGAGACCTCAGGAACCTAAAAATAATAACCCAAATGCTATTTTAGCAATCAATTTACGAACTCAACCAAGATTTTGATTCCAATTAAAGCCTCTCAAAACTGAATTATGCACAAAAATTACCACCAACGAGCAAAACACTCAACACTCAAAATGATAGAGGAGTACCAGCCACTTCTTGTCTTCCCCCTAAACAAGAAATAACGAACACCATCAATGAATTCCGTAGAACAAAATTGAAATTCCCCACAACGCAATATTGAAAAGAACTACTAAAAAGCTTACCTATTTGACACACTTAGCCACTGAAGAAAATACATGTTTATGACAGAGTTCACAGAAACAAAGTTAAATTAATCAGGGCGTTACACACATCTAGATTGCCATATGAATTGTCGTGTCAGTGTCATTAAAATTTTAACAATTCAATCAAATTTCACGTTCCAAAAAGCAAATTGACTAAAATTTGAAAGTTGAGGATCAAAGTGATAAAACAAGAATTAGGGTTAAAGTGACAAAATGGATAAGGGCTACATTTATCCGTATATCTAATTCCAAAAGTCGAACGAGAAAAAAATAGAACAAGAATTTACTACAACTATCATACTCCACTCAGGGGTGGATGCTTTTTCCTCCAAAATTTAAGATTTTTAAAAATTTTTTAATTATCCCTCAATTTTTTTGCAAATTTTCAAAAACCTTTCAAATTTCTTAAAGATTTAATTAGGCTCTTCCAAAATTTTTTAAATTCTTATTAAGTCTCCAAATTTTTTAAAAGTTTCAATTAGACCAACCAAATATTTTAAAATTCCTCATTTAATCTCTTAAAATACTTGAAAATTATATTTAAATCCCTCAAAAAAATTTAAACTCGTAAACCTTATCAATTTAAAGCTCGAATTTTACCACTACCATATTATATGAGCACTCGTTAGTCAAGCTAAAAAGATATTAATGACAAATAATCAAATTCTATGACTCTTTTAAATATTTACAAGGTCAAAGATTCCGACAAAATAACAAATATCAATGATCTAAATTAAAAGGTAATAAATTAATAAACCCGGAGCTGAATTTCAACCACACTAATGAAATCTTCTATGATTTCTTTTTTTTTTTTAATGGAACAACTGGATTTTATTATTAAAAAAGACACAGATCCCAAACAATAAAGAAATGTACTTTATGCTAAATAAAAGCAACCCGACCAAAATAAATTAGCTGAAACCTTCTTTCAAAGCATCTAAAAAGACAAATAGTCAAGCCTATCGAATCTCCATTGTCCCTTGAAGATGAATACATTCTAGAAGCTACCTGTAGACAACCAGCGAGCAACACAGCCTAATCTGGTGGATCCCTCCACCACCGGTCTTTTTCCACCATAGTAGTAGCGAGCAGAGGCACCCCTTGTGTCAGATAAGTCGATGCTCCTCTCCTTATCCTTCTGTAGCTAATAGATTGTCTACTCTATTCCCCTGTTTCGGTGCATGTCTAAAAAAATAACTTTGATAACTTTCCCTGAATGATCTCGAGTTCCTTATGTATGCACTAATTTCAGATCTGTCTTCCCTATCTACATGAAGCTTTTTCACTATAGTAAGCACATCTCACTCTATCTCCTCTTCTGAAAATCCCAAGGCCAGACCCATCTTAACCTCTAAAAGCATGCAAGAGCCTCCGTAGCGAACACCGAAGGTATGTGTTCATTCATTATCATTTTGGAACCTAACACCATTTTCTAATGACAATCCTCGTGCATGTCCTCTTGGAATGATTTCGAAAAGCAGCATCAAAATTAATCTTCACGTAAGGACTTTCCAGCAACATTCATCGTTCAGTCTCCACCCTTCGAACAGGTAATTTTTGGTTGAATCCACGAACTCCCGTATATATGTAATGATAAAATAAGCTATGTCTGAATTTGTCTATCTATCTCTTTCATAAACTGCTTTATTCCTAGCTGTCCATATAGCCCAAATTGCACAAGCCACTATCCTGCACTAGTAAATAGAATTATTCAAGAAAATATAAGCCAACCATTTCTTGTATTCTAACTCAAATACTACTTGGGTCCAAATAATATTTAACATCTGTCATATTTCCTTTATAGTAGAGCAATCACGAAATCCATGCTCTAAGTTTTCAACTCCATTAGAGCATTGGGACAATTAGCTAAACCAATAAATCTTGTGTAGTGCAAAGTTATTAAAAGTAGGAAGGATATTCTGAAAAACTCTCTAATTTGTAATCTTCATTTTAACTGGTAGATTAAGGAGCCAAAGCTTTTTATAAAAACGTGTATAAGTATTTTTGTTGTAATTAGGCATAGGTGTGTGAATACCTTGTAAAAGTATGTTAGGGATCGACCCGATTAAGCAACAAGTAACAAAAATAGCGGAATAAATTGAGAAATTGAACACACAAATTTAACGTGGAAAACTCCTCCAAAGGGGATAAAAAACCACGGGCAAAGATAATTTTATTATAATGGAAAAAGAACGAAGAGTACAAAAGATGGAGATAAAACTAAACCCCAAAAACCCGAAAAAAAAGAACCCTCAAAACATAAACACAAAATTCTCTAAATGTGTTATGAGTTCTAATATCTAATGGGTGTTTTTTCTAAGGTTGTAAAAGAGCCTATTTATAGGCTAAATTCATATGTCAAATAATAATAAATTAATCTAAACTAATCAGTGTTCGACTGAAACAAATAAACAGAGTTTAACTAAAAGATTACTTCTCAAATTTGACAGAAAATAGGAGTCATACTTAACAAATCTCCACCTTGACTCATATTTCCACAACGCCATCTTTGCCAAAGCCCGCCACGAGCCTATCTTGAACTATGCAGGATATTAACTTAGTCGAATCTGTGCTTAGAAACTGGAAGACTTTAGCCTTCGACTTGTACACTGCCAAATCAAAACTAACCCGGGTCTGATTTTCACTAACACAGTGCCCTAACTTTTCAAAACCTGCATCCAAAAGAAAACCTCTCTTCAACGAAACGGTCATACATTTTTCCCTCCTATGACCAAGTTGCCTCCGCTCCAAACGAGTTGACTTCGACTCTGTAACGGATGAGGGACGTCCGATTTCACCGGTCACTGTAGAACCTTCCAGAATATAAAGACTGCCAGTTCTTTTACCTTTTAACAAAACGAGAGCTCCACGAGATACTTGAATACCGCTCGACTCAATGTTGATTCTGCATCCTTTCAAGTCTAAAATACTCAAGGAGATGAGATTCTTTCGTGAATCAGGTACATACCTGACATCTGAGAGTGTCCTAATTGTCCCATCGTGTGTCCTGATTTTAACAGTTCCAATACCAACTACCTTACTAGATGAATCGTTTCCCATGCGCACAATTCCACCTTCAACCGAACTGTATGTAGAGAACCATTTTCTATTGGGACACATGTGGAAAGAACATCCCGAATCTAGGATCCACTTGGACGTGAGCTTGGAGTTATCGCTCGTTGACACTAACAAGAAATCATCACCACTTTCATCAGCCAAATTAGCACTAGCTACATCTTCCTCACTACTCTCAGCCGCTCTTTTATTTCGCAGTTTATAACAATTTGCTTTGACGTGACCTAACTTTTTACAATAGCGACACCTTTTGTCTCGTTTCTTTGATGCTACTAAAACGGAAGCTTGCCTATCTGCCTTGCTATCCAAATGAAGCTCATTGTCAAGTTTGTCTCTACTCAACAAATGACCCTTCACATCTTCAAACGAGATTTTGTCTCTGCCATAAATCAGGGTCTCCCTGAAAGACTTGTATGAAGGGGGTAAAGAGCACAATAATAGCATAGCTTGATCTTCATCATCAATATGAACCTCAACGTTCTTTAAATCATGTAAAAGAGTAATGAATTGACTGATGTGATCTCTAAGAAGCTCACATTCGTTCATGCGAAACGTAAATAGACGTTGTTTCAACACTAAACGGTTAATCAGAGACTTAGTCGCATAAAAAGTTTCTAACCTTTTCCACAATGCGGATGAGGTCTTCTCCATCAATACCTCCTGCAATACAGTATTCGCGAGGCACAACTGGATGCAGATAAGGCCTTTTCTTCAAGCTCTTCCCATTCTGTTTTATTTAGATTCTCAGGCTTTTTCCTGGTAACAACTTTTTTCAAACCTGATTGAACTAGAATTGCCATCATCCGAACTTGCCACAGATTGAAATTTGTCTCACCATCGAACTTATCAATTTCAAACCTTGTTGTTACCATATCTGAATGGGCTGATCTATGAAAATTGAACTAGCTCTGATACTTCTTGTTAGGGATCGACCCGATTAAGCAACAAGTAACAAAAATAGCAGAATAAATTGAGAAATTGAACACACAAATTTAACGTGGAAAAACTCCTCCAATGAGGATAAAAAACCACGGGCAAAGATAATTTTATTATAATGGCAAAAGAACGAAGAGTACAAAAGATGAAGATAAAACTAAACCCCAAAAACCCAAAAACAAAGAACCCTCAAAACGTAAACACAAAATTCTCTAAATGTGTTATGAGTTCTAATATCTAATGGGTGTTTTTCTAAGGTTGTAAAAGAGCCTATTTATAGGTTAAATTCATATGTCAAATAATAATAAAATAATCTAAACTAATCAGTGTTTGACTGAAACAAATAAACAGAGTTTAACTAAAAGATTATTTCTCAAATTTGACTGAAAATAGGAGTCATCCTTAACAAAGTATTTTGTATCCACTTCACATAGAATACTCCCTGAAGCTTCGCCAATGATTTGTTTGATATGGCAAATCAGGCTTTCCGGTTATACTTACAAAGCTTGTTTTCGAGAAAATTAATGTCTTTTCTGTAGTTTTTCTTAGTTTTTAGAATTTCGATTTTATAAGTGTAAAGTCTCTTTTTACTTATTTTGAGACCCAATTTGGCTAATGGTGTCATTGGGGGCCCTAATATGTGATTGAGTATTGCAAGGACGCATTGGAGGTCGGAATTGAGCGAGAATATCACCAAAGGAGAGGGTACCACAATATCCTACCCTTGGAATCACGATACCTCCAACATGCCCCAATTTGAAGACCACTTATAGTGGTATCATGATACCCACCTGCCGAAGGAGCACCCCAAGTCAAGTCTATCGACGGTATCGAGATATCCTATCCTTAGGTATCGTAATACTAACATCGTGAGGGGACAAAAAATGACACCAATGATAGTCTTTGTCCAATTGAAGCACCAATCATTGAAGGTCTGTTCAAGGGAATTTTTGGCACAAAAATGGTCAAAAAATTGTTGCTAAAAACATGCAAATTTGTCTGAGAAGAGGGACACACACTTAGGCTTAGTTTTAATCTTAGTTAGTTTCTTTTAGGTTTTCCTTTAGTTTTTCTTTGCACTTTTCTAGGGTTTCTTATTTTCTATCTTTCTCCATAGTTGCAGTGTTTACTTTTCTGCAATTTTCTTCTTGTTCTTGTTATCCTTCAAGTTAGTTAAGTTAGGTAACACTATAGCTTAGGTTTATTTGCATCCTTAGTCCATTTCCTTTGCTTATAATGACATTTCAACCTTTTAGTTTAATGTATTTCAGTTTCTCATAGTTTAATCTATTAAAGACTTTACCTTTTATGTTTCTTAGTCTTCATTTCACCATTGAATGCTCATTTTTATTTTTCCTTCAAGTTTTATAGTTTAAAAATCCAATATTTCATCTTTTTTTCAAGCTTTATGTTCATGGCTGCTAGGTTTTTTTCTTTTATGTTTATTAGCTTAGTTTTTAATATGGGTAACTAAACTCTTAAGTGGGTTAGTTGATGGAGATGTGGATAAGCTAATTTTTGGATTAGAGAGACTAAATTGTAATAAATTGGACTAAATTGAATAAACCTAAAAACTTAGAATTGATGCCCTTAAGAGAACTTCTAGACAAGTGAGACCAAGAGTTAATCTTGTTGAGTACCTATTTTTTAGTCTCGGGTTAGCCGATGAGATCGAGAGATGAGCCAAATAACTTGTTTAATTTGATAAAATTGAGATCGAGGGATAAAATGGAACCATTTTAGGAGTTTAAGCAATTTAGATCCCTAATTTGAGGACTGGTGAACCACATTGTAATCAATCAACCATCGGTTGTTATTTATCTGTTAATTTCATAACTTTGCACGCTTTACAATTTAGTCATTTATAGCTAGCTCATAAATTAGTGTAATTATTCTTAACTTTATGGTTTTCCATACTATAGTGTTTAGCGATTAGTTGGTTAGACTCCCTATCTTGATGCTCGTTAGTAGAAATTGTTCAATCACCGACTCGTTTGAGTTCGATCCTCGGTGTACTCCGTACCCCATTGTAAAATTATATTACAACTGACATGTCACACTTGCAGACACCTCACTTTGTATTTATTCGATTATTGTCTTTAATTGTTGATTCCTCTCCCTTGTTCACAAGAGTAGGGGAGAGGGCGGTCATCCACACCATACAAGTTTAACATCATGTGGAACTCGTGCAAGGGGAATGCATATAATTTTTTCTGCTTCATTAGCACAAAATATATTATTAATCAAATCCTCTCTCCTAAGTCTTGTATTTGAGTCAATAAAATTAGCAACCAATCGTATGTCTGGGTTACTAACATTAGTTTGGATCCTAGAATCTGTAGACCCCGACACCCAAGTATCAGCCCAGGTTGAGATTTGAGTCCCTGTTTCAACTCACCAACACATACCAACTTGATTTTCAAATGAAGAAAAAAAAACACATACCAACTTGAAGGAGCCCTTTTGCAACCCAAATACTTTTCCAGGTATATGAAAGGTGAGTTCCTAAACTTGCACTTAAGAAATCTGAATTCAAGTAATACTTAGCTTTCAACGTGCGAGACAATAAATAATTTGGATAACAAAGAATTCGCCACCCTTCTAAGCAAGTAATGCCAAATTAAATTTTGACAAACACCTAAAACCCATGCCACCATTCTCTTTAAGATCACATAATCGAGTCCATTCACACCAACAAATCCCACGCTTGTTGTGATGCGTCAACTATGAAGCACATCTAAATTGCCATATGAGCTGTCTTGTCAATGTCGTTAAAATTTTTAAAATTCAATCAAATTTCACGTCCAAAAATGAAATTTGACTAAAATTTAAAAGTTGAAGGTCAAAGTGATAAAAAAAAGAATTAGAGTCAAAGTGACAAAATGGATAATCGTCAAGGGCTATATTTATTTGTATATGTAATTTCAAAAGTCAATTGAGACAAAAATAAAAAGGCATTTACCACAACTGTTGTACTCCTCTTAGGGGTGGATGCTTTGCCTCCCAAATTTTACGATATTTTTGAAAATTTTAATTAACCTCAAACTTTTAGAAAATTTTTATTAAGCCTTTCAAAATTTTTAAAGATTTTAATTATGCTCTTCCAAAATTTTTGTAAATTTTTATTAAGTCTTCAAATATTTTAAAAGTTTCAATTAGACCAACCAACACTTTAAAAACTTTTCATTTAATCTCTCAAAATTATTGAAAATTATCATTAAATCCCTAAAAAAAATTAAACTTGTAAACATTATCAATTTAAAGCTCGAATTTTACCACTGCACCCGTTAGTGAAGCCAAAAAGTTATTAATGACAAATAATTAAATTCTACGACTCATATATTTACAAAGTCAAGGATTCTGGCAAAATGATAAATATTATTGATTTCAATTGAAAAAGGTAATATATCAATAGACCCAGAAATGAATTTCGACCACACAAAGGAAATATTCAATGTTTTCTAAATTTGTAGTTATGAGATTTGAAAATGGAACCAGAGGGCTAGTTTGGTAATGCTTTTGAAAAGTACTGTGAAAAAGTGCTTTTAAGAAGTGCTTTTGAAAAGTTTGGTTTAAAATTTGAGTGTTTAGCATTGCTGTCAAAAAGTACTTTTAAGAAATAAAATATCCATTTTAGACATATTATTATCAAGTAACAAATATGCATTTAAATAATATTTAAATTAGTTAATATTATTATATTTTAGTAAGAATATAAAAAAATTATTATAACTTGTTGTTAATATTTTAATATATGAAATACAAATTTTAAATATTTTTAAGCAATAAATATTAATTATTTATAAAATTTAATTAGAATATCTAAACTATATTTTAAATATTTAAATATAACCATTAAATATTTGTAATTAGTATTTTAAAAAATATTTTTATTTTTAATTAATAATTTTAACACATTTGTAATTAAGCACCAAGAAAAAAGAAGAAAGTACTATGTTATTGGAGGGGTGAAAAAATAATTAAGCACTAAAAGTATTTTTGGGAGAGGAAAAGCTAAAATTTTTAGTTTCTCCTTTTCAGAAGTGCTTTTCAAAAGTACTTCTACTTCTTAAAAGCTAAAAATTTCAGTCAAAAGTAGCTTGTTCTGTACAGCTTTTCTTCCAAAAATATTTTTGGAGTCAGAAGTGCTTTTTTTAAACAATGAAGAACTGGCCCTAAGAGAGTATTAGCAAATGGTGGGGGAGGAATACTCAATTTGAGTATCCATTTCGTTTGGATCTTAGATTATTAATAAATTGTTTAAATTTTATTTTGATAAGATAAAACTAATTTATGATAGCTCATATCGTATTGGTACATGATTTTAAAATTTTAAATCAATTTTTATTTTTTTATCTTAATTATTTTTATAAATACGTTTGAAATATAAAAGAATAAAATGTAATCTTTAATTATACTATTGAACTCAATAATTTTAAAATTTATATTTACATATAAATATATTTATATGTATATAATTAAGGTATATTTGTATGTATATAATATATATGAATATTATTAATGAATCTAAAATGGTAAATCGAAATACAACGATATTGATGTGTATAAGTACTAGAACAAAAACAGTACATCCGCTTTACCGACTACCTTGCTAAATACAATTTTCTCCTCTCTTTTTTTCAATTGTTTTGGGAGCTTTAGGTTTTTCTTTTGTCACAAAAAGGATATGTACATATATAAAGTAGTTTTATACATTTCAATTTTTAGTAACCTTTTGTATGCTTAATATTTTAATAATAAAATTGTTGAATTTATTAATATAATTGTTAGAAAATTTAAAATTACACCGAATTTGACATGTATATGATTTATATAAATGGAACATAAATTATGACAGTTATATTGTTAAAATATTAAAAGTATAAAATGTTACAAAAGTGTGTAAATTACTTTAGTTTTACACTAGTGTAATTGGATCCTTCCCCTATATATGGGTTAATTTATTCATATGTCCTCATATAATGATTTGAATTCTAAATTTGGTTGCAAATTTTAGAATATTTTGATTGAGTCCATAAAATATTTGTATCAATTGGGTCCTCAAAGAAATTAGGGGTTCATTTTTTTAATACGTCAAATTTAAGTTGCCTATATTATAGATACACACTTATTTATAATTTTATCCATATGTTTTGTATATGCTTTTGTATATGCTCTATGCTAGATTTAAGCTGATATTCATATCTAAGTTAGAGGCAAGGTTGGCAGCAAGACCTAATTTATTTAATGTTGATACTTTTGAAGTTTAAAAGTCAATTTAGAATTTGAATGATACTTTGGAAATCTCAGGTAAAATTAATTGCATATACAATGAAGATTAAAGTTTTTTTAAGAACATTTGGAAGTTTAAAATAAATTTGGGATCTAAGCGATAATTTGAAAGTGTACAGCCCAATGTTTACCCAGCCCAAAAACCAATTAAACCCAAGCCCAACACCCACCTAGACCTAACCCAACAACCCACAAGCCCAATAACCTAACCCTAGCTCAAGAAGAGAAAAACAAATCAGAAGCAAGTCAAACCCTAGGTGCGCTGCACCTAGGGGCCCCTAGTTCTGCCACCGCCGCCTGCAGCCACCTGCCCACTTGCCACCGCCACGGTCACGTCGCCACTGTCACAAGCACCTGCAAACAAGTCAAAAGCAGCAACAATATTTGACAGAAAAGGAAAACAGAATAGATTTATTATTTGGCTATAAAAGCCATCAAAAGGTCTGTAACAAAGGGGGGCTCTCTTCTTCCGTTTTTGTAACAAAAAACATGTATCAATAAAAAGAAAAAAAACTAAGTTTCAAGGTGATTTCTGGCTTTTTTTATTTTTATTATTTTCGTTTTATTAGATGTTTTAACCTTTTTATTTTTATTTTTTATTTATTCATATATATATATAACATATAAAAGTAAAAAAAAAGCAAAAAAATACCTTTTATGAATTTTCGGCCATCGTGTACGGTGGCTGGCGCGACGGCGGCTCTCCTCGCTGGGTTCTGGGCTGAGAGGGAGGGAGAGAGAGACTTGAGAGGAAATTTTTTTGGGTTTTTCTGGAGAAGAAGAGAAAAATGAAAATTTTAAAAAAAATTGGTTTTTATAAAGAGTACAAAACGGTGCCGTTTTGAGGCCCCTGACCCGCGCGGTGACCCGACCCGAGGGGAGGATCCGCGTGTTTTTTTTACTCTTGGGTTATTTGCGCAATTAGTCCCTCCGATTTTGTGGCGCTTTCAAGGATGTTTTTCGCATATTTGCAATTTTGGCCATAAATGTTTCTTCTGTTTCGATTTGGTCCTTAGACCATGAGCTTAGATTCTGCTAGAACGACGCCGTTTCAGTGACATGGGAATATTTCGCGTTTGATCCTCATTCTTTTCTAGCGTGTTTTAATTACCCCTTTTTTATTTATAATTTGAGCCCTTAAATTTATTCCTGATTTTGATTTAATCCCTTCTGTTTTTTATTTTATCTTATTTTATTTCCCTTTAACTATTAATTTCTGTTTTGTTTATATTTTCATTTATCTTATATATATGTGTATACGTTATTTTAATGTGTGCTATTATTTATTATTATTATTATATTATTATTAAAACTATTATAATAATAATAATTATTATTATTATTATTAATATTATTAAATACCTTTTAACTTCAAGTTATGTTATATGTATATACATACATACAATTATTTTAGTATACATACATGCGTACATCTCATGTTTTATATATGTTTGTATATACATATTTTTTGTTATTATTTTAAAATTTCAAGTATGTATACATATGTGAATAAGTTTTTATAATATATGTATGTACATATATTTTTTTTAATTTGTATAAGTATATATATATGCACATTGTTTTATCTTAGAATTTCTATATTTATGTACATATGCACGTTCTTATAATGTACATACTTATATTTTATATATTTTTATATTTTATAATCTATTTATATATATGTATATACTTATATTTTCATATTTTATAACTCATGTATATATCTTTTATTTATTTTCTTCATTTATTTATTTATGTACATATCTGTTATTGTTATTTTATCTTGCTTTACTTTTGTCTGTTTAGTATTTGTCATGATGCCTGCACGATTGTTTTTATATTAGTCTTATTACTTATTTATATTTTGTTTTGCATGATTATTTTACTTACATTATCATCATCATTCCATTACACCCGTTTTTATTTCAATTTCAAAAAAAGAAGAAATTTTAAAAATATAAGTAATACTCGGTATTTGGGATCTTTGAGAGAATCGAGCCCTAACGTATTGGGTTCTGATTTTCTTCGTTGAATCTAAATAATCGAGATTACTCTTTTAAAAATGATAAAAAGCTCATTATCGGGAATTCAATACGTTGTGTCCTAACGCATTGGATATGACACATTGTTTTCCCGAGATGAGGATTTTTCTAAAAAATAATTGTAATACCCGGTTTTGGCCCGGGTCTAAAAGGCTCTTAGCAAACAAAAAAAAATAAATAAATAATAGAGTCCAAATTACAGCGGGCCAATACGGCCTAAACTCAAAATACATGGCCTGATTACAAACGGTGGCCAGATTACATATGGCCTGAAATAAAATGAAGGCCCAAATACAGTGGCCCAAGACAGAGGATGAAACCCTAGGGTTTCTAATCTTCAACAGCGCCGCAACCGAGCCTCCGGATCTCCGCATCTTCGCCTACAAGAAATAAACACAAAAGGAAACAAAAATCAAAGATCACAGATCAATAAGATACTGAATGTGATTTGTTTCCCTATTTTTATTATTGTCACGGCTATAAGAAGCCTTTGAATATACTGTAATGGGGGCCCGATTTCGAAATTAGAAATAAAAACTACTACTTTCGCAATATCAAAAACAAAAATCGAAGCAAAGGTTGTTACTTGCAATTTTTATTTATTTTCTATTGTTATATATATTTTTTATTTATATACACACGAAAAAAATAAAATAAGGGAAAAGAAAGAAACCACCTGTGTTTTAAGCCCCAGATCGCCGTGGATGGCCGAGGGTGTCGTCTCCGATGAAAACGACCAGAAGCCGAAAGGTTTCTCTGCTTTTAGGGGCCCCTTTTGTTAATATTTTGCGAGATTTGAGCCCGGATCTAGGTTTAGAGGGTTGAGAAGGTTAAAAAGGGATTTTTTTTTTCCCGGCCACCGCAGACGGTGGTGCCAGCGCCGGAGATCGGCGACCGGCGCGGTGGCCGGCGAAGAGCCGATGATCTACTGATGGCCGGAGGACAGACCGGGGGAGAGAATTCTTTAGGTTTTTTTTATTCGGTATTGGAAATGATTTTTTTTTGAGATATTGGGGGTTTATATAGAGCACCAAAACGGTGCCGTTTTGGAGAGCCCCAGATGCCTAAAACGGCGTCGTTTTGGGGAGGCCGACCCGACTCCGACCCGACCCGGCCTAGGATCCGCGTGTTTTTTAGCGGAGGGGTAAATTGCATTTTTAGCCCCTCCGCCTTTTAATATATTTTCAATTAGGTTTTTTTATCTTTTAAATTCGACCTTTAATTTATTTTAAATTCCAATTTAATCCTTTTGAACGGCGCCGTTTTAGAGGAGAAGGAAAATTCCCCTTCCAACCCCTCTATGTAATTCGTGCGTTCAATTTGGTCCTCCAGACTTTATTTATTTGCGGATTCACCCCTTTTTTTTTACTTGTGACCCAATTTAGTCCTTTTTCCATATTTTTCTTAAAATCAATATTTCTGATAATGTTTTTTTATGAAATTATTATTATTATATATATATATATATATATGTGTTCTTTTTGTATGTATTTATACCTTAAAAAACTAATATTTTTCGTATATTTATAGACACATGTTTTATTTAATTAATTTTGATATTATTTTAATTATTTTAAACTTATATATTTTTATGTGTACATGTATATATATTTTTGTTTATTTTAATCATTTGTCGATTGATTTAGGTTTACATATTTTTATTATTATCTTGCCCATTTATTTGATATTTTGCATGACATTACTCTATTTATTTGTTTATATATTTGCATTATTTCTATGCTATTGTAATATTTATTATTGCATTATATATTTAATGTAGCATAACATTACATTTTTTACTCGATTTTTAAAATCAAACTTTTTCAAAATGGAGATAATGCTTGTATTTAGGATTTTCAAGAAAATTGAACCCTAACGTATTGGGTTCCGATTTTCTTCGTTAAATCTAACATTCGAGCATTCTTCTTTAATCAAAAATAAGAGTTCATTATTGGGAATTCAACACGTTGTGTCCTAACGTATTGGATGTGACGCATTGATTTGTCGAAATGAAAATTTTTCCTAAAGAATAATAAAGGAAATATTCCGAGTTTGGGATTTTAAAGGAATTGTGCCCTAACGTATTGGGCCGCGATTTCTTAAATCTTGAATAAATGGATATTCTTTTAATCAAAAATAAAAGTTCATTGTTGGGAATTCAACACGTTGTGTCCTAACGTATTGGATGTGACGTATTGATTTCTTGAAATGAAGATTTTTCCTAAAAAATAATAAAGGAAATATTCCGAGTTTGGGATTTTAAAGGAATTGTGCCCTAATGTATTGGGCTACGATTTCTTAAATCTTGAATAAATGGATATTCTTTTAAATTTTTATTGAACGAGTATTTCGGCCTAATTCATTTTTGAGGAAATTAGGATGTCGTGCCCTAACGCATTGGGTGTGGCATTTTCTTTCTCTGAGATGATAAGGGTCTTAATAAGTAACGTTTTTTTTAAGTTTTTGCTAAGGATTATATTTTTCAAATTTCCTACATTAAGACACTAATTAATTAACTAGGTACCAATTTTGGGCGTTACAAGGGTGCTAATCCTTCCTCGTACGTAACTGACTCCCGGATCCGTTTTTCTAAAACTTGTAGACCAAAGCCATTTTTTTAGGTGATCCAATCACACCTCAATAAAAGATTGGTGTGACTTCCAATTTTCATTTTTTAAAAGTCGACAACCTAAAATTTTTGTTTTTCAAAAAATGGTTTCGACAGCTTGGCGACTCCGCTGGGGAAATTTTTTTAAAAAATAAGAGAGTCGAGCCACAAAGTTGATTAATTTTAGTCTTATAGTCAAAAAAAAAAAAAATCCTCTTGCATCCATGCTTAATTGATTTAAGTACTTTAAATTATTTTGCATCATACATTACATGTACTGGATAATTTTTACCCTCTAAGTGGGAGTGAGAAGCTATTCCTTCGTGAGGTTTTCACCTTCGTATAGGATAGTGGATCACTTTTGGGATACATTAGTACCTATGCCTTCGTGAGATTTTCATCTCCGTATAGTCATAGGGAAAATGTGTCCCTCTGAACTGAACTTGATCTATATGAGCCTATAATGGGTGAGGGTCAAGGAATCTGCTGGTTCGGGTACCTTTACTTTAGAGCCAAACCGCATATAATGAACCTTAGGAGCTTGCCTTAGGTAGAACTACACTAAACCCTATTAGATGTCCTAATAGACGTTTTACTCTACCTTGATTATATGCTTGTATTTGATATTGACTCTTGTGTTTTTATTTTGTTTGCATGACATGGAATTTCATTTCATCATAAAAGGCGTTAGTTCATATTGGGTTGCTAGATAGAAAGCTTGACATGGAAAAAGGGTTTCTTGATAAAGTGGAGGACAATGCGGCTGTCCGAATTTCGTCTGAAACAACGCAGCAAGAAAAGGGTGATAGCTTGGCCGATGGGTATGTATCAGAATTATGGGATTTTACTCGCATCAGTGTAGCTCAAAACAATTTGCAGGAGTTGAAAGAAATTTGGGATCAGTGGAATAATGAGGTTAGGCAGTTATTTTACGATAATTATGGGGACTTGCCTTATTTGCTTGATGTGAAGGTAGACAAACATTTGTTTCGAGCCCTCGCCCAGTTTTGGAATCCTGCTTACAGTTGCTTCACGTTTGGGAATGTTGATTTGGTACCTACGATAGAAGAATATGTGGCTTTACTCTGATGTTCAAAGTTTCAAGTGGATAGAGTTTACTCGAGAGCGGTAAATGTGCCAACATTTTCAAAGAAGCTGATAGGTATAACAGGGATGAGTGAGCAGTGGGTCGCTGCACGAGTTAAGCAAAAGGGGGACAGCAAGTGCATTACTTGGAGGAGCTTGAAGGATGCAATTCTCACACACCCAGACTTAAGAAAGAGGTTAGATGTCTTTGCTTTAAGTATATACGGCTTGGTTGTCTTCCCTAAAGCCTTGGGGCATGTGGACGAAGGAGTCACTAATTTATTTGATCGACTTGATAAGAAGGTTACACCGATTCCGGCAATTTTGGCAGAAACTTTCAGGTCATTGAGTGCATGCCGAAAGACGGGTAGATTTATCGGATGTGCACAGCTTCTACTCGTATGGTTTCACAGTCACTTTTGGAAGGTGGATAAAGTTTCGTATCGGGTCTTCTCTGAGAATTATTCACCACTGAAAGAGATAGTTGCTACACCGAGGAGAGATGACATTTCGAAGGAAAAATGGTTGGCAATTCTTCAAAATCTTCAAGAGGAAGACGTTGAGTGGAGAGCTCCTTGGTTACTTCCAGATGAGATCCTGTATAGGTGTGGTAATTTTGATTGGGCTCCTTTATTGGGTATTTGGGGAACTGTTGGATATGCCCCATTATTGGTGCTAAGGCAATATAGGTCAAGGCAGTTTATACCTGCGACCTAAGGGATAGCTGATTGTGAATTTTCATACAAAGATGATGGTTATAGAAGGAAGATTCAAGAAATGTCCAGTGCGTGAAAGCAGACTCGCCGAATGAAGAGGTTAGCTGTGGGGCCAATGACAACTCTTGAGTATCATGGATGGTGGGCTAAAAGGACTAATGATAACACATCCAAGTTTAATCAGGAGGACAGCCAGTCAATAGAAGAGCATTTGCGAGTCATCCCTTCTGAGTTGGAAATTATAAGATAAGATTTTGAGAGGAAGAATGCGGATTTAGAGAAAAAGATAGAGCAAATGAAGAAAAGACGAACTTGAGATTGGACATAGACGTTCAGAAACTTGAAACTGAGAAATTAAGGAAAGAGAAAAACAAGGCTGAGGAGGAGCTGGGTAGTCTGAAGACGGATTATAAAAAGTTGTGTTTGTCAATGAGAACCGCCGGGCTAGGAAAAATGTCAGAACAGTGGCGAGCGGAAATCCAAGAAGAAAAGGACAAAGCTGATAGATGGGAGCAGAAATTCCAAGAGATGCAAAGGCGAAACGAGGCTTTAGAAAAGAGTTTGTCAGAAAGCCAAAAGGAAAAGGGCGAGTTAAAGGATAGGGTGATCGTGTTGGAAAGATCTCTTCGTCAGTATCGAAGCCGAAACTCTACGATAGAGTTGAAAGCAAGCCTGAGCAAGATTGAAGAAATGAAGGAAAGAATCGAAGAGCTAGAAACGGTGCTGCAAAATTGTGAGATCCAGATCAAGCAATTGAAAGTAAATGAAAGTCGTAATAATGAACAGCTCCACTACTTTCAGAGTCAAGTTAGGAGCAGAGATCATCTTATGGAGGAAGCTGTGGTCCAGATTCAAGAAGTAGCTGATTACGTACAGACTTTAGCAGTACAGGCTGACATGCTGAGTATGAAGTATGAATTAGAATCGGATCGGGGGCAAGAATTAGCTTTGTTACTTAGGAAGATTAGAGTTCTGGGTACTAGGGCAAAGTCTTATTTGTAATTCGCTTTATGTAAAGAAATTTGCTTTCTAGTAAGGTTTTCTTATATGAAATTGAATCAAAATTGATGTCTTTTTGCATTCATGCATTGCATTACTTCATATGCATTTAAAAACATTAAAGGATTCTAATTAATTCAAATCACTCCTCAGTTAATCTGGAAACCAATCAACCTACCAAACACTGCTACGGTACTCGATCGAAAACTAGATACATGGACCAAAGGCTAGAACAGTTCTAGAAGGAAATGCAAGAGCAAATGAATGAGCAACTTGAGAAGATTCAACAAAAGATGATGGATAAAATGATGGAATCTCAAGGGAGTATGATGGCTAAGTTGACTCAGTTATTGACTGGAGGAGTTGATAAAGGGAAGGGCTCGGTGCTCAACATTGAAGAAGGAGACAACGAGGGACTTGTTTATTCCTCAGGACTTACTTCTCAACAAGCGGAGATATATCCGCGCAAATCCTCCGTCACTATCAAGCCTCAAGACGGTAGTGTAACACCAATGAACTTTCAAGCTAAATTAGGCTCCAACCCTGGATACAATCTTGCTAATCCTGTTATCCCTGACTTCGATGAGAGAATCGAGAAAATGAATGGTGAATTGCCGAAACAGCTCGCAGAAAAGTATAAATGGCTGGAGGAAAAACTTAGAGCGATGGAAGGTACTGAGAGCTACCATGGAATTGATGCTAGAGAATTGAGCTTGGTTCCAGGTTTGGTACTTCCTCACAAGTTCAAAATGGCAGAGTTCGAGAAGTACAACGGAACTAGTAGCCCCGAAGCCCATATTACTATGTTCTACAGGAGGATGACTGGATATGTTAATAATGACCAGTTGCTGATACATTACTTCCAGGATAGCCTCGCAGGGGCTGCATCCAAATGGTACAATCAACTGAGCCGTACCCAGATTAATTCATGGAGAGATCTAGCACAGGCATTCTTAAAACAGTACAGCCATGTGACTGACATGGTACCTGATAGAATTACTCTGCAGAACATGGAGAAGAAGCCTGGCGAAGGTTTCAGGCAGTACGCACAGAGATGGAGGGAGGTTGCTGTCCAAGTTCAGCCATCTCTTCTAGAAAAAGAGATGACGATGCTTTTCGTTAATACATTGAAGACCCCATTTATTACGCATCTATTAGGGAGTGCTTTCAAAAGCTTTTCTGACATAATTATGAACGGGGAAATGATAGAAATGTCATCAGAAGCGGGAAAATAGATGCTGGAGAAAGTAGCAGAAGGTCGGCTTCGAAGAAGAAGGAGAACGAGGTTAACAACACAAGTTCATATTCAAAAACGATTACAGTCAATCAACCGGAAAAGATGGCTGTTAACCAGCAGGGATCATCAAAGCAGAGATCTGACACAAGACAAAACACAGAGAAGCTTCAATTTACGCCAATTCCAATGTCGTATAGGGAGCTATATCAGAATCTATTCAATGCACACGTGGTTGCCCCTCACCACTTAAAACCTCTGCAACCTCCATACCCCAAGTGGTACGATGCAAGCGCGTAGTGCGATTATCACGCGGGAATTGTGGGGCATTCTATAGAACATTGTACGACGTTCAAGAAGCTGGTAGAAAGGCTTATAAGCATGGGCGTGGTTAAATTGGATGATTCGCCTAGTACAGAGAATCCGTTACCTAATCATAATGATAATGGAGTGAATATGATAGGTGGGAGCATGGGTAGAAAAATTAAGGAAGACATAGCAGAAGTAAAAATTCCTCTAAGGTAGGTCTGGAGAAATATGGTAGAAAGGGGACTGATTGTTCTGAATTCAAAGAAAAGCTTCAAAAGTGTGGAAAACCACTGTGAGTTCCATCACGAGGAGGGACACGAAATTCAGGAATGCACAGAATTCAGAGCCTTGGTTCAAGGCCTGATGAATAATAAGGAAATAAATTTTATGAAGAAGTTAAGGAGGAAGGGAGCATTTGCACATCTGAATCCTCGAAGGTTCCAAGAGTAGCACAGCCTGTGGTCGTCATCTCACGACCAAAGAAGGATGAAGTGAGAACGCCAGTAGTGCCAAGGATCATAATAAAGAAACTTGCAACCTTTTCTTACCAAGACAGTAGGAAGGTTCCATGGAACTACGAGTGCAATACAACTGTCCCTGGGAAAGAGACTACAAAGGACCAGTGTGTGAGTGCCAATCCAAAATCTATGAAAGGGGCCATAATAGGGGAGCAAAAAGAGAAGATAGTTGAGCCAGTGAAGGAGGAAGAAGCCGTGGAATTCCTCAAATTTTTGAAGCATGGTGAGTATAATGTCGTTGAGCAGTTGCATAAACAACCGGCTCGCATATCTGTACTAGCCTTACTCTTGAATTCAGAAGTACATCGAGATGCGCTGATGAAGATGCTAAATGAGACCTATGTGTCCAAAGATATTTCTGTCAGTAAACTAGATCGGTTGGTCAATAATATCAGTGCTGATAATTTCATATTTTTCAATGATGATGAAATACCTCCTGGGGGCATGGGATCTACCAAAGCTTTGCATATCACTGCACGATGCAAGGGGCATATTTTGCCAGGAGTACTGATTGACAATGGATCGCTTTGAACGTATTGCCATTATTCACACTTAACAGGCTACCCATAGACAGTTCGCACATGAAAACATGTCAAAATGTAGTGAGGGCGTTTGACGGTACAGAAAGGAAGGTCATGGGGAGAATTGAGATACACCCTATTGATTGGTCCAACAGTTTATGAGGTAGATTTTATTGTAATGGACATTAAACTTTCCTATAATTGTTTATTAGGAAGGCCATGGATACATTCGGCGGGAGCAGTACCGTCATCATTACATCAGATGTTGAAGTTAGTCTCAGATGGCCGGCTAGTGACAATAAATGCCGAAGAGGATATAATAGCAGCTGTATCCACTGAAATGCCATATGTGGAAACCAATGACGAGTCCGTAGAATGCTCATTTCGGTCTTTAAAGTTTGTAAATGCGGCATTTGTTCCTGAAGGAAACAAAATTTTGGTGCCAAAATTATCTAAAATTACAGAAATGGGTTTACAGTTGTTGGTGGGAAAAGGAGCTTTACCCGGAAGAGGGCTAGGGAGATATCTTCAAGGGAGGACTGAGGTTCCAGTGCTGAAAGAAAAGCAAGATCATTTTGGCTTAGGATACAGGCCAGATAAAGGACAGAGGAGGAAGGAGATAGAGAAAAGGTAGGAAAGAAGAAGGGCGCGTTTAAATGGGGAGGAAGCTAAGTGGGAGCCAATGATAATTCCCCACATATCCAAAACTTTCGTATCTGGAGGAGTTATTCATCAGGAGAGAAGGAAATCGGTTGAGGAAAGCATCGAGGAGACGTTGGGAAATATGCACATTAATGCCATTCATGAGCATGAGAATGAAGAGAGAAGTTGACTAGACATTCGTCCTTATGAGCCTGGGAGTGTTCTAGACAATTGGACTGTGGAAGAAATATCTAAAGTCTTTAGAACTGTCTTAGAGTAATATTCAGAACAAACTTGTTGTTTTAGCCTAGAAATAACAAGAACTCTTTTGTGAAATAGGCTTATGTTTAAATATCATTATTTTAATAAAATATATTTTTGCAATTGTTTTGAGTAAATATTCTTTCATTCTTTCCATATGCCTAAATATATTCTTTCATTACACAAATAATTGTACACAAATTCATACATTCTTTTGTAACCATAATAGGTCTCTATGTATCAATGACATGAATGACGCTGCTACGAGCTCAGAGTGTCCTTTTGAACGAAACGTGTGTTTAGAGGATCGCATGACTTTGAAGGTGATAAAGATGGTGGTTTATCTTTGGACTTGTTGAGGATGGTAGAACAAGAGGAAAGGCAAATCCTACCTTACAAAGAGTCAGTAGAAATTGTGAGCTTGGAAGAAGAGAAGGAGGTGAAGATCGGAACTGAAATTCTCGCAAAGACAAGACGAGACCTCATTGAATTACTCCAGGAATTCAAAGATGTCTTCGCATGGTCATACCAGGATATGCCTGGATTGAGTGCTGACATTGTAGTGCATCGCTTACCTATAAAAGAGGATTGCAAACCAGTTCAACAGAAGCTCAGAAGAATAAGGCCTGATATTGTGCTCAAAATAAAAGAGGAGGTTAAGAAACAGTTTGATGCTGGGTTTTTACAGGAGGTCAAATATTCTGAGTGGGTAGCCAATATCGTCCCAGTCCCTAAAAAAGATGGAAAAGTACGAATGTGCGTAGATTACAGGGATTTGAATAAAGCAAGCCCAAAGGACAACTTCCCATTGCCACATATTGACACTCTAGTGGATAATACGGCGGGATTTTTGTTGTTTTCTTTTATGGATGGGTTCTCAAGATATAATCAGATAAAGATGCATCCATAAGATATGGGAAAGACTACGTTCATTACTTTATGGGGAACGTTTTGCTATAAGGTGATGCCATTCGGATTAAAGAACGCGGGAGCAACATATCAGAGAGCCATGGTAGCCTTGTTCCATGAGATGATGCACAAAGAAATCGAGGTGTACGTTGATGATATGATTGCTAAATCCAGAACAGAGGAGGAACATGTGCAGGTCCTGAGAAGATTGTTCTTAAGATTAAGGAAGTTTCAACTCAAGCTTAATCCGACAAAATGCACTTTCGGAGCCAGATCAGGAAAATTGTTGGGCTTCGTAGTTAGTGAAAAAGGAATCGAGATTGATCCAGACAAAGTCAAGGCAATACGAGATTTATCGCCACCACGTACCCAGAAAGAAGTTCGAAGTTTCTTAGGAAGATTGAATTACATTGCTCGGTTTATTTCACAGTTGACCGAGAAATGTGATCCCATATTTCGCCTTTTAAAGAAACATAATCCTGATGTCTGGAATGAAGAATGCCAGAAGGCCTTTGAAAAGATAAAGCAATACTTAACCAATACTCTGGTTCTGTCACCACCCAGCCCAGATAGACCCTTGATTTTGTATTTAACGGTGTTCAACAACTCCATGGGATGCGTGTTGGGTCAACATGATGTGACTGAAAAGAAGAAAAAGGCGATTTACTATCTCAGCAAGAAATTTACTGATTGTGAGATGAGATATTTGCCTATCGAAAAATTGTGTTGCGCCTTGATTTGGACAACCAAGAGGTTGAGGCAATACTTACTCTATCATACGAGTTGGCTGATTTCAAAATTAGACACTTTGAAGTATATGATGGAGTCAACAGCATTGAATGGAAGAATGGCTAGATGGCAAATCTTGCTTGCTGAGTTTGATATCGTATATGTAAGTCAGAAGGCCATTAAGGGGAGTGCGATAGCAGATTTCTTGGCTCGCAGGGCTTTGGAGGATTATGAGCCTCTGGACTTAATTTCCCGAATGAAGATTTGATGTATATGGCAAATGCTGAAGAGGATCCCCAAGAAAATCACTCTTGGAGATTAAATTTTGACGGAGCATCGAATGCACTGGGCAATGGGATTGGGCCAGTTCTGGTGTCTCCGAATGGAGATTATCATCCTTTCACCAGTAAGTTGGACTTCGATTGCACTAATAATATGGCTGAGTATGAAGCTTGCATCATGGGGATTCGAGCAGCTATAGAATGGAAGATTAAGATACTAGAAGTATATGGAGACTCAGCATTGGTAATTTATCAATTAAAAGGGGATTGGGAAACGAGAGATCCCAAGTTGATCCGTTATCGGAGATTGGTTCTAGAATTAATTGAAGAGTTTGACAGCATTACCTTTTGTTATCTTCCACGGGAAGAAAATCAGATGGCTGATGCTCTTGCTACTCTAGCTTCCATGATTAAAGTCAATCAGTTAGAGGACATGAAGCCCATTCAAATTAGTATTTATGAGATCCCAGCTCACTGTTACGGCATTGAAGAGGTTGAGAATGATAATCGTCCCTCGTACCAAGATATATTGCTATATGTGAAGAATCGTGACTATCCTAATCAGGCAACAGAGAATGATAAGAGGACACTGAGGAGATTAGCTATTGACTATGTCTTAGATGGAGAAATCCTATACAAAAGTGGAAAGGATCAAGTATTGTTGAGGTGCATGGACGCTGTAGAGGCTAAGGAAATTTTAGAAGAGGTCCATGAGGGTGTTTGTGGAACGCACGCTAATGGATTTACCATGGCTAGACAGATTATGAGATTCGGATATTACTGGTCTACCATGGAAAGAGATTACATCAATCATGCCAAGAAATGCCATAAATGCCAAATTTATGGGGATAAAATACACGCACCTCCTTCTCCTCTTCATGTCATGACTTCTCCATGGCCTTTCTCCATGTGGGGTATGGACGTCATTGGACCAATATCACCAAAGGCTTCTAATGGACATCGTTTCATTTTTGTGGTTATTGACTATTTCACTAAGTGGGTAGAAGCAGCCTCATATGCTAATGTCACGAAGTCAGCAGTCAGTAAGTTTTTGAAGAAGGAGATCATATGTCGATATGGAATGCCTGAAAGAATCATATCTGATAATGCGCTGAATCTGAATAACAGTACAATAGCGGAAGTCTGCGATCAGTTCAACATTAGACACCATAATTCATCACCTTATCACCCAAAAATGAATGGTGTAGTGGAAGCGGCAAACAAAAATATCAAGAAAATCGTGGCGAAAATGGCTGAAACTTACAAAGATTGGCATGAGAAGTTACCTTTCGCTTTTCTGGCTTACCGAACATCTGTCAGGACTTCTACTGGGGCAACACCTTTTTCTTTGGTTTATGGAATGGAGGCAGTCTTACCCATTGAGGTTGAAATTCCTTCTCTCCGGGTATTGGCTGAGTTAAAATTGGATGAAGCCGAATGGATCCAATCTCAGTATGATCAGTTGAACTTGATTGAAGAGAAAAGATTAAAAGCTATTCGTCATGGTCAAATGTATCAGAAGTGAATGATGCGAGCTTATAATAAAAAGGTTCGTCCTAGAGAATTTCATGAAGGGGATTTGGTTTTGAAAAAGATCCTCCCTTTACAAAAGGATTTCAGAGGGAAATGGATGCCAAACTGGGAAGGACCTTATGTTGTGAAAAAGGCTTTTTCTGGAGGTGCTTTGATTTTTAGTGAAATGGATGGCAAAAATCTTCCGAATCCTGTAAATTCAGACTCGGTTAAGAAATATTTCACTTGAAGAAAGGGAGGAATCAAAGTGAAAACCCGCAAAGGGCGCTCTGATTTTCAAAAAAAAAAAGGAGAGGCCAAGGTGAAAACCTGAAAAGGGCGGCTCAAACATTGTCAGATTGGGGCATATGGTGATCTTGTTTCACTAAAGTCAACAATAAAATGATGTACAACATCTTGGGGCATTGGCAAAGTACTGTAGATCCCCTAAACACATGTTAAATTCAGAATGGTTCTTGGCTTGCACGAAGAAGTTCAAGCGGCGATATCTAAAGCACCTAGTCTTCATAATATTTGTACCAAGTTCTTGGTTCTTATAAATATTTCATTTTTTGCTGTTCTTGAATACTTTTCTTTTCAGGACACTTACTATCAATAAATTCTTGAATTAATTCATCTCTTACTCAGTATTTTTGATCTTTGCACAAACATGTCGCATTAGAATAATGATTGATGGACTAATAAACTTTCACAAAAGAAGTTTTGTATATTACTTTGGGAATTTCTAAATAATTTAGTAACCTGAAATAGGACTATTGGTTAGAACGCCCCAAGTTCAAAAGTCTAAATTAAGACCGCCTTTTCGGATTTGGATAGTGAATGAGACAGCAAGAAGTCTGGAGGGGGTAGGAAGAAATCCCCTATGGAAAGAATGCTCTTCATTTGGGCATGAGCATTTGGTAGGACCCCTGAGAGTGGTGTAAACAAATTTCATATTCTGTATCCTTGAATTACGATAGGAGAAGATTGAGAAAAGTCAAATTTTCCTACTCTTAAGTTACGGTGGAAGGAATGTAGTACAAATTCTGCCTTCTAGAGGGTTGTGCATTAAAAGTGCACAATGGGAGGCAATTTAATTAAGTATTTCTTTGGAGATATCAGCCAAGCAAAAGGCGTCAGCGACAAAGCCTTAATAAACTTGAAGAAATGATAATTCTCGAAAAATGACATTCTGCATGCATTCAAGTGTCATTCATACACGTCTAGTTAGGAGCATTTGATTCATTCTGATCATGACATCCTAATTTCTAGGCATAATTAACAGATTTTTACAGGTCATGTTCCCCAGAGAACAGATCGGTAACTAGTAGTCTTATCTCCCTGAAGTTGCAGTGGAGCAGACTAAGCAAGCAAGTCTTATCCTCCTACAGTTGCAGTGAGGCAGACTGAAGATGGCAAATCTTATCTCCCTAAAGTTGCAGTGGAGCGGATTGGAGCCGATAATCCTATCTCCCTGAAGTTGCAGTGGAGTGGATTAAATTACAGGTCTTATCTCCCTAAACAGTAGTGGAACAGATCAAAGACGGCAAATGTTATCTTTCCAAGATAGTGGGAAGTAGATTTAAGCCACCAAGCCTTGTCTCCCTGAGCAGCAGCGGAGAAGGTTGAAGATTGTAGATCTTATCTCCCTAAGCAGTAGTGGAGCAGATCGAAGACGGCGAAACTTATCTTTCCAAGATAGTGGGAAGCAAATTTAAGCCACCAAGCCTTATCTTCCTGAGCAGCAGCGGAGAAAGTTGAAGATTGTAGATCTTATCTCCCTAAGCAGTAGTTGAGCAGATCGAAGACAACGAATCTTATCTTTCCAAGATAGTGGGAAGCAGATTTAAGCCACCAACCCTTGCCTCCCTGAGCAGCAGCGGAGAAGGTTGAAGATTGTAGATCTTATCTCCCTAAGCAGTAGTAGAGCAGATCGAAGACGGCGAATCTTATCTTTCCAAGATAGTGGGAAGCAGATTTAAGCTACCAAGCCTTGTCTCCCTGAGCAGCAGCGGAGAAGGTTGAAGATTGTAGATCTTATCTCCCTAAGCAGTAGTGGAGCAGATCGAAGACGGCAAATCTTATCTTTCCAAGATAGTGGGAAGCAGATTTAAGCCACCAAGCCTTGTCTCCCTGAGCAGCAGCGGAGTAGGTTGAAAATGGTAGATCTTATCTCTCTAAGCAGTAGTAGAGCAGATCGAAGATGGCAAATCTTATCTTTCCAAGATAGTGGGAAGCAGATTTAAGCCACCAAGCCTTGTCTCCCTAAGCAGCAGCAGAGTAGGTTGAAAATTGTAGATCTTATCTCCCTAAACAATAGTGGAGCAGATCGAAGACGGCAAATCTTATCTTTCCAAGATAGTGGGAAGCAGATTTAAGCCACCAAGCCTTGTCTCCCTGAGCAACAGCGGAGTAGGTTAAAAATTGTAGATCTTATCTCCCTAAGCAGTAGTGGAACAGATCGAAGACGGCAAATCTTATCTTTCCAAGATAGTGGGAAGCAGATTTAAGCCACCAAGCCTTGTCTCCCTGAGCAGCAACGGAGTAGGTTGAAAATTGTAGATCTTATCTCCCTAAGCAACAGTGGAGCAAATCGAAGACGAAAAATCTTAACTTTCCAAGATAGTGGGAAGCAGATTTAAGCCACCGAATCCTATTTCCCTGAAGTTGCAGTGGAGCAGATTAAATCTTCCTGAAGTTGCAGTGGAGTGGATTGAAGTTCCAAAGCCTACACTTTGGAAGACGCAGAAAGTCAGAATGAGGCTGAATAAGAAGAGGGCCAAGGTCTAGAATGACCGGGCAAAATCGAGCATTTTTTTTGAATCTTTGCTCTATTCCTGTTACACGATAACAAGCAAAGAGGGGCAGCTGTAATACCCGATTTTGGCTCGGGTCTAAAAGGCTCTTAGCAAACAAATAAAAAATAAATAAATAATAGAGTCCAAATTGCAGCGGGCCAATGCGGCCTAAACTCAAAATACATGGCCTGATTACAAACGGTGGCCAGATTACATATAGCCTGAAATAAAATGAAGGCCCAAATACAGTGGCCCAAGACAGAGGATGAAACCCTAGGGTTTCTAATCTTCAACAGCGCCGCAACCGAGCCTCCAAATCTCTGCATCTTCGCCTGCAAGAAATAAACACAAAAGGAAACAAAAATCAAAGATCACAGATCAATAAGATACTGAATGTGATTTGTTTCCCTATTTTTATTATTATCACGGCTATAAGAAGCCTTTGAATATACTGTAATGGGGGCCCGATTTCGAAATCAAAAATCAAACTACTACTTTCGCAATATCAAAAGCAAAAATCGAAGCAAAGGTTGTTACTTGCAATTTTTATTTATTTTCTATTGTTATATATATTTTATTATTTATATACATACGAATAAAATAAAATAAGGGAAAAGAAAGAAACCACCTATGTTTTAAGCCCCAGATCGCCGTGGATGGCTGAGAGTGTCGTCTCCGATGAAAGACGACCGGAAGCCGAAAGGTTTCTCTGCTTTTAGGGGCCCCTTTTGTTAATATTTTGCCAGATTTGCGCCCGGATCTAGGCTTAGAGGGTTGAGAAGGTTAAAAAGGGATTTTTTTTCTTTCCCGACCACCGCAGACGGTGGTGCCGACGCAGGAGATCGGCGGCAGTGCGGTGGCCGGCGAAGGGCCGATGACCAACTGATGGCCAGAGGACAGACCGGGGGAGAGAATTCTTTAGGTTTTTTTTTGGTTTTTTTATTCGGTATTGGAAATAATTTTTTTTGAGATATTGGGGGTTTATATAAAGCACCAAAACGGTGCCGTTTTGGAGAGCCCCAGATGCCTAAAACGGCGTTGTTTTGAGGAGGCCGACCCGACTCCAACCCGACCCTGCCTAGGATTCGCGTGTTTTTTAGTGGAGGGGTAAATTGCATTTTTAGCCCCTCCGCCTTTTAGTATATTTTCAATTTGGTTTTTTTTTATCTTTTAAATTCGACCTTTAATTTATTTTAAATTCCAATTTAATCCTTTTGAACGGCGCCGTTTTAGAGGAGAAGGGAAAATTGCCCTTCCAGCCCCTCTATGTAATTCGCGCGTTCAATTTGGGCCTCCAGACTTTATTTATTTGCAAATTCACCCCTTTTTTTACTTGCGACCCAATTTAGTCCTTTTTCCATATTTTTCTTAAAATCAATATTTTTGATAATTTTTTTTATGAAATTATTATTATTATTATATATATATGTTTCTTTTTGTATGTATTTATACCTTAAAAAACTGATATTTTTCGTATATTTATAGACACATGTTTTATTTAATTAATTTTGATATTATTTTAATTATTTTAAACTTATATATTTTTATGTGTACATGTATATATTTTGTTTTGTTTTATTTTAATCATTTGTCTATTGATTTAGGTTTACATATTTTTATTATTATCTTGCCCATTTATTTGATATTTTGCATGACATTACTCTATTTATTTGTTTATATATTTGCATTATTTCTATGCTATCGTAATATTTATTATTGCATTATATATTTAATGTAGCATAACATTACATTTTTTACTGGATTTTTAAAATCAAACTTTTTCAAAATGGAGATAATGCTTGTATTTAGGATTTTCAAGAAAATTGAACCCTAACGTATTGGGTTCTGATTTTCTTCGTTAAATCTAACATTCGAGCATTCTTCTTTAATCAAAAATAAGAGTTCATTATTGGGAATTCAGCACGTTGTGTCCTAACGTATTGGATGTGACGCATTGATTTCTCGAAATGAAGATTTTTTCTAAAGAATAATAAAGGAAATATTCCGAGTTTGGGATTTTAAAGGAATTGTGCCCTAACGTATTGGGCCGCGATTTCTTAAATCTTGAATAAATGGATATTCTTTTAATCAAAAATAAAAGTTCATTGTTGGGAATTCAACACGTTGTGTCCTAACGTATTGGATGTGACGTATTGATTTCTTGAAATGAAGATTTTTCCTAAACAATAATAAAGGAAATATTCCGAGTTTGGGATTTTAAAGGAATTGTGCCCTAACGTATTGGGCCGCGATTTCTTAAATCTTGAATAAATGGATATTCTTTTAAATTTTATTGAATGAGTATTTCGGCCTAATTCATTTTTGAGGAAATTAGGATGTCGTGCCCTAACGCATTGAATGTGGCATTTTCTTTCTCTGAGATGATAAGGGTCTTAATAAGTAACTTTTTTTTTAAGTTTTTGCTAAGGATTATATTTTTCAAATTTCTGACATTAAGACACTAATTAATTAACTAGGTACCAATTTTGGGCGTTACGAGGGTGCTAATCCTTCCTCGTATGTAACTGACTCCCGGATCCGTTTTTCTAAAACTTGTAGACCAAAGCCGTTTTTTTAGGTGATCCAATCACACCTCAATAAAAGATTGGTGGCGACTCCTAATTTTCATTTTTTAAAAGTCGACAACCTAAAATTTTTGTTTTTCAAAAAACGGTTTCGACAGCTTGGCGACTCCGCTGGGGAAATTTTTTAAAAAAATAAGAGAGTCGAGCCACAAAGTTGATTAATTTTAGTCTTATAGCCAAAAAAATTCGTTTTAAAAAAAATCCTCTTGCATCCATGCTTAATTGATTTAAGTACTTTAAATTATTTTGCCTCATACATTACATGTACTGGATAATTTTTACCCTCTAAGTGGGAGTGAGAAGCTATTCTTTGTGAGGTTTTCACCTTCGTATAGGATAGTGGATCGCTTTCAGGATACATTAGTACCTATGCCTTCGTGAGATTTTCATCTCCATATAGTCATAGGGAAAATGTGTCCCTCTGAACTGAACTTGATCTATATGAGCCTATAATGGGTGAGGGTCAAGGAATCTACTGGTTCGGGTACCTTTACTTTAGAGTCAAACCACATATAATGAACCTTAGGAGCTTGCCTTAGGTAGAACTACACTAAACCCTAGTAGATGTCCTAATAGACGTTTTACTCTTCCTTGATTATATGCTTTATTTGATATTGACTCTTGTGTTTTTATTTTGTTTGCATGACATGGCATTTCATTTCATCATAAAAGGCGTCAGTTCAGATTCGGTTGCTAGATAGAAAGCTTGACATGGAAAAAGGGTTTCTTGATAAAGTAGAGGACAATGCGGCTGTCTGAATTTGGTCTGAAACAACGCAGCAAGAAAAGGGTGATAGCTTGGCCGATGGGTATGCATTAGAATTATGGGATTTTACTCCCATCAGTGTAGCTCAAAACAATTTGCAGGAGTTGAAAGAAATTTGGGATCAGTGGAATAATGAGTTTAGGCGGTTATTTTACGACAATTATGGGACTTGCCTTATTTGCTTGATGTGAAGGTAGACAAACATTTGTTTCGAGCCCTCGCCCAGTTTTAGAATCCTGCTTACAGTTGCTTCATGTTTGGGAATGTCGATTTGGTACCTACGATAGAAGAATATGTGGCTTTACTCCGATGTTCAAAGTTTCAAGTGGATAGAGTTTACTCGAGAGCGGTAAATGTGCCAACATTTTCAAAGAAGCTGATAGGTATAACAGGGATGAGTGAGCAGTAGGTCGCTGCACGAGTTAAGCAAAAGGGGGACAATAAGTGCATTCCTTGGAGGAGCTTGAAGGATGCAATTCTCACACACCCAGACGTAAGAAAGAGGTTAGATGTCTTTGCTTTAAGTATATACGGCTTGGTTGTCTTCCCTAAAGCCTTGGGGCATGTGGACGAAAGAGTCACTGATTTATTTGATCGACTTGATAAGAAGGTTACACCGATTCCGGCAATTTTGGTAGAAACTTTCAGGTCATTGAGTGCTTGCCGAAAGACGGGTGAGGGTAGATTTATCGGATGTGCACAGCTTCTACTCGTATGGTTTCACAGTCACTTTTGGAAAGTGGATAAAGTTTCGTATCGGGTCTTCTCTGAGAATTATTCACCACTGAAAGAGATAGTTGCTACACCGAGGAGAGATGACATTTCGAAGGAAAAATGGTTGGCAATTCTTCAAAATCTTCAAGAGGAAGACGTTAAGTGGAGAGCTCCTTGGTTACTTCCAGATGAGATCCTGTATAGGTGTGGTAATTTTGATTGGGCTCCTTTATTGGGTATTTGGGGAACTGTTGGATATGCCCCATTATTGGTGCTAAGGCAATATAGGTTAAGGCAGTTTATACCTGCGACCCAAGGGATAGTTGATTGTGAATTTTCATACAAAGATGATGGTTATAGAAGGAAGATTCAAGAAATGTCCAGTGCGTAGAAGCAGACTCGCCGAATGAAGAGGTTAGCTATGGGGCCAATGACAACTCTTGAGTATCATGGATGGTGGGCTAAAAGGATTAATGATAACACATCTAAGTTTAATCAGGAGGACAGCCAGTCAATAGAAGAGCATTTGCGAGTCATCCCTTCTGAGTTGGAAATTATAAGACAAGATTTTGGGAGGAAGAATGCAGATTTAGAGAAAAAGATAGAGCAAATGGAGGAAGAAAAGACGAACTTGAGATTGGACATTGACGTTCAGAAACTTGAAACTGAGAAATTAAGGAAAGAGAAAAACAAGGCTGAGGAGGAGCTGGGTAGTCTGAAGACAGATTATAAAAAGTTACGTTTGTCAATGAGAACTACCGGGCTAGGAAAAACGTCAGAACAGTAGCAAGCGGAAATCCCAGAAGAAAAGGACAAAGTTGATAGATGGGAGCAGAAATTCCAAGAGATGCAAAGGCGAAACGAGGCTTTAGAAAAGAGTTTGTCAGAAAGCCAAAAGGAAAAAGGCGAGTTAAAGGATAGGGTGATCGTGTTGGAAAGATCTCTTCGTCAGTATCAAAGCCGAAACTCTACGATAGAGTTGAAAGCAAGCCTGAGCAAAATTGAAGAAATGAAGGAAAGAATCGAAGAGCTAGAAATGGTGCTGCAAAATTGTGAGATCTAGATCAAGCAATTGAAAGTAAATGAAAGTCGTAATAATGAACAGCTCCACTACTTTCAGAGTCAAGTTAGGAGTAGAAATCATCTTATGGAGGAAGCTGTGGTCTAGATTCGAGAAGTAGCTGATTACATACAGACTTTAGCAGTACAGGCTGACATGCTGAGTATGAAGTATGAATTAGAATCGGATCGGGGGCAAGAATTAGCTTTGTTACTTAGGAAGATTAGAGTTCTGGGTACTAGGGCAAAGTCTTATTTGTAATTCGCTTTATGTAAAGAAATTTGCTTTCTAGTAAGGTTTTCTTATATGAAATTGAATCAAAATTGACGTCTTTTTGCATTCATGCATTGCATTACTTCATATGCATTTAAAAACATTAAAGGATTCTAATTAATTCAAATTACTCCTCAGTTAATCTGGAAACCAATCAACCTACCAAACACTACTACGGTACTCGATCGAAAACTAGATACATGGACCAAAGGCTAGAACAGTTCTAGAAGGAAATGCAAGAGCAAATGAATGAGCAACTTGAGAAGATTTAACAAAAGTTGATGAATAAAATGATGGAATCTCAGGGGAGTATGATGGCTAAGTTAACTCAGTTATTGACTGGAGGAGTTGATAAAGGGAAGGGCACGGTGCTCAACATTGAAGAAGGAGACAACGAGGGACTTGTTTATTCCTCAGGACTTACTTCTCAACAAGTGGAGATATATCCACGCAAATCCTCCGTCACTATCAAGCCTAAAGACGGTAGTGTAACACCAATAACTTTCAAGCTAGATTAGGCTCCAACCCTGGAGATAATCTTGCTAATCCTGTTATCCCTGACTTCGACGAGAGAATCGAGAAAATAATGGTGAATTGCTGAAATAGCTCACAGAAAAGTATAAATGGCTGGAGGAAAAACTTAGAGCGATGGAAGGTACTGAGAGCTACCATGGAATTGATGCTAAAGAATTGAGCTTGGTTCCAGGTTTGGTACTTCCTCACAAGTTCAAAATGACAGAGTTCGAGAAGTACAACAGAACTAGTAGCCCCGAAGCCCATATTACTATGTTCTACAGGAGGATGACTGGATATGTTAATAATGACTAGTTGCTGATACATTACTTCCAGGATAGCCTCGCAGGGGCTGCATCCAAATGGTACAATCAACTGAGCCGTACCCAGATTAATTCATGGAGAGATCTAGCACAGGCATTCTTAAAACAGTACAGCCATGTCACTGACATGGTACCTGATAGAATTACTCTACAGAACATAGAGAAGAAGCCTGACGAAGGTTTCAGGCAGTACGCACAGAGATGGAGGGAGGTTGCTGTTCAAGTTCAGCCATCTCTTCTAGAAAAAGAGATGACGATGCTTTTTGTTAATACATTGAAAACCCCATTTATTACGCATCTATTAGGGAGTGCTTTCAAAAGCTTTTCTGGCATAATTATGAACGGGGAAATGATAGAAAATGTCATCAGAAGCGGGAAAATAGATGCTGGAGAAAGTAGCAGAAGGTCAGCTTCGAAGAAAAAGGAGAACGAGGTTAACAACACAAGTTCATATTTAAAAACGATTACAGTCAATCAACCGGGAAAGATGGCTGTTAACCAGCAGGGATCATCAAAGCAGAGATCTGACATAAGACAAAACACAGAGAAGCTTCAATTTACGCCAATTCTAATGTCGTATATGGAGCTATATCAGAATCTATTCAATGCACACGTGGTTGCCCCTCACCACTTAAAACCTCTGCAACCTCCATACCCCAAGTGGTACGATGCAAGCGCGTAGTGCGATTATCACGCGGGAATTGTAGGGCATTCTATAGAACATTGTACGACGTTTAAGAAGCTGGTAGAAAGGCTTATAAGCATGGGCGTGGTTAAATTGGATGATTCACCTAGTACAGAGAATCCGTTACCTAATCATAATGATAATGGAGTGAATATGATAGGTGGGAGCATGGGTAGAAAAATTAAGGAAGACATAGCAGAAGTAAAAATTCCTCTAAGGTAGGTCTGGAGAAATATGGTAGAAAGGGGACTGATTGTTCTGAATTCAGAGAAAAGCTTCAAAAGGGTGGAAAACCACTGTGAGTTCCATCACGAGGAGGGACACGAAATTCAGGAATGCACAGAATTCAGAGCCTTGGTTCAAGGCCTGATGAATAATAAGGAAATAAAATTTTATGAAGAAGTTAAGGAGGAAGGGAGCATTTGCACATCTGAATCCTCGAAGGTTCCAAGAGTAGCACAGCCTGTGGTCGTCATCTTACGACTAAAGAAGGATGAAGTGAGAACGCCAGTAGTGCCAAGAATCATAATAAAGAAACCTGCAACCTTTTCTTACCAAGACAGTAGGAAGGTTCCATGGAACTACGAGTGCAATACAACTGTCCCTGGGAAAGAGACTACAAAGGACCAGTGTGTGAGTGCCAATCCAAAATCTATGAAAGGGGAAATAATAGGGGAGCAAAAAGAGAAGATAGTTGAGCCAGTGAAGGAGGAAGAAGTCGTGGAATTCCTCAAATTTTTGAAGCATGGTGAGTATAATGTCATTGAGCAGTTGCATAAACAACCGGCTCGCATATCTGTACTAGCCTTACTCTTGAATTCAGAAGTACATCGAGATGCGCTGATGAAGATGCTAAATGAGACCTATGTGTCCAAAGATATTTCTGTCAGTAAACTAGATCGGTTGGTCAATAATATCAGTGCTGATAATTTCATATTTTTCAATGATGATGAAATACCTCCTGGGGGCATGGGATCTACCAAAGCTTTGCATATCACTGCACGATGCAAGGGGCATATTTTGCCATGAGTACTGATTGACAATGGATCAGCTTTGAACGTATTGCCATTATTCACACTTAACAGGCTACCCATAGACAGTTCGCACATGAAAACATGTCAAAATGTAGTGAGGGCGTTTGACGGTATAGAAAGGAAGGTCATGGGGAGAATTGAGATACCCCTATTGATTGGTCCAACAGTTTATGAGGTAGATTTTATTGTAATGGACATCAAACCTTCCTATAATTGTTTGTTAGGAAGGCCATGGATACATTCGGCGGGAACAGTACCGTCATCATTACATCAGATGTTGAAGTTAGTCTCAGATGGCCGGCTAGTGACAATAAATGCCGAAGAAGATATAATAGCAGCTGTATCCACTGAAACGCCATATGTGGAAACCAATGACGAGTCCGTAGAATGCTCATTTCGGTCTTTAGAGTTTGTAAATGCGGCATTTGTTCCTAAAGGAAACAAAATTTTGGTGCCAAAATTATTTAAAACTACAGAAATGGGTTTACAGTTGTTGGTGGGAAAAGGAGCTTTACCCGGAAGAGGGCTAGGGAGATATCTTCAAGGGAAGATTGAGGTTCCAGTGCTGAAAGAAAAGCAAGATCATTTTGGCTTAGGATACAGGCCAGATAGAGGACAGAGGGGAAGGGGATAGAGAAAAGGCAAGAAAGAAGAAGGGCGCATTTAAACGGGGAGGAAGCTAAGTGGGAGCCAATGATAATTCCCCACATATCCAAAACTTTAGTATCTGGAGGAGTTATTCATCAGGAGAGAAGGAAATCGATTGAGGAAAGCATCGAGGAGACGTTGGGAAATATGCACATTAATGCCATTCATGAGCATGAGAATGAAGAGAGAAGTTGGCTAGACATTCGTCCTTATGAGCCTGGGAGTGTTCTAGACAATTGGACTGCAGAAGAAATATCTAAAGTCTTTAGAACTGTCTTAGAGTAATATTCAGAACAAACTTGTTGTTTTAGCCTAGAAATAACAATAACTCTTTTGTGAAATAGGCTTATGTTTAAATACCATTATTTTAATAAAATACATTTTTGCAATTGTTTTGAGTAAATATTCTTTCATTCTTTCCATATGCCTAAATATATTCTTTCATTACACAAATAATTGTACACAAATTCATACATTCTTTTGTAACCATAATAGGTCTCTGTGTATCAATGACATGAATGACGCTGCTACGAGCTCAGAGTGCCCTTTTGAACGAAACGTGTGTTTAGAGGGATCGCATGACTTTGAAGGTGATAAAGATGGTGGTTTATCTTGGACTTGTTGAGGATGGTAGAACAAGAGGAAAAGCAAATCCTACCTCACAAAGAGTCAGTAGAAATTGTGAGCTTGGAAGAAGGGAAGGAGGTGAAGATCGGAACTGAAATTCTCGCAAAGACAAGACGAGACCTCATTGAATTACTCCAGGAATTCAAAGATGCCTTCGCATGGTCATACCAGGATATGCCTGGATTGAGTGCAGACATTGTAGTGCATCGCTTACCTATAAAAGAGGATTGCAAACCAGTTCAACAGAAGCTCAGAAGAATAAGGCCTGATATTGTGCTCAAAATAAAAGAGGACGTTAAGAAACAGTTTGATGCTGGGTTTTTACAGGAGGTCAAATATTCTAAGTGGGTAGCCAATATCGTCCCAGTCCCTAAAAAAGATGGAAAAGTACGAATGTGCGTAGATTACAGGGATTTGAATAAAGCAAGCTCAAAGGACAACTTCCCATTGCCACATATTGACACTCTGGTGGATAATACGGCGGGATTTTTGCTGTTTTCTTTTATGGATGGGTTCTCAGGATATAATCAGATAAAGATGCATCCAGAAGATATGGGAAAGACTACGTTCATTACTTTATGGGGAACGTTTTGCTATAAGGTGATGCCATTCGGATTAAAGAACGCGGGAGCAACATATCAGAGAGCCATGGTAGCCTTGTTCCATGATATGATGCACAATGAAATCGAGGTGTACGTTGATGATATGATTGCCAAATCCAAAACAGAGGAGGAACATGTGCAGGTCCTGAGAAGATTGTTCTTAAGATTAAGGAAGTTTCAACTCAAGCTTAATCCGACAAAATGCACTTTCGGAGCCAGATCAGGAAAATTGTTGGGCTTCATAGTTAGTGAAAAAGGAATCGAGATTGATCCAGACAAAGTCAAGGCAATACGAGATTTATCGCCACCACGTACCCAGAAAGAAGTTCGAGGTTTCTTAGAAAGATTGAATTACATTGCTCGGTTCATTTCACAGTTGACCGAGAAATGTGATCCCATATTTCGCCTTTTAAAGAAACATAATCCTGATGTCTGGAATGAAGAATGCCAGAAAGCCTTTGAAAAGATAAAGCAATACTTAACCAATACTCCAGTTCTGTCACCACCCAGCCCAGATAGACCCTTGATTTTGTATTTAACGGTGTTCAACAACTCCATGGGATGCGTGTTGGGTCAACATGATGTGACTGGAAAGAAGGAAAAGGCGATTTACTATCTCAGCAAGAAATTTACTGATTGTGAGATGAGATATTTGCCTATCGAAAAATTGTGTTGCGCCTTGATTTGGACAACCAAGAGGTTGAGGCAATACTTACTCTATCATACGACTTGGCTGATTTCAAAATCAGACACTTTGAAGTATATGATGGAGTCAACAGCATTGAATGGAAGAATGGCTAGATGGCAAATCTTGCTTTCTGAGTTTGATATCGTATATGTAAGTCAGAAGGCCATTAAGGGGAGTGCGATAGCAGATTTCTTGGCTCGCAGGGCTTTGGAGGATTATGAGCCTCTAGACTTTGATTTCCCGAATGAAGATTTGATGTATATGGCAAATGCTGAAGAGGATCCCCAAGAAAATCACTCTTGGAGATTAAATTTTGACGGAGCATCAAATGCACTGGGCAATGAGATTGGGGCAGTTCTGGTGTCTCCGAATGGAGATTATCATCCTTTCACCAGTAAGTTGGACTTCGATTGCACTAATAATATGGCTGAGTATGAAGCTTGCATCATGGGGATTCGAGCAGCTATAGAATGGAAGATTAAGATACTAGAAGTATATGGAGACTCAGCATTGGTAATTTATCAATTAAAAGGGGATTGGGAAACGAGAGATCCTAAGTTGATCCGTTATCAGAGATTGGTTCTAGAATTAATTGAAGAGTTTGACAGCATTACCTTTTGTTATCTTCCACGGGAAGAAAATCAGATGGCTGATGCTCTTGCTACTCTAGCTTCCATGATTAAAGTCAATCAGTTAGAGGACATGAAGCCCATTCAAATTAGTATTTATGAGATCCCAGCTCACTGTTACAGCATTGAAGAGGTTGAGAATGATAATCGTCCCTGGTACCAAGATATATTGCTATATGTGAAGAATCGTGACTATCCTAATCAGGCAACGGAGAATGATAAGAGGACACTGAGGAGATTAGCTATTGACTATGTCTTAGATGGAGAAATCCTATACAAAAGGGGAAAGGATCAAGTATTGTTGAGGTGCGTGGACGCTGTAGAGGCTAAGGAAATTTTAGAAGAGGTCCATGAGGGTGTTTGTGGAACGCACGCTAATGGATTTACCATGGCTAGACAGATTATGAGATTCGGATATTACTGGTCTACCATGGAAAGAGATTACATCAATCATGCCAAGAAATGCCATAAATGCCAAATTTATGGGGATAAAAATACATGCACCTCCTTCTCCTGTTCATGTCATGACTTCTCCATGGCCTTTCTCCATGTGGGGTATGGACGTCATTGGACCAATATCACCAAAGGCTTCCAATGGACATCGTTTCATTTTTGTGGTTATTGACTATTTCACTAAGTGGGTAGAAGCAGCCTCATATGCTAATGTCACGAAGTCAGCAGTCAGTAAGTTTTTGAAGAAAGAGATCATATGTCGATATGGAATGCCTGAAAGAATCATATCTGATAATGCGCTGAATCTGAAAACAGTACAATAGAGGAAGTCTGCAATCAGTTCAACATTAGACACCATAATTCATCACGTTATCGCCCAAAAATGAATGGTGCAGTGGAAGCGGCAAACAAAAATATCAAGAAAATCGTGGCGAAAATGGCTGAAACTTACAAAGATTGGCATGAGAAGTTACCTTTCGCTCTTCTGGCTTACCGAACATCTGTCAGGACTTCTACTGGGGCAACACCTTTTTCTTTGGTTTATGGAATGGAGGCAGTCTTACCCATTGAGGTTGAAATTCTTTCTCTCCGGGTATTGGCTGAGTTAAAATTGGATGAAGCCGAATGGATCCAATCTTGGTATGATCAGTTGAACTTGATTGAAGAGAAAAGATTAAAAGCTATTCGTCATGGTCAAATGTATCAGAAGTGAATGATGCGAGCTTATAATAAAAAGGTTCGTCCTAGAGAATTTCATGAAGGGGATTTGGTTTTGAAAAAGATCCTCCCTTTACAAAAGGATTTCAGAGGGAAATGGATGCCAAACTGGGAAGGACCTTATGTTGTGAAAAAGGCTTTTTCTGGAGGCGCTTTGATTTTGAGTGAAATGGATGGCAAAAATCTTCCGAATCCTGTAAATTCAGACTCGGTTAAGAAATATTTCACTTGAAAAAAGGGAGGAATCAAAGTGAAAACCCGCAAAGGGCGCTCTGATTTTCAAAAGGAGAGGCCAAGGTGAAAACCTGAAAAGGGCGGCTCAAACATTGTCAGATTGGGGCATATGGTGATCTTGTTTCGCTAAAGTCAACAATAAAATGATGTACAACTTCTTGGGGCATTGGCAAAGTACTGTAGATCCCCTAAACACATGTTAAATTCAGAATGGTTCTTGGCTTGCACGAAGAAGTTCAAGCGGCGATATCCAAAGCACCTAGTCTTCATAATATTTGTACCAAGTTCTTGGTTCTTATAAATATTTCATTCTTTGCTGTTCTTGAATACTTTTCTTTTCAGGACACTTACTATCAATAAATTCTTGAATTAATTCATCTCTTACTCAGTATTTTTGATCTTTGCGCAAACATGTCGCATTAGAATAATGATTGATGGACTAATAAACTTTCACAAAAGAAGTTTTGTATATTACTTTGGGAATTTCTAAATAATTTAGTAACCTGAAATAGGACTATTGGTTAGAACGCCCTAAGTTCAAAAGTCTAAATTAAGACCGCATTTTTGGATTTGGATAGTGAATGAGACAGCAAGAAGCCTGGAGGGGGTAGGAAGAAATCCCCTATGGAAAGAATGCTCTTCATTTGGGCATGAGCATTTGGTAGGACACCCTGAGAGTGGTGTAAACAAATTTCATAATCTGTATCCTTGAATTACGATAGGAGAAGATTGAGAAGAGTCAAATTTTCCTACTCTTAAGTTACGGTGGAAGGAATGTAGTACAAATTCTGCCTTCTAGAGGGTTGTGCTTTAAAAGTGCACAATGGGAGGCAATTTAATTAAGTATTTCTTTGCAGATATTAGCCAAGCAAAAGGCGTCAGCGACAAAGCCTTAATAAACTTGAAAAAATGATAATTCTCGAAAAATGACATTCTGCATGCATTCAAGTGTCATTCATACACGTCTAGTTAGGAGCATTTGATTCATTCTAATCATGACATCCTAATTTCTAGGCATAATTAATAGATTTTTACAGGTCATGTTCCCTAGAGAATAGATCGGTAACTAGTAGTCTTATCTCCCTGAAGTTGCAGTGGAGCGGATTGGAGCCGATAATCCTATCTCCCTGAAGTTGCAGTGGAGTGGATTAAATTACAGGTCTTATCTCCCTAAACAGTAGTGGAACAGATCAAAGACGGCAAATGTTATCTTTCCAAGATAGTGGGAAGCAGATTTAAGCCACCAAGCCTTGTCTCCCTGAGCAGCAGCGGAGAAGGTTGAAGATTGTAGATCTTATCTCCCTAAGCAGTAGTGGAGCAGATCGAAGACGGTGAAACTTATCTTTCCAAGATAGTGGGAAGCAAATTTAAGCCACCAAGCCTTATCTTCCTGAGCAGCAGCGGAGAAGGTTGAAGATTGTAGATCTTATCTCCCTAAGCAGTAGTAGAGCAGATCGAAGACAACAATCTTATCTTTCCAAGATAGTGGGAAGCAGATTTAAGCCACCAAGCCTTGTCTCCCTGAGCAGCAGTGGAGAAGGTTGAAGATTGTAAATCTTATCTCCCTAAGCAGTAGTGGAGTAGATCGAAGATGGCGAATCTTATCTTTCCAAGATAGTGGGAAGCAGATTTAAGCCACCAAGCCTTGTCTCCCTGAGCAGCAGCGGAGAAGGTTGAAGATTGTAGATCTTATCTCCTTAAGCAGTAGTGGAGCAGATCGAAGACAGTAAATTTATCTTTCCAAGATAGTGGGAAGTAGATTTAAGCCACCAAGCCTTGTCTCCCTGAGCAGCAGCGGAGTAGGTTGAAGATTGTAGATCTTATCTCCCTAAGCAGTAGTAGAGCAGATCGAAGACAACGAATCTTATCTTTCCAAGATAGTGGGAAGCAGATTTAAGCCACCAAGCCTTGTCTCCCTGAGCAGGAGTGGAGAAGGTTGAAGATTGTAGATCTTATCTCCCTAAGCAGTAGTGGAGCAGATCGAAGACGGCGAATCTTATCTTTCCAAGATAGTGGGAAGCAGATTTAAGCCACCAAGCCTTGTCTCCCTGAGCAACAGCGGAGTGGTTGAAAATTGTAGATCTTATCTCCCTAAGCAGTAGTGGAGCAGATCGAAGACGGCAAATCTTATCTTTCCAAGATAGTGGGAAGCAGATTTAAGCCACCAAGCCTTGTCTCCCTGAGCAGCAACGGAGTAGGTTGAAAATTGTAGATCTTATCTCCCTAAGCAGCAGCGGAGCAGATCGAAGACGGAAAATCTTATCTTTCCAAGATAGTGGGAAGCAGATTTAAGCCACCAAATCCTATTTCCTTGAAGTTGCAGTGGAGCAGATTAAATCTTCCTGAAGTTGCAGTGGAGTGGATTGAAGTACCAAAGCTTACACTTTGGAAGATGCAGAAAGTCAAAATGAGGCTGAATAAGAAGAGGGCCAAGGTCTAGCATGACCGGGCAAAATCGGGCATTTTTTTTGAATCTTTGCTCTGTTCCTGTTACATGATAACAAGCAAAGAGGGGCAGCTGTAATACCCGATTTTGGCCCGGGTCTAAAAGGCTCTTAGCAAATAAATAAAAAATAAATAAATAATAGAGTCCAAATTACAGCGGGCCAATACAGCCTAAACTCAAAATACATGGCCTGATTACAAACGGTGGCCAGATTACATATGGCCCGAAATAAAATGAAGGCCCAAATACAGTGGCCCAAGACAGAGGATGAAACCCTAGGGTTTCTAATCTTCAACAGTGCCGCAACCGAGCCTCCAGATCTCCGCATCTTCGCCTGCAAGAAATAAACACAAAAGGAAACAAAAATCAAAGATCACAGATCAATAAGATACTGAATGTGATTTGTTTCCCTATTTTTATTATTGTCACGGCTATTAGAAACCTTTGAATATACTGTAATGGGGGCCCGATTTCGAAATCAGAAATAAAAACTACTACTTTCATAATATCAAAAGCAAAAATCGAAGCAAAGGTTGTTACTTGCAATTTTTATTTATTTTCTATTGTTATATATTTTTTATTATTATTTATATACATACGAATAAAATAAAATAAGGGAAAAGAAAGAAACCACCTATGTTTTAAGCCCAGATCGCCGTGGATGGCCGAGAGTGTCGTCTCCGATGAAAGACGACCGGAAGCCGAAAGGTTTCTCTGCTTTTAGGGGCCCCTTTTGTTAATATTTTGCCAGATTTGAGCCCGGATCTAGGCTTAGAGGGTTGAGAAGGTTAAAAAGGGATTTTTTTTTCCCGGCCACAGAAGACGGTGGTGCCGACGCCTGAGATCGGCAGCGGTGCGGTGGCCGGCGAAGGGCCGATGACCGACTGATGGCCGGAGGACAAACCGGGGGAGAGAATTCTTTAGTTTTTTTGGTTTTTTATTCGGTATTGGAAATAATTTTTTTTGAGATATTGGGGGTTATATAAAGCATCAAAACGGTGCCGTTTTGGAGAGCCCCCAGATGCCTAAAACGGCGTCGTTTTGGGGAGGCCGACCCGACTTCGACCCGAACCTGCCTAGGATTCGCGTGTTTTTTAGTGGAGGGGTAAATTGCATTTTTAGCCCCTCCGCCTTTTAATATATTTTCAATTAGGTTTTTTTTATCTTTTAAATTCGACCTTTAATTTATTTTAAATTCCAATTTAATCCTTTTGAAAGGCGCCGTTTTAGAGGAGAAGGGAAAATTGCCCTTCCAGCCCCTCTATGTAATTCGCGCATTCAATTTGGGCCTCTAGACTTTATTTATTTGCGGATTCACCCCTTTTTTTTACTTGCGACCCAATTTAGTCCTTTTTCCATATTTTTCTTAAAATCAATATTTCTGATAATGTTTTTTTATGAAATTATTATTATTATTATTATATATATATATGTTTCTTTTGTATGTATTTATACCTTAAAAAACTAATATTTTTCGTATATTTATAGACACATGTTTTATTTAATTAATTTTGATATTATTTTAATTATTTTAAACTTATATATTTTTATGTGTACATGTATATATTTTGTTTTTGTTTATTTTAATCATTTGTCTATTGATTTAGGTTTACATATTTTTATTATTATCTTGCCCATTTATTTGATATTTTGCATGACATTACTCTATTTATTTGTTTATATATTTGCATTATTTCTATGCTATCGTAATATTTATTATTGCATTATATATTTAATGTAGCATAACATTACATTTTTTACTCGATTTTTAAAATAAAACTTTTTCAAAATGGAGATAATGCTTGTATTTAGGATTTTCAAGAAAATTGAACCCTAACGTATTGGGTTCCGATTTTCTTCGTTAAATCTAACATTCGAGCATTCTTCTTTAATCAAAAATAAGAGTTCATTATTGGGAATTCAACACGTTGTGCCCTAACGTATTGGATGTGACGCATTGATTTCTCGAAATGAAGATTTTTCCTAAAGAATAATAAAGGAAATATTCCGAGTTTGGGATTTTAAAGGAATTGTGCCCTAACGTATTGGGCCGCGATTTCTTAAATCTTGAATAAATGGATATTCTTTTAATCAAAAATAAAAGTTCATTGTTGGGAATTCAACACGTTGTGTCCTAACGTATTGGATGTGACGTATTGATTTCTTGAAATGAATATTTTTCCTAAAAAATAATAAAGGAAATATTCCAAGTTTGGGATTTTAAAGGAATTGTGCCCTAACGTATTGGGCCGCGATTTCTTAAATCTTGAATAAATGGATATTCTTTTAAATTTTTATTGAATGAGTATTTCGGCCTAATTCATTTTTGAGGAAATTAGGATGTCGTGCCCTAATGCATTGGGTGTGGCATTTTCTTTCTCTGAGATGATAAGGGTCTTAATAAGTAACGTTTTTTTTTAAGTTTTTGCTAAGGATTATATTTTTCAAACTTCTGACATTAAGACACTAATTAATTAACTAGGTACCAATTTGGGTGTTACGAGGGTGCTAATCCTTCCTCGTACGTAACCGACTCCCGAATCCGTTTTTCTAAATCTTGTAGACCAAAACCATTTTTTTAGGTGATCCAATCACACCTCAATAAAAGATTGGTGGCGACTCCCAATTTTCATTTTTTAAAAGTCGACAACCTAAAATTTTTGTTTTTCAAAAAACGATTTTGACAATAATAAAGGCAGTATTTTGTGTTTAGATTTGAGAAAGTCGTACCCTAACTTACTGGGTTTCGATTTTCACAATAAATCTAAATACGTGAATCATTTCAAACTCAAGTTTTAAACGATCTCGGGAATTAAAAAAAGATCGTGTCCTAACTTACTGGTTGTGATCCCTTTTTTTAATTCGAGATAGCTAAATATCTTTTGAATAAGTAAATTTTGACATTCATTCGTATCGTTCGAGACATTGTGTCGGGAATTCGAGACATTGTGTCCTAACTTACTGGATATGATTCTCTTTCTCGATTAACGTGAAATATGCTCCTTTTCTTGAAAATTTTCAACATTTTAATACAAGGACCGTATTTTTAAAATTCTTAAAAGTTTTCAATTTTCGACATTAAGACATTAACTAATCAACTAGGTACCAATTTTGGGCGTTACGAGGGTGCTAATCCTTCCTCGTACGTAATCGACTCCTGAACCTGTTTTTCTAAATTTCGTGGACCAAACTTGTTGTTTTAATAAAATCAAATTGTTTATTAAAAACGACCACTTTTCAAGGTGATCCGATCACACCTTATCAAAAAGGATGGGTGCGACTCCTGTTTTCGTTTTCAAAATCCAAGTCGACCCCGTTTTTTATCAAAAGAATGGTGTCAACAGAAAGCATTGAAGATAATTAGTTCAATACCTAATATTAAGCGACACTTTCTCTGAAGTCTTCTGTCATTATACCATAGACTAGGTTGACAGATAATTAGTTCAATACCTAATATTAATCGATACTTTCTTCATCTGAAGTCTTTTGTCATTATACCGTAGACTAGGTTGACAGATAATTAGTTCAATACCTAATATTAATGTAACATCCTCAAAACCTCTTTTGTAGTAAATAATATGAGATAAAATCTTAGCGAAAAAAAAACGAAGAAAAATTATAAGATCAATGAAAACGGAAGTTGCTACATATCAAAAGAAAGTTAATCAAGAAGCAAGACATAATGTATTAAATTAAGGAATGAACTAAATTATAAATATGTCAAAAGTTTTGTGGCATAAGTATAAATATGGAAAAGTTGAAGTGAAAGACCAATATTGCTAATATCTTAAAGATAGAAGGATCTAGAAATTAAGGAAAATGGATTAATAAGGACCAAATTGAATAAGTGAAAAAAGTATAGTGGACTAAATTGCAATTTTATCAAATTAAGGCGGTGATTTAAGGATGGAATTTTAAAAGATCATAAAAGGCAGAATGGTAAATTAGAAAGAGAGAGAATATTACTTTATTAATATTTTAATGAGATATTTTACTAATATTTTATTATAAATAGCTAGTATAAAAGGAGAGAAAGATGAAGGAAAAAAAAAAAGAGAGGATCATCCATCTTTCCAACATGAGTGAGGGGGAGAGAAGAAGAAAACTTTGTTGTCTTTACAATTTGGTCTTTCTACCAAAAATCCACCATTTTCACCTAGAATTTCAAGGAATTTTCATATATTTTTAAGTTTGATATTATGTAGAACAAGAAAATTACCTTGGATTCAAGAAAATGGAAGTTAGAGGAGAGAGAAAATCAAGTTAAAGTTTGAAATCAATAGGAAAAGGTAAGAACATCAAGATTTTAATATATTTTTAAGTTTGATATTATTGAAAAAAACATGAAATTGATGTTAAAGTAGAGTTTTCTTATATAATGTTTTATGTTCTTAATATGTTAGTGAAGGGAAATAAGAGGAAGAGATAAGAAATATTGTAGAGAAAGGAAAGGAGAGTGTTGTAAATTTTGTTATCAACATTTTGCATTAAAACAGTTTTGGACAGTAGTAGTAGTCTAATTTGAAAATTCACCAAAAATTGTAGAAATTTAATTAGAGGTTTATTAAAGTATTAAATTAAATTTATTGAGTCTAGTTTTACATTGAAAAAACGGTTTAAGCAAAATAATTTCATATTATGAGATATATGGAATTTTATGAGACAAGGTCAGATTGATTTCGGGTTCCCCTGTTTTGACTTTGAAAAATCATCAAAAATTGTAAAAAAATGATTAGAGGTTTAAATTTATATTTTTAAATTCTTAATGAGTTTATTTTCAAAAGAAACAAATGGAAACATCATATAAACCCCGTACTAAAAGATAATTAATTTTTAGTAAAGAAAGGTCGAAACTGTCAAGCAGCAGAATAGGGACAAATTTGAAGAATTTACTGTACTTATTGGCTAAATTATAAATTCTTAAATTTTTATGGTAAAAATATATTTGAGTCTAGTTTCAAAAAAATCAAGTGAATCTTAATTTCGAATTCTGTAGCTCAAAATATAAATAATTTAGTAACTTTGACTCAAGTGGACAGCTTTGATATGAACACATAAGTAAATAGTGGAATTATAGATAATGTTACATATAAGCATGTTATACACTAAAAGCTAAAGATTCTAACAAATATATATATAAAGGATGTGGAATGGATAGGAGGAGGAAAAATATATGAATATATATATAGTAGATGAATTTGAAATGTTTCGAAATGGTTGTAGGTGATGGAATGATTAAATCATGTGTGTATGTTTTAAACGAATTGATAAAATAATAAGTAAATAACTGTTAATTGATGTGATATTAAATTATTTGTTAAATTTTTATGAAGAATTAAATTGATTGGCACAATTTAGAAATAAATATGAAATATACATAAAGTGAGTAAACTAATTTTGCAAGTGCAAGTCCTCCAATGGTCTTATTTGTAAAACTTTAATATTTGTGTTTAATTTTATAAACTTTGTTATCTTTGACTGAATATCATGTTTTCATGATGACTTGAGATTAGAAATAGATGTCAGTGGATGATATGTAAAATGAAGTGGCGGTTATGACATCTGAATACTGTTCAGGTAATGATATAAAATAAATAAATAAAAATAAGGCGTGGAACTTGTAGGAAAATGGAGACGACGTCACGATGACAAGTTTGCCATGTCATGACGTGGAAACCCCAACGTCGCGACGACAGTTCAAAAATCTTTATGAGCTTTACAATTTGGCCTTTGATCAATTGTGAATGTTTTAATGAGCACATTTAACTCATAATTAGTTCTATCGTAAATTCAATTATTACTAAAAATTAATTAATGATCTACATTAATTAACTAATATGATAAATTTATATGAAATTTTCAGTAATTGCTTCGGCAACTAATGTGACATCTTGATGCCTTGATTCGGTGACTGAGTCAAATATAGGGTGTTACAATTAATCAATACTTTCGTTTTTTGTGATTATACCATAGACTGGGTTGACAGATAATTCAGAACTTACTACTAAAATCGAAACCTATTAGGTGGGACATGGGAATATCCTTTTGTGACGGTGTGGCAATGAATCGTTAGGTCATCTTTTTGTACAATACCATTGGCAAGAGCAGTTTGATTCGGGAGTTCGTATTAATCATTTTTGTTTGAGATCTCTCTCTTGCCCATTTTTTTAGCTTCAATATAATTTCAATCGGAGAAGACCAGCCGGATTCATAAACCATAAATTCAAAACCTACCCCATATAAACCGGCGGGTAGCCCGGCAAGTCCAATATTTCTTTTCTAGGAAACTTGGAAGGTTAGCGGCAACCTTCTTTGACCCTTTCGGCCTCAATTTATTTTTCTTTCATTAGCAAGTCACCTAAATTCCACCCGCCCATTTCGCCCCCACCACTTTCCACTTCTCTCTCTCATTTGACCTTCTAATTCCTCCACTGCAGGCTTTGAAAGACCAGTTGGACCCAATCTTCATTCATTTTCTGGCAATAACCAGGACCCCATAATGCAAACCCAAAAGGACCATTAAAAAGATTGACTCTTTTGAACTTTCTTGGAAGCAAACTCACATGGTGTGTACAAATCTCACTAGCAGCCCCCCCCCCCCCCCCCTTTTCCCTTCCCTTCCCCTATTTGGCCATGACAAATATCATTTCCCAATTTCAAACATGCATTACTTCTTTACTAATGCACCAGATAAAGATTGGTTTTTATATTAAATCTTTAAATTGTCTTAATCATCATTATTTTATTTATAAATTTGTTTTTGGGACTATTAATCCCATAGTACATGGATTCTAATGGTGGTTGAACTATCTATCCTTATTGGAACTACCCACCATTAATTCAAAACTCCATTTCCTTCCAACTTTCCTTTCTTTTCTTTTCTTGTAGTAATTGTTGTATTTAATTCTGGTGGTCTAGCTTCCCTGTTCCTCAGGGTTTCACAGCTTATATTTTTTCTTTTTAGCTGATTTTAGTTTCATATTTGCTTAATAGCCACACACACAAAAAACTATGGATAGGGATAGCATAGAGATGGATAAAGAGCGGTTGACGGCGGAAATGGCGTTCAAAGACTCATCCTCCGCCGTCATCAAGATCCGTAAACGGTTGCCTGATTTCTTACAATCTGTAAAACTTAAATATGTGAAGTTAGGTTATGGCTATTCATGTAATCCCGCTACCGTGCTTATGTTTGCTTTAATCGTACCGTTGTTCGTCGTCACGTCGGTTCAGTTCACTGGTCTGAAACTTGACGGGGTTTCCGAGTTATGGACTAACCAAGCCCTTCGGTTAGAAAGCATTGATGCTGCAACGAGGCTAGCCGGTTCGTTAATCTTATTCTTCTTGTTCGGTCTCTACTACGCGAAACGCTCTAGACCGGTTTATCTCGTCGACTTCGCTTGTTACAAACCGGAAGACGATCGTAAAATGTCGGTCGACTCGTTTTTGAAGATGACGGAAGATAGCGGTGCTTTCACGGAGGAAACACTTCAGTTTCAAAGAAGGATATCGACCCGGTCCGGTTTAGGCGACGAAACATATTTCCCGAGAGGGATAACGTCAACACCGCCGAATCTGTGTATGGAAGAAGCTCGAGCTGAAGCGGAAACTGTCATGTTCGGAGCCGTCGATGAACTTTTTGCAAAAACCGGAGTTGACCCGAAGGAAATCGGTATCCTTATAGTGAATTGCAGCTTGTTTAATCCAACACCATCGTTATCCGCCATGATTGTAAACCATTACAAGCTACGTACAAACATCAACAGCTATAATCTTGGTGGAATGGGGTGTAGTGCTGGTCTTATATCAATCGATTTAGCTAAAAACCTTCTTCAATCAAATCCCAACACGTATGCTTTAGTGGTAAGCACTGAAAACATTACATTAAACTGGTATTTTGGCAACGACCGGTCTATGTTGTTATGCAATTGTATATTCCGAATGGGAGGAGCCGCCGTGTTGTTATCGAACAAACCACGGGATAAGTCTCGTTCAAAGTACCAACTTGTTCACGTGGTTCGAACCCATAAAGGTGCTGATGACAAACATTACAACTGTGTTTATCAAAGAGAAGATGACAAAGGAACCATCGGTGTCTCATTAGCTCGTGAATTAATGGCTGTCGCCGGTGATGCTTTGAAAACGAACATCACTACTTTAGGTCCTCTTGTTTTACCATTTAAAGAACAGTTCATGTTCTTTGTCACCCTTGTTAGAAAGAAGATTTTGAAAGCCAAAGTGAGTCCTTATATACCCGATTTTAAGCTTGCTTTTGACCATTTTTGTATCCATGCCGGTGGAAGAGCAGTATTAGATGAATTACAGAAGAATCTACAGTTAACAGATTGGCATATGGAACCATCAAGGATGACTTTATATAGATTCGGGAACACATCGAGTAGTTCGTTATGGTATGAATTGGCTTACACAGAAGCTAAAGGTCGTGTCTCGGATGGTGATCGGGTATGGCAGATAGCATTCGGGTCGGGTTTTAAGTGTAACAGTGCTGTATGGAGAGCTCTTAGGTCGACTCCCATGGCGGAATCAAGGGGTAATCCATGGAAGAATGAAATTGAAAAGTATCCGGTCAAGGTATCTTTTGCTTGATATTGTTGTCGTCTAACTGTACCAATGTGGCATCATCATCAATTTAATTTGCATGTGAAGCATTTGATATGAAAAGTGACCTGGTTGGGTGGCTGGCTGTGGGGGCATTTGCCGTTGGCGGTAGGCTGTGGGGTTTTCTGTCTTTTCAATATTCTTAATTGTTCTAATGTTTTTTTTTCTTTTTGCTCTTTTTTAGTTTCGGTGAAATGCAATGAGGAACTATTTTTAGTTAAATTTAATAGATCCAATATGAATAATTTATATATCATAATATATGTACGACGCATCCACGTGCATCATCGATGATATATTAGAAAAAATTATAATAAATTTAATAATAATAATGATAATATACATTGTTCTCTTATAAAGAAAATAGAGTTTAAACTCTAGAGACGACATTATTAAGAGGGACAATTATAAATTCCAAACATATACCGTAAAACGTATATAAAATGTACTAAAAAGAAATTTAATCATCTATAATCGCATATATAATAATTGAATTTAATCAATTTTATCCTTTTAATTAAGCTAAAAAAGGTATTTTACTCTCTTAAAAGCAAATAATTCAATTCAAGTTATTTTCATACAAAATTTTAAATTTTGGCCCTTCAATTTTTCTAGTCCAGAAAAATAAAATTTTAAGTTTCTAATTGATTAAATATAAATTCATAATTTATTTGATGAAAGAGATAACTATTGTAGTTTTTTTTGTTAAAATTAAGATGTTCATTGTCGAGAACAATAATGAATTCATGGGCATTCTCCAAAAAGAATGGTTGGACACAAGATTGAACCTTCGACCATATAATGAAGGGATGAGGTAAATGAGGTAAACAATTATCACGTAATTAAAGATTTTGATACTTCTCAAAATCTTATAATGAAAATCCAATTTGTGACCATGATTAACATTCGTTTAAAGTTTGTAATATAATCAAAACCAATTTGTGACAAGGGAGTGGGGGATATATTACAAGTGATGAGGGGCTACTGATTGGCTGTTGAACAGATAGTAAATACGAAATTGAAGTAACGTGTACAAACCATTAATTTGAAACTATAAAATAGTCTTTCTTTTCACACCTCATTTCATGTAATTTAAGCAAATACAGTGAATGGGCAAAGAAATTCAGTTTCAATCTTTCTTTTTTGGCCAAAACTTTCTAAATTATTAAAAAACAACCCCAACTCCCCAACAACAAAATGTACATAAATAGAAACAACATTAGAGATAGAGGTGTGAAGGAAGAAAAATAATAGTAAAGGCAAAACAAATAATCAACGGTAGCTGTACTTGACCCACTTACCAGCCTGTGTTTAGCCTTATGTAATCCCTTTCTCCACACGCAAGTTGCTCCTAAACTAAACATTATTATTATTATTTAAACAGGTAATAAAGAGTTAAATAAACAAGTACATTCTAATGAGAAAAGGGTGATTAAGCTAGTGGTGTGATTGGCAATTAAACTAAATATTATAGTATTTAATAGTTAATAGTTACTGTTGGGTGCAATAATATCGTACAATGTATTCTCATTGGAAAAAAACTAAGTTCGAATTTTTGACACAATACTGTTGAGAGACACAATCACAAATCTAAAAAGGGTTAGTTTTTATAGACTAAAAAACAGAAATGAAAAATACATTAATTCTATCGAAAAGTAATATTTATAAGTTAAATATAGGAATCGCAGTGGATAATGTGGATTTAGATTTTGTGAATATTTAATTTGATTTTATGAATTTTGATAAGATAAATATGGATATCTTAATTATCATTGGTAGCGGATTCAGAGTAGATGTGAATTTTAAGGTTAAAATGTAACGACTCGATTTCTAGTGGTGTCGAAAAATACTATTTCGAGATCCTGTTTCTATAAACTAAGTCTGTAAATATTAAATATGAATATTTACGGAGTTAGGGTATAGATGAACTGAAATTTGGTTATGCGATTTAGTCGAAATTGTGAGTAATTAGAGTTCATGGACTAAATCATAAAAGTTTAATCACTATAGATTTTTAATTATATTAAGGCTTGGGGACTTATATAGAAATTATCCAAAAGACTAAAATGGCTAATAGACCAATTTTAAGTAGATGATATTGGGAATTTGATGTTAATTACCATTAGATTAAAATAATTAAGGATTAGTGATTAATTAAGATTAAGTTAATTAAATAAGTTTAATTATAAACTAATTAAACTATATAAGAAATTGTTAGTGGAAAAAAGATGAATGATGTCTTCATCTTCATCATAAAGCCATCGTACACCATTTTTGTTTAAAGAAATAAAACTTTGAAAACCCTCATGATATTCAACCATCAATTACAAGTCCCTAGCCATTTTTCTTTGATTCTTTTTATAGATTTGAGGTCATGAGAGCTTGATTTAGCTAACCTATGTACTAATTTGTAAACTGTTAAAGTTTTCAAAGGTTACCATTGTTGAGATTTAGATGAAATTGGTGTGAACTTGTTAGAAATTAAGCTTAGTATATGAAAATGACAAAATTGTAAAGCTTAATTGTTTGTTTTGCACCTTAGGCACCAAATTAAATAAAATGCAAACTACTATGGATTGTTGGCAGGGATAGAAAATAGAAGGTCCCTAATGAGTCACGGTAAAATCTGATTCTAATTTGAGGCCGTAAATTGAAAGTTATGCTTGTCTCGATTTAGGGACTAAATTGAATAAATTACAAAATATGTGAGATTTGGTATTTGATTATGATTTGGCTGGAAATTGATAATGTGATATGCTTTGTGATTATTTGTAGTTAGCGACAAGACCAAACAATCAAGAGGGAAAGGAAAAGCGAAAACCATTGATAAGTGAAGCGCGAAACCTCAATTTTATGATTCGGGATAGAAATAATTTATTGTGTATGCATGCTTATTCATTGATGAGTCATTGGGACGATTCTATTGTGATAATATGAAATGTTTCAATTGATTTTCTATGGTTGAGATCGAATATCGAAATAGGGACTAAATAGAATAAAATAAAAAGTAATATGATTTAATTGATATATGATATTTGATATGAAATTGAGTTGAAATATGTTATGTTACATGATAAATTGATAATGAATTATGAATAATATAATGTGAATTGAACATTAATACCTTATTAACTAGTCAGGTTGAGTCGGATATAGTTGGCATGCCATAGGATTGGATTGTGTACGGGTTTATGCGCTTATGCGCCAAGATGCACTTCGTGTGCTAGAATGCACTTCGTGTTCTAGTATACGCTTTGTGCACTAGTATGCTCTTCGTGTGCCAGTATGCACTTTACGTGCTAGTTTTCCCTTAGTTTTTCTATTAGTGCACTCTTGTGCCAGTTTGGTGTGTTGATTTGATGGTCCGTGTATCTGTCTGAGTCTGAGTTAGGTTAATAGAGGTTATTACTAATAAATTTGATACTTTATATTGAAATGAATTAATATGATGTTTGAGGTTTTGAATATGTTCATATATGAATTGAATTGAGAAGTATGTATCTTATTATGCAATTTGAATGAAAGCCCTACGGGCCGAATCGAATTTGAATGAGTTGGTAGACTCCAAAATTGGATATAATGGTAAGTATAAGGTAAGTGAATTGAATTGGTCATGCAAATTTGATGGAAGCAATGCCATTTCTATACATGTATTAAGGTTAATTAATGATTGTATACATGTATTAATGTTGTAATAATGTAGCTATGTTATTATAACTTGAATCATGAAAGTACCACTGAGCATTAGTGCTTAGTGTACAGTTTGCTTTCTTTGTGTGTAGGTTTAGGTACTCCTCGAAGCCCCGAGATTTGAAGTTAGCATCCAAACTGCTGATTTCAACTCAACAAAGTTTTTATAGTTTGTTCGTTTTGGTCTTGTGGCATGTTTCAAATGGTTAAGTTGTATATGATATAATCTTATGCTAATGTTTCAAAATTGTGGTTGGATGTATTCATATAGTTGGTCTTGAATCCTAAAGTTAAAAGTCATGCATTGTATGAAAATTTGGTGGTTTTTGGAAGTGTAATGGCAGAAATTAGATTGATAGTTAATGTTTTGGAGACTACCATTTTGGGTACATTTTCACCTGACATCTTTTGGTAGGTTGTTAATTTGGTTGTATGGGGAATATATAAGTGTTTTTAGGTTGTTTTAACTTGTATCAGGTTGCCTTTGGAAGTAATAGGTTGTCATGTTGCGACGAGGAATAGAATATGGTTCTTGCGACAACATCGATACTTCAAGGTCACGAAGAACCTTAGTCATAGAGTCACATTGTGACGAGAAAACCTTAAAATTGTGACGTCGACTCAAAACTTTGTATTCTTTACAATTTGGTCTAATTTCGATCTTGGGTTAGAAACAGAGCTTTCATAAGCTCGTATAAGCCCTAAAAATGATACCATATCATATAATATGCATGAATAATTTAGATTTAACTGTATAATGATGTTGAATTGGATGTTATTGATTGTAGTTGCTCCGACAATGAATGTGGTATTAGGAAATGTGCCCATATTATAGTAAACATGTAACTATTTTCTATGTATTTGAACGATGAATAAATAAATAAAGTTAATTTCATATTTCACTATTATATCATTTATGTTCTTGTCTTTTATGTTTTGCATACGTAGTGAAATTGTGACAAGAAAATGTTAGCTCATTGATTGTCTAAGTTTAAGCTGATGAAAATGGCACTGTAAGAAAATTTACATGGCGAGAAAGATAACTTACTTCAGTAGATAATCTAAACAAGTCCGTAATCTTGTAAAAGAGTCAAAGTGAGCAATTGATTCAAATACTTAGAAGGATTATTTATTCGTCTACAATCCAATTAGGGAGATGGCTAGTCTTGGCTATCAGAGTAGTTGACTTCAGGGGTAGAGAGATAGATGTACTTATTAGAAGAATGATACATTGGACTGGACCCAAGTTGAATTAATTTTGAATTCGTTTGTGAATTGATTCACTTGTGACATTCATGGTGTAACTTACCTAAATCCTGAGTTAGCTACTGACCATGCATATGTAACTCATGTGCTTTGATATAAGTGGAGACTTATGCTCTAAAGATGATCAAGCCGATAACCAATATGCTGGGTACAATAGAATTCATATCTTGATTATAGAATTAATGATATCCTTTCATTGGCATTGTGTGGATTGATAAATATGGAACATTGCCACAAGTTGCTTGTTCTCAAACGAGAAATTTATCACAGTCATTAGTTGATAGTGCTAATATTAATCATTAAGAAGACACAATTGTGACAATGAGAAAAAATATGATTGTATTGAGTGAACAGATTTAACTCAAAGGAATCAAGGATATCATATGAGGGTAACACACATATGGCAATGTCATTAGACAAAACAGTTGAATGAATTGCTTTTGTAAAGAGTATACAATAAGGAATTTTCAATCATGATACTTCTTGTGGACTGACTTCATGATTAAGTAAACAAATTATCGAAATGATGATTCTAGGTATAATTGGAATTACTTGAGCCTAATTGTATATGTCCGATTGATACATTTGCTAGCTCAACAAAAGCTCGATCAGACTATATTTGAATCGAAAGAAAATCATACAACTCTGGAAATAATTTAATTGAGTTGATTTACTCGATGTGGAATTAAATTAGGTGGTCGGGGGAATTATTCAATTAGAGAATTTGATTAAAGAATTTTCTTGAAAAGTTAATTTGAAAAATCTCAGTGATTTTTAGGAAAATTAGTTTTGATCAACTAAAATTAAATTAATAAATTAATTAAAATAAATTTTACAAATTAATATTCAAGTTAGACAATTGGTTCAATGGGTAATTGAACTTGAAAATTGGACGTAAGATTGAAAATCAAACTTGATAACCAAAACCCGATATCGAAGCCCAAAAACTAGTTGAACCAGACCCTGTGTACGAAACTAGGTTGACGGTCCAATGGTGGCTAAATCGGACCAGTCAAATTGTCACTAGCCCAAACCTAACCGGCTAAGCCCATTCGAGCAAAACAACGACAGTTCGAGATGCCGGGGGAGTCGCGCTGGTGATGGCATCATAGTGTATGGTGATTACAATAGTGACAATCCGATGACCGACGAATGGTTGACGACGACGGTTCTTTAGTGTATTTGGAGGATTGAAAACAAGAATTTATGATCCTGAGACAGGGTGATATGTTGGTGATCGATTTTGAATAGGAATTTCTACGGCTCAAAAAGTATTCTTTAGAATTGATTCCATTTGAGGAAGAGAGTTGTAAGTAATTCCTCTAAGCATTGCAAGCTGAGATTAGAGTTCAGCTAGTATCGCATAAACTGAAAGAATTTTCCGATATGACTGGACGTTTAAAGATGGTTGAGTAGGCCATAGGCCTTGATAAAAAGACTAAACCCTCCCAAGCCTTCGGGAAAAGACTAGGGGCTTCTAGTTCGCATTCGTTACCTAAACGAGCTAGGGATTCTTGGGGATCTTAGAGGTAAAATTTGAGGATTGCCAGATCTGAGAGAGGCCGAGATCGACAACCATCTGTATCGATAGGCAATGTATGAAGCCTTGCGAGAGGTAAGGAGGTGCCAAATGTAATTCTTGTAGAAGAGGACACTGTAGCGAGTGTTGGAAGAAAATGGATGCATGTTTCCGTTGAGGATCCCTAGAGCATTTTGGTCGAGAATGCTCGATGAATGATGATGCTTCTCTTGTTTCCACTCAAAAGTCCACTCCTATTGTAAGGGGTTTGGGAAATCCTCATGGTAGTTCTGTTTCTAGGGGAGGTCAGAGGAAAGATATTCATCTGATTTTTGGAAATCTGATGCTAGAGCCCCAACACGAGCCTACGTTATCTAGACCCGTGAAGAGGGTGATGCTATCGATGTTGTAGCAAATATTTTCCTTTTATATTCAAAACCTATGTATTCTTTAATTGATCCTAGTTCATTGCATTCTTATATCAACTCTAGTTTTGTGAAATCGAGAAATCTGAAATCTAAGTTGTTGAAAGTGGCTATGATTGTTTTGAGTCTTTTGGGACAGACTATGCTCGTTGGTCAAGTTTGGACGATGTCCATTGGAAATCCATAATATATCATTTCCTATTGATTTGTTTATTATGCCATTTGGCGTTTTGATGTGATTTTGGAAATTACTAATTAACCGAGCATGGTGTAGTTCTGGACTACCGTAAAAAGATGTTTTTCATCCAGAGTCAGAGATGTGAGATAGTGGAAGTGAATGGCATCAGATCGAGTGGTTTAACTCGTATCATTTCATCTGTTCGAGCTAATAAAATCTTGAATCGAGGCTGTGAAGCATTTCTAGCCTATATTATTAACTCAAACTCGGATGAAATCCATATAAACAAGATTTGAGCAGTATACGAGTTCCAAAATATTTTCTTAAGAATTACCAAAATTGACTCCTGATCGTGATGTCGAATTCGTAATTGAAGTTTTCCCAGGTATAACTTTTGTGTCAATTGCTTCATACCGAATGACACCAATAGAGTTAAAAGAGCTAAAAATTTAATTGCAACATCTTTTGGACCGCGACTTTATACGTCTTAGTATATCACCCTAGGGAGCTTTAGTGTTGTTTGTTAAGAAGAAAGATATGTTGATGCGGCTCTGCATTGATTATCGACAATTGAATAAGTTGACAATTAAGAACTGGTATCCGTTATCGTGTATCAATGATTTATTTGAGCAGTTGAAAGGTCAATCAGTCTTTTCTAAGATTGATTTGAGATTAGGATATTATTATTTAAGGTGAAAGATAGTGACGTACCAAAAATGGCATTTTGTACACATTAAGGTCACTATGAATTTTTGTGATGCCATTCGGGCTAATGAATGCACTTGCGGCATTCATGGATCTCATGAACCGCATGTTTCTTCCCTACCTGGATCAATTCGTGGTGGTGTTTATCGATGATATTCTGATATACTCTAGATTGGAGGCTGAGCATGATAAGCATTTGAGAACCATATTGCAAGTATTGCATGAGAAGCAGACATTCGAGAAACTTAGTAAGCGTGAATTTTAGTTTTCTGAATTCATTTTTTGGGGGCATGTTATCTCAGTTGAGAGAATTCGGGTTGACCCTAAAACTATTGAAGCTATCCTTCAGTGGAAAGCACTGAAAAATGAGCCTAAAGTTTGAAACTTTGACTTTGTCAATTTTTACAGTAAATTCATGAACGAGTTTTTTAAAATAGCTTTACCGATGACACAACTCTAAATGTGCCATTCGTGTGGGGTAATCAGTGTAAGGATAAAATGTTTTAACCGATGCTCTGAGCCAGAAGTCAAAAATTGATTTGAGAGTGATGTTTGCCCAGCTCAGTATTTGTGATGATGACAGTCTATTAGTTGAGTTGAAAGTTAAGCCTATGTTGCTTGATCAAATTAATGAGGCATATTTTGCTGATGCTAAGTTAGCAGAGAAAATGAAGTTTGTTCAACAAGGTGATATTGAGAGTTTTAACATTGTTACGAGTGTTAGCCTCCAGTTTTGAAATAGATTTTGTGTTCCTGATAATGCTACCCTAAAATAAATGATTTTACGTAAGGCTCACGATGGTCCTTTTGCTATGCACTCCGGTAGTACAAAAATGTACTATGACTCGCAAGAATCATAATGGTGGCTTGGAATGAAAAGAGAAATTGTGGGGCATATCCCTAAATGTCTGATCTGTCAGAGGATAAAGGTTGAGCATCAAGTTCCCACTAGGTTGCTTCAACCCATCTCGGTTCCATAATGGAAATGGGAATGAATTACTATAGATTTTGAAGTTGGTCAAACGTTAACTTCGAGCAAAAGAAATGCAATTTGGATGACAGTGGATTGACTGAAAAAGTCTGCCAATTTCCTTGCAGTGAGAACTAATTGGTCACTTCTGAGGTTAGGTGAAGTTTATATTCGTGAGATAGTTAGACTACATGATGTGCCTGTGACTATTATCTCATATCGAGATCCTTGTTTTACCTCGAGATTCTGGAAACAATTGCATGAATCGTTAGGTAGGAGGTTAAATTTCAACACGACATTCCATCCTTAGTGTGATGGCTAATTAGAGTGAGTTATTGAAGTACTAGAAGATATGTTGCGAGCCTGTATTGTTAATCACGAAGCTGGCTGGGAATGATATTTACCATTAGCTGAATTTGTGTATAATAACAATTTCCAATTGAGCATTCAGATGGCTCTATATAAAGCTTTATATGGTCGTAAATGTAAAACGCCTATTTGTTGGCCAGAATTGAGTGAGAGAAAGGTTGTTGAGTTGGAATTGATTTAGGAAGTTTAAAATGTGGAAAAATTGATCAAGGGCAGATTGAAAGTGTAACAGCCCGTTTTCAGTGAAATCGAAATAGTGGTTTCGGGACCACAAACCTGAGTCCGGAAGAAAATTTATTTTAATATTATTTTATGGTCCGCATTATGATAGAAATGTCGTATGAAAATTTCGTAAGGAAATTTTATAGATTATATGTCTAATTAGATGGAAATGACCAAATTGCATAAAATGTAAAAGTTGAATTCTAGTAGCTAAAGGGATCAAATTGCTATGGAATTCAAAATTAGAGGTCCTTATATGGCAAATAGACCATTTAGAAGAGTTAGTAGATAAGGATGATTAGTCATCATTGGAAAATTAAAAAAAGAAAAGGATTAAATTGGAAAGATGATAAAATAAAGATGATAAATTAATTAAATAATAAAAATATCATCATTTCATCATCTTTCCTAAACAAAAAAAAAATCCATGGAAACCCTAGCTATGGGTATTGAGTTCTAGCAAGCTTATTTTGCTCAATTAGGTATGTATTCTTGTCCCGTTTTTGATGATTTTTATGTTTTTGAGATCGTAATAGCTTAATCTAGTTATCTCGGGGATTAATTTGCAAAGTTATCAAAGTATTAAGGTTTTGCCATGGATGAATGTGCATGAATTATGAATTTTTATGGTAGAAAATGAAGGGTTGTTGATAGATAAACAACTTTTGTAAAGTGAATTTTGATGAAATTATGATTTAGGGACTAAATTGAAAAGATGTAAAATTTATGGAAAATTCTAAATTTTATGAAATACATGGGCTGCTATTATTACATGTAAAAATAATCTAGGCTTGGAATAAGGATTAAATTGCATGAATTTCATTTTTCGAGCCTAGGGATGAAACCATAATTAAATAAAAGTATAGGGGCAAAATGGTAATTTTTCCAAAGATGTGAATTGAATTGAATTGAATATGAGTTGATTTTAAATTCATTAATATTGATGTTAAATCATTAATATAGATTAGTAGATTACAAATACACCAACACTTGTTGAGGTAAGTTCGTGTAACTAAATTGTATAATTATATGTTTGAATTGAATGTTATGTATGTGAATTGTGTAATTATCATATATGAAAATAGTCACATATTCAAAAATGTCTGACAAATATTAAGTCCCATTTAAATAAATGAAATTTGATGGATACATGGTTCCCGAATTGGTTGTGGTCCTACATGTGTTGCGGACACACCACATCTTGAATGAGCGTCCCGTTATTAGCTCTCATGAGCATCCCAATATTTGGCTTTCACGAGCTTCCCATTATATGGTTCTTACGAGCTTCCTATTAATAGCTCTTCGAAGCATCCCGTTTGGTTGTGATCCTGCATGTGTTGTGGACACACCGCAGCTCTTATGAACGTCCCGATATATGGCTCTTTGGAGCTTCTCGATTAAAGGCTCTTTCATAAGCTTCCTAATTAATGGCTCTCCGGAGCTTCCTGATATTGGCTCGCTTGAACTTCCCGATTACGGCTTTTATGAGCTTCCCGTTATACAACTTGAATGAGCTTCCCTTTACATGGCTCACATGAGCTTCTCGTTATATGACTCGAGAGAGAGCTTCCCGTTTATGTGCTTGTACAAGCATTCCCAAAAATTAATTAATGGATTTTAGACTTGTGCACTTCGTGTGTACTACCTGTGTATCCATCGATATTTTAAATGATTCAACGGGAAAAATCCTAACATGAGAAAATATATGAATTCAAAGTGAATCATTACCTGTATATACCTGAAATACATAGAAATTGATATATGTGAACACAAGATGTGGAAAGTTATGAACATGGAAATTTGATATTGATGAGCTCATACATGTTTCTTGAAATTCATGTGAAATACATGACTAATATGTTTGATAGGATACGTGTTTAGGTTATTGGCCAAATTTCATTGGATGTATTTTATATGCTTACCTTAAATGTAAATGAATAGTAAGTTAATTTCCCATTATACAAACTTACTAAGCTTAAAATCTTACTCTGTTTTATTTCTCCTGTTTTATAGTAATTCGGAAGTTCGTTGGGTTGGAAGCTTGGCGGAGATATCTCACACTATCCATCAACTCATTTCGGTATAATTAGTAAATTAACTTTGGTTATAATGGCATGTATAGTTATTTAGCCAATGTTGGCATGAAAACATTTTGATTGTAACTAGCCATTGGAATGGCTTATGTTTTGGTATGTTTTGATGTGTAAATAAGTGGAATTATCACGTTTGAAGTATGAGCTTGATTATGCATATATGCATTTGATTAACTAGGTAAATATGAACATTAGGTAAACATGATAATAAATTGTCATTTGAGGTGCCTAAGAGCACATTGGTTGTTTGTGGTAAAATGTCATGTTTAAAGTTTGATTTTGGCTTGGATTGAATGATTTACATTGTCTTGTAAATGTATTAAACTGTTAATGTAAGTGGAAGACATATTGGGTGAGAAAAATAGCTTGGAAAATGGCCTATTTTCGTCCACACGGGCAGAGACACGTTTGTGTTTCAGTCGTGTGTGACACACGGCCTAGCACATGGGCATGTGACTTAGGCGTGCGTCCCCTGCATCTTTAAATTTTGCAAAACAGAATGCTCAAAATGTTCACATGGCCTAGCACATAGGCATGTGGCTTAGTCGTGTGACCCCTGCACCTTATTTATACAAGTCAGTATGTTCACACGGCCTAACACACGGGCGTGTGGCTTGACCGTGTGACCCAAGTCAGAGAGCACCTAACTTTGGACATGGGCTGGGGCACGGTCGTGTGCCCTACTTCGAATGCCCACAACGCCTGAGACACAGGCATGTCTCTTGACCGTGTGAGCCACACGGCTTGGCCACACGGGCGTGTGTCCCCTGCACATTGGAAAAATTTTAAAATTTAGCGAAATTTTTTTGAGTACTCGGTTTAGTCTCGACTTATTTTTAAAGCATAATTTGGGCCTTGAGGGCTCATATAAGGGACGTTATGATTGTATATGATTTTTTTCTGATATGAATGTTTAATGATATGAAAATGTCTGTAATTGATCTGTATATTTCGGTAATGCTCTGTAACCCTGTTTTAGCTAAGGATATGGGTTAGGGGTGTTGTAGAAAGCAACAATAATGATCTAACCTGTCTCATGTTATTTCGGTGGAAGAAATAGAAGTTTAGGCTGATTTATCCTATGAGGAAAAACCGGTTGAAATCTTAGCTCGAGAAGTGAAAGAGTTAAGGAATAAATGAGTACCATTGGTGAAAGTCCTATGACGCAATTATAATGTACTGGAAGTGACCTGAGAACTAGAAGAGGTAATAAAATCCTAGTATATTTCATGGGAATGAAGTATATTTCCTGACTAGTCATTTACCTCTTTTGAGAGCACCCGTAGTGAGAGGACTAGTCACTGTTATTGACGATAGATACCCTAGTTGTGACAAAAAAAAAGTTGAGCCTTAAGATCTTTTTTCAAAAACTTAGATGGACGAAATTCTTCATAATTTTTTCCTTATTACTATTCTACAATAATGATTAAAGAGGAAAATTATAGACTTTGGATTTCATTTGAGTTGATTTTTGGATGGACCTCAAGGCTTATAAAATTAGCCTTCTAAATTGGACAAAATTAGATTTTGGGTTAAATGGTTGTTTTCAAGCCCATTTTATCTAGTGTTTTAATTTTGGGTCTTTATATAGGCTAAGCCCATATTTAATATGGTTTTCATTTTGGACTTCCCAACTAAAATTTTAATTCCATTTCAGCCCAGCTATTTAGTTTGTAGGCCCATTTTATGTTTCATTTTGATTTTGGGGCTATTTAGTTTGTGGGCCTACATTTATGTTTTATTTTGATTTTGAGCAAATTAATTTGACCTGTAGGTAGATTACTAGTTAGTACATGTATTCATTTTCATTTAAATGGAAAAATGAGTTTCATACATAACAACCTGTTGCACCCTGTCAAGACGTCTCAAAAGGTTAACCTCATGAGTGGTATGAGCTAATCCCTTGGAGGAACCTTCGCAAAATTCCTCTGGTTCAGTAACTGAGTAGACCCTATTTATTAACTGCAATGTCAGACTTCTAATTGAGCAAGTCACATCTAAGGTGACCTATAACACATTATATGTCACTCTACCTAGACCTATACCATCAGACCACTTGGCTACTTGCCTCTGACCCGCTAATGGTAGCTAGACATGTGACGCTGATGCCTTAGGACAAGGGACTACGGGTATATAAGCTCGGAGCATGTAGCCAAAAGGACGAATTTCTCTATCTCACCTATTTCTTCTCGTCCTCAACTTTGATCACCCTACTAGGTAACTCTTCACCCTTTCTTAAGCAGAGTAAACCATTCATTTCAACCACCTATTCTTCCATGTGCCAATCAATCATCAACACAAATTTTTTTAGTGTACATACTTAACAGCTCTTTGCTTTTCTTGGAAAGTACTTTATTAATTTTTCCCTTTTAATCATATACAATTTTTGTATACAGAAAAATAATTGTATACACCACATAATGAGTTTTAAAAATTCTAAAAATAGAATGAAGGGTATGATGTATTCTTTGGTATAGTAAAAAAAAAAAAAAAAGAAAACATCTCAGCATTTTTATTTTAACTTTACAGGCAATATATGAAATGATTTTTATAATTTAACATTATTTTTAAGGTTAAGGACACGAATCTAGATGGGATATAATTAGAAGTGTTGATGGGGTACTAATTGATCTATAGCTCTTGGACAGAATACTAAATACGAAATGGAAGTGATGTGTACAAACCATTAATTTGAAACAGTAAAATGTTCTTTTCACACTTCATTTCACGCAATTAAAAAACTATGGTAAATTGAAAAGAACAACATTAAAGAACAATAAAATGATAAGTCTAAATCGAAACAAACATCAAATTAAAAAAGGATTGCGAACATGTGAAATTTTTAGATAAAACTTTTCTTATCATTTCAACAATAATCTCATCTAAGCCTTAACCATTGCGAGTCTGCGACTTAGTTTAGGCTCTACTGTTGGTGGGTCACTTGATGGGTAGATTCAGTTGTACCGAATCAATTCTACGAGACAAGCAAAAAACAACTTTTCGAGGCCTTGGGTCACCTATTATTCATGTTGATGTTACCTTTGACGGGAAATGGAAATTGGGTACAACTGATACCTAAGTGGTCCTACCCTTTTCACTGACTCATCGCAAAGACAAAGACAGGTTTTGATATGCCTATGAGGAATAGAATTGCAATCCAAGGTTGTTAAAGCTAGCTCCCCTTTGTTCACATCTAGCTTGGGTTAATAACAAGTTTTATAATGCTCAATTTTCATGGGTAAGCATTCACTACCCCTCTTATTAAGATTTTTAATAAAATATTATTATTAATAGTAACCATGAATAAAGATGTGATACATAATACAAATGATAAATGAAATAGTATAAATTGATGCACAAATAATATGTTTACAGAGTAATCTCAAAAGAGAAGAAAGACAAACTAAGAGTAACCATTGTCGAAACCTTTTAGGAAATCAACTTTTTATTTTAAAAAACGAAGATGGATTCGCCACCAAATCTTTTTAAAATGTTAGATTTATTAAAATGATAATTTTCAATCTATAAAAATCCAAGAAATGAGTTCGGGAGTCGGTTACGTATGAGGAAGGGTTAGCACCCTCATAACGCCCAAAATTGGTACCTAATTGATTACTTGATGCCTTAGTGTCGATAATTGAAAATTCAAAGAAAATTTAAGATACGATCCCCTTCTTGAATGATTGCAAACTAAATTGAATTTTATGGAAAGAGCCTTCTTATTTTGAGTCAATCGAGAAAAGGATCATGTCCCGTAAGTTAGGGCACGATATATCAAATCCTCGAAAATAAGGATTTTGTTATTTGATTATTACCTAAATCTTATATATTTTGAATTTTAAAAGGATGCTCATTTATCTTGGTTCATGGAGAAAGTCGTACCCTATAAGTAAGGGCACTATTTCTCGAATCCCTAAACAAAGAACATTGCCTCAGTTTTAAAAAAGGAATTTTTTATGTATCGGGTAAATATAATGTTTAATGCAATATGCGATTAATTTATTCAAGTGTTGGTACAAAAATAAACGAATATTTGAACATGTTGCATAATATGAAAATGAAAAAAGTAGTATAGAATAGCTTACGTGGTAAAAAATGATAACAAAATAATAACAAGTGGTAGTTGAAATAGTTTTTAGCCGATTAATAATACTATTTAATAATGGCAATAATAGTAAAATAATAAGTGGAACATTATTAATGACAAAAAATGGTAAAATAATAAAAAAATATGATAATGCTATGGTCATGGTTGTGTAATATAAGTGATGACAAAATAAAATATTAATTAGCAAAAATAATCACTTAACAATAACATCAACATTAAAAAACAGAAAAAGAAAAAATGAACTAAAATGAGATGATTAAGAAACTCAAGGATAAAAATGCAAGTTATGTAAATTAAAGGATAAAATATAAATAAGGAATTAAAAATGCTGAAAATTAAATAAATAAAAAGGGCAAGATTATATAAAAAAGATTAAATTGAAAGCATAATAAAATTTTAGGGGATAAAATAATAAAAACAGTAAATAAAGAAGCAAAATTAAATAAATGAGGGATTAAATTGAAATTTAAACAGAACTTAAAGAATAAATTACAAATAAATAAGAAAAAGGAAAGTAAAGGACTAAATTGAAAATATAACAAAATTTAGCGCCTAAATTACAAGGAAACAAAATATAAAAGATTAAATTAAAATAGAATATAAAATTTTGGGGCTCAGAGAGCAATTAATCCAATCCTTGTCATTCCCTTGGGTTGACACTAGGTTAAAGGACCAAATCGCAAAGGAATCAAAATAACGGGATAAAAATTAAATAAAATAAAAATGTGTAGGACTAATTTAAAAACATGCTAAAAAGTTGAAGGGCCAAAATATTCCTTCAAAAACACGCGAATCTAAAGGAGTTTGAGTTGGGTTGTCGGGCCAAGCGCAAAACGGTGCTGTTTTGGGCTTTTGAAGGTCAAGCACAAAATGGCATCGTATAGGGCCCTATATAAATAAATAAATTAGAATAAAAAATTCAAACCCTGTTTAAAAAAAATTCTCTTATTTTTTCTCTTAAAATTCTCTCCCACTTTGGCCACAAGGCCGCCGAACGTCCGCCGTGGTCATTGATCATCGACGACGGTGATTGCCACCTCCGGTGGCTGAAAATTTAAAAAAGAAGCCTTTCAAATCCTTTCAAAGCCCTGGAAGTAGATCCGGGGTTAAAATAGCCAAAAAAAGACTAAAATCAAAAGAAAAAAATGAAACCTTTCAGTTTCTACCCACCCCGACGATGGTGCAAACTTGTAAAAACTTTCTTTTTATTTGTTTTCTATTTTTATAGTTATATATTTGCTCCAAAAATAAAAAGATAAATGAACTACCTTTTAAGAATTTTTTTTTGTATTCTACTTTTCCTTGAATCTATTCGATTTCCCGTTCAAAAAATACACAAGATCGTTATGGCTTTTATAGCCAAAAAAATTACAAAATACTCATTTTTATTTTCTATTTTGCTATTTCTTTCTCTTTTGCTATTTCTTCCGTTCTACTTTCTGTCTTCTTTTTTTTTCTTTTGCAGGCATTTGTGGCAAGGTCAATGGCGTTGGGGAGGCCGTGCCTTGCCATTTTGGTGAAACAATGGCAAGGAGGGACAATCTTCGGGTTTCGTATCCGCTGACATGGTCAGAGCAGCGGTGGCTAAGGTTTTTTCTGATTAGTTTAAGTTTTTAGGCTTGGGCTTTTAGGGTTTTAAGGTTAGCAGATTTGGGTTAGGGTAAATTAGGTAATGTATTTGGGCCAGTATATTTTTGTAAATGGACGTTATATTTTTGTTGATTTATTTATGGGGCCGGCTAAAATTGGCCTGTTACAGCTGTCCCTCTTTTCTCGTTGATGTGTAACGGGAATGGAGCAAAGACTTTAAGAAGGGCCAATTTTGTTTGGTCCTGTCAAATCTCGACTTCTTTGGTGCTCCTCTTTTTCAAGTAGCTCACTCTTTCAATCCATTGGTTACTCTACTTCACTGAATCTACTTTGCTATAACTTTAGGAAGACAGGATTTAGCATTATAGTTTCATCTTGCTCCATTACAACTTTGATAAGATAAGATTTGTTATTGTAGTTTTAATCCAATCCACTGCAGCTTCAAGGATATAGGGTTTGTAGCCTCATCTTGCTCCACCGTAACTTCAGGGAGATAAGATTTGCGACTGTAACTTCATTCTACACCACTGCAACTTCAGGGGCATAGGATTAGGAGCTTCATCTTGTTCCACTACAACTTCAAGGAGATAAGACTTGTAGCTTTAATTTGCTCCACTACAACTTCAGTGAGATAAGACTTGTTGCTTAAATCTGCTCCACTGCAACTTCAGGGAGATAATATTTGTAGCTTTAATCTGCTCCACTACAACTTTAGTGAGATAAGACTTGTAGCTTAAATCTGCTCCACTGCAACGTCAGGGAGATAAGATTCACTATGGTAGATTCAATCAGACCCATTACAACTTTAGGGATATGGTATTTGTAGCTTCAATATGCTACATTGCAACTTCAGGGAGATAAGGTTTGTAGCTTCAATCTGCTCCACTGCAACTTCAAGGAGATTAGATTCGCTATGGTAGATTCAATCCAACCTACTGCAACTTCATGGGTATAAGATTTGTAGCTTCAATCTGCTCCACTGTAACTTTAGGGAGATAAGATTTGTAGCTTCAATCTACTCCACTGCAACTTCAGGGAGATAAGATTCGTAGCTTTAATATGCTCCACTACAACTTCAGGGAGATAAGATTCGTAGCTTCAATATACTCTACTGCAACTTTAGGGAGATAAGATTTGTAGCTTTAATCTACTCCACTACAACTTCAGGGAGATAAGATTTGTAGCTTTAATCTGCTCCACTGCAAATTCAGGAAGATAAGATTCACTAGTAAATTCAATCCGTCCCACTGTAACTTTAAGGGTGTAGGATCTGTAGCTTAAATCTGCTCCACTGCAACTTTAGGGAGATAAGATTCACTATGGTGATTTCAATCTGATCCACTGCAACTTCAGGGGTATAGGATTTGTAGTTTCACTAATCTGTTACACCGTTATCTAGAGAACATGACCTGTAGAATCCATTTCTTAGGCCTATATTTATGCCAATTGATTAGGATGTTATGATCAGAATGAATCAAATGCTCCTAACTAGATGTATATGAATGATATTTGTATGAATGTAGAATTTCATTTTCGATAATGATCCCCTTTTTAGTGCTTAGGTTGACATTGCTCGTTGTTCGTCAAGGTTCTATCACTGATGTGTTACCATGCCTTCTTATTCAGAAAGTAATCACAATTTAGACTATTCATTCCCAGATGTTTCCAACCCTTAGATTTAGTTAGTTCTAACTAGTGGTCCTGTTTCAGGTCCTTATACTATTTAGAAACCTTTTTAGAGCAATATGCAAATATCCTTTTACTTGAATATTATTAGTCCATTAATAGTTATTTTAATGTAAAAATGCTTGAAAAAGGTTGTAACAATGGATAAGATTGAAATTTGTTGGGAGCAAAGCTCGAAATGAATAGATTAATCAAATAGAAAACATTGCTAAAATACTAAATGAGTAAGATGAAATTAGGTGCCCCAAATATCGTAGCAAGAGCTTCTCTGCACAAACTTCTTAAGGACCATTTTGAGCCTGATATGTATTTATGAGATCTAAAGTACTTTGTTGATGCCCCAAGATGTAACGTTTCTCCTTCTAAGAAAACATGACTACCACATGTTTAATATTCAATCTAAATTTGAGCTGCCCTTTCCTGGGTTTTTAACTCAAAACCCCTTTGGTCTCAAGACGCCCTTTTGCAAGTTTTCGCCTTAGCCTTTCCCTTCTTTTTTTTAGGTAAAGTTTTTCTTGACTGAATCTGAATTCATGGAATTGGGCAAGACTTTGCCATCCATCTCGGAGAATCAATACTCCTCCAGAAAAAGCTTTCTTTACCACATAAGGTCCTTCCCAATTTGGCATCTATTTTCCTCTGAAGTCTTTTTGTATGGGCAGGATCTTTTTCAATACCAAGTCACCCTCATGGAATTCCTTGGGGCAAACCTTTTTTTCATAAGCTTGCATCATTCATTTGGTACATCTGAACATGATAGATAACTTTCAACCTTTTGTCTTCAATCAAGTTTAACTGATCATATCGAGATTGGATCTATTCTGCTTCATCTAACTTTAACTTTGATAATTTGATGACTACAAAGATGAATCGATGCCTATTGAAAGCTTTTGGCGAGATCGACCTAATGACATCCATGCCCCACATAGAGAAAGACCATAGAGAAGTCATAACATGTAGAGGTGAAGGAGGCACAAGAATTTTGTCTCCATAAATTTGACACTTATGACATTTCTTGGCATAACTAATACAATCCCCTTCTATGGTGGACCAATAATATCTGAATCTCATAATTTGCCTAGCCATTGTAAAACCATTAGCATGTGTTCCGCAAACACCTTCATGGACTTATTCTAAGATTTTCTTGGCCTCAACAGCGTCCACACATCTTAGTAGCACCTGATCCTTTCTTCTTTTATATAGGATCTACCCATCTAAGACATAGTCATTGGCCAGTCTCCTCAGTGTCCTTTTATCATTCTTGGTTGCTTGATTAGGGTATTCATGATTCTTTACATATCGCAGTATATCGTGGTACCAAGGGTGATCATCCTTTTCTTCTTCCTTGATGTTGTAACAATGGGCCGGAGCCTTATAAATACTCATCTAGATAGGTTTTACATCCTCTTGTCTGTTCATTTTGACCATGGAAGCTAAAGTAGCAATGGCGTCAGCCATCTAATTTTCATATCGCGAAAGGTAGCAGAAGGTGATGTCATCAAACTCCTTAATTAATTCAAGGACCAGCCTTCGATAATTGGTCAACTTGGGGTCTCTCGTTTCCCATTCTCCTTTGAGTTGATAGATCACTAGTGCAAAATCCCAATATACCTCCAGTATCTTGATCTTGCGTTCTATGGATGCACGGATACCCATGACGCATGCTTCGTATTCTGTCATATTATTTGTACAATCAAAATCCAATTTACTAGTAAAAGGATAATGATCTTCGTTTGGGGATACCAGGATTGCCTCGATTCTGTTACCCATAGCGTTTGAGGCTCCGTCAAAATTTAGTTTCCAAGAATGTCCTTCTTAAGCATCTTCTTTAGTGGTTGCAACAGAAATCAGATCCTCGCTTGGGAAATTAAAATTCAAAGGCTCATAATATTCTAGAGCTTTATTGGCTAGAAAATATGCTATTGCACTCCCTTTTATTGCCTTCTAGTTCACATAGATTATATCAAATTCGGAAAGCAAAATTTACCATCAGGCCATTCTTCCATTCAAAGCAGTCGACTTCATCATGTATTTTAGAGGGTCTATTTTTAAGATTATCCAAGTTGTATGGTACAACATGTACTGTCTTAGTCTCCGGGTTGTCCAGATCAAAGCGCAACACAACTTCTCGATTGGCAAATATCTTGTCTCACCTTCAGTGAATTTCTTACTGAGGTAGTATATCGCTCTTTCTTTCCTTCCTAACTCATCGTGTTGGCCGAGCATACATCCCATAGAATTCCCAAATGCGGCCAAGTACAGTATCAGTAGCTTATCTAGACTAGGTGGCATTAGTATTGGGGCATTGGACAGGTAATGTTTGACCTTGTCAAAGGTTTTCTGGCATTCCTCATCCCATACACCTGAATTGTGTTTCTTAAGGAGACGGAATATGGGGTCGCATTTCTTAGTTAGGTGTGAAATGAACCAGACGATGTAATTTAATCTCCCTAAGAAACCCCGGACCTAATTTTGAGTGCGTGGCAGAGGCAACTCTTGTATAGCCTTGACTTTATCCGGGTCGATTCCGATCCCCTTTTCACTGGCTACAAATCCTAACAATTTTTCTGACCTAGCCCCGAAGGTTCATTTTGTTGGATTGAGCTTTAGTTGGAACTTTCTCAACCTCAAAAAAATTTCCTCAAGACTTGTACATGTTTTTTTTTCTGTTGGGGATTTTCCAATCATATCCTCGACATAAACCTTAATTTTTTTGTGCATCATATCATGAAACAAAGTTACCATGGCTCTTTTATACGCCACTCTCTCATTTTTCAGTCCAAATGACATCACTTTATAGCAAATTGTTCCCTACATGGTTACGAATGTGGTCTTTCCTATGTTTTCAGGATACACCTTTATCTGGTTGTATTCGGAGAAGCCATCTATGAAGGACAACAGTGAATAACCTGTCGTGTTCTCCACTAAGGTGTCGATGTGAGGCAATGGGAAATTATCCTTCGGGCTAACTTTGTTTGAATTCCTATAGTCTACACACATTCGTACTTTTCCATCTTTCTTAGGGACGGGGACTATATTGGCTACCCACTCCGAGTATTTAACCACTTGTAGGAAACCAGTGTCGAATTGTTTCTTGACCTCTTCTTTTATTTTCAGTAGGACATCGGGCCTCAACCTTCGGAGTTTCTGTTGAACCAGCTTGCATTTTTCCCTTACGGGAAGCCAGTGTACCACGATATCAGTACTTAGACCAGGCATGTCTTGATACGACCATGTGAAGACATCTTTGAATTCTTGGCATAACTCAATGAGGTCTCACTTCGTCTTTGCAGTGATGCAAGCTTCAATCTTCACCTCTTTGTTTTCTTGTTTGTCTCCCAAACTCAAAATTTCTACTGAATTTTTGTGAGGTAAGATTTGTTTCTCATCTTGTTTTACCATCCTTAACAAATCAGGAGATAGGACACAATCTTAATCATCTTCAAAGTCCTGAGGTTTTTCTGGACACATATCCTGCTTAAAAGGAGACTCTGAGTCAACAGTAGGGTCGCTCGTATCATTGATATTTGGAGACCTGTTATGGGAATAAAGAAAAACCCAAAGAATAAATGAATCTAAGAATATTTATCTATGTGGTATGAGTATGAATGAAATGAAAAAAATAAAAGAATATTTGCCAAAATGAGACACAAAGATGCATTTTATTGAAATAAAGATATTGGACATATGCCTTTTTCACAAAAAGATTCTTATTGCTTCCAGGCTTAGAGCAATAATTGTGTTTTGAACATTACTCTGAATTAGTTCTAAAAATTATAGGGATTTCTTCCGCAGTCCAATTGTTTAGAACACTTTTTGGGATATAAATACAAATGCCTGATAAGTTTTCTTCCCCAATCCCTTCTTCGGATATGGCATTAATGCTCAGATTTCCCAACATTTCTTCCACAGTTTCTTTTCTTAATATTTTTCGTTCAGGATAAATGATTTCTCTTGACACGAACGTTTTAGATATATGGGGAAAGATCATTAGTTCCTACTTAACCTCTCCCCCACTTAGTCGCGCTTTTCTTTTTTCTTGCTTCTTTTCGGACTCCTTCTTTTGTCTTGCATCTGGCTTATACCCTATGCCAAAGCGGTCTTGTTTGTCTATCAGCATTGGTGCTTCAACTCTTCCTTGAAGGTATTTTCTGAGTCCTCTTCCAGACAAAACTCCTTTCCCAACCGTCAACTGCAAGCCCATTCTCATGGTTTTGGATATTTTTGGCACTCGAATCTTTTTTCCTTTGACAATAAAAGTTGCATTAACAAATTCCAGTCATCGAAAGGAACATTCTATTACCTCTTCGTTCGCTCCTATGTATGGTGCATATAACAACCTAATTTTTAGTGGTGTTGGAAACAGTGGTTCTAGACCACTAAATCTGACGAGTGAGTTCAAAAATTTTATTATTTATTATTTATGAGTCAAGTGTGATTTTAGAAGATTTTTGAATTAGTGAATTGTGCTTTAGAAGGATTTATTAGGTTAGTGGATTCGAGCACGAGGTATTGAGACCTCGATTTTATAACCCGAGCTGTAAATATTTTTATAAATATTTACAGAATGTCATTGAGATAGTATTAAATTTTGTTAGAAAATTTTAACGTTTTGATAGTTAATTAATTAAAAAGGACTAAATTGAAAAAGATGCAAAATCTGCTAAAATGATTAAATAGCTTAAATGCTTAATAAGGGAGGACTAAAAGGGCAAATTAGCCCAAAGTGGAAGGCTTAGGCGGGATAAGCAAAGAAAAATCAAAGAATTAGTGTGAACAAGGGGTAAAATTGGAAATGAAGTAAAATTAAATAGTTAAAAATGGGACTAAATTGGACTTCTAGACATTTCTTCACATTTCTTCAGCCAAAAACACCATAGAAGGTCCCTAAACGCTAGTTTTTCATATTTTGCTAGAATTGAGTTCAATTCTTGCTCTTTTCTTGAAATTTTTATGTTTTTAAGATTTTTACAACTAGGTCCAATTGTCTATTTTATTAGTTTTTGATTTGATGAGTAATCTTGAAAGTTACCATTAATGAGTGCTGGATGTTTCTGGTAATGCCATTTGGCTTGACTAATGCTCCTGCTGCTTTCATGGATTTAATGAACCGATTTTTCAACCTTATTTGGATAGATTTGTGGTTGTGTTTATTAATGATATACTGATCTATTCCAAGATAGAATCTGAGCATGCACAACACTTGAGAATTGTGTTACAAACTTTGAGAGAAACACAGTTGTATGTAAAGTTTAGTAAATGTGAATTTTGGCTTCACGAGGTTAAATTTTTGGGTCATTTTGTATCAGCTGAAGGGATTCGAGTGGATCCAAGCAAAGTATCTGTAGTGGTGAACTGGAAAACTCCAAAGAATTTAACAGAAGTGCGAAGTTTTCTGGGTTTAGCAAGATATTATCGCCGTTTTGTCAAGAAATTTTGATGATTGCTTCGCCGATGACTCGATTACTATAGAAAAATATTGAATTTTTTTGGTCTAATGAGTGTCAACAGCGTTTTGATCAGTTGAAGAAAATGCTAATAGAAGCTCCGGTCTTGACTCAGCTAGAATCGGGTGTACCATATGTTGTTTACAGTGATGCATCTTTAAATGGATGGGGTTGTGTACTGATGCAATCAGGAAAAATAGTGCCTATGCTTCTCGGCAGCTAAAACCGTATGAGAAGAATTATCCTACACATGATCTTGAGTTGGCTGCAATTGTGTTTGCTTTGAAAATCTAGAGACACTATTTATACGCCAAGAGATGTTATGTTTACAGATCACAAAAGTTTGAAATACTTAATGACTCAGAAAGAGCTGAATTGAAGATAGAGACGGTGGTTAAAGTTACTAAAAGATTATGACCTGATTATTGACTACCACCTGGGGAGGCTAATGTGGTTGAAAATGCACCAAGTCGAAAGTCGTCATTGTTTGCACTTTGAGCGATGAACGCTTATTTGTCTATTAATGAAGACGATTCTATATTAGTAAAATTGAAAATGAAACCTATGCTCCTTCAACGAATTTGGGAATTGCAAGATGAGGATTCAAAATTGGTATTAAAACGACAGATGGTTCGGGACAAGTTGAGTTCAGAGTATACAATTGATGATAATGGTATGTTGCGTTATCGCAATAGAATTTGTGTTCCGAATAATTCAGATTTGAAAAATGATATTTTATCTGAAGCTCACAGTAGCTGTATTCCATTCATCCGGGAAGCACGAAGATGTATTGTGATTTGAAACGGATGTATTGGTGGCCGGGTATGAAACGGGAAATCTGTGAAATTGTAACAAAGTGTTTGAGTTGTCAACAAGTCAAAGTAGAGCATTAGGTACCAATGGGTTTGTTACAACCTGTCATGATTCCTGAGTGGAAATGAGAGCATGTCATAATGGATTTTTTATCTGGATTACCTATGACTTTGAGAAAGAAAGATCCAATTTGGGTGATTGTTGATAGATTGACTAAGTCGGCACATTTTATTTCGATCAGAACTGACTTTTCACTTGAGAAGTTAGTAGAATTGTATATATCAGATATTATGAGATTAATTGGGGTCCCAACATCTATTATTTCAGATCGAGATCCGAGGTTTACATCGAGATTTTGGAGTAATTTCCAAGAAGCTCTGGGTACAAAGCTAAATTTTAGCACTGCGTTTCATCCTCAGATTGACGGACAATCAGAACGAGTGATTCAGATTCTGGAAGATGGGTTGAGATGTTGTATACTCGAGTTTGGAGGTAGCTGGGAAAGGTATTTATCTTTGAATGAATTTGCATATAACAATAGTTATCAATCTAGTATCAAAATGGCACCATTTGAAGCTCTTTACGGGAGGAAATGTAAGACTCCATTGTATTGGTCTGAATTGAGTGAATCCAAGTTAGTGGGAGTCGATTTGATCCGAGAAACTGAAGAAAAATTTCAGATTATCCACGACGGTTTGAAAGCTACTTCTGACCATCAAAAATCATATGCAAATTTGAAAAGAAGAGATATAGAATTCAATGTGGGTGATCGGGTATTCTTAAAAGTCTCACCGTGGAAGAAAGTATAACGGTTTGGCAAAAAAAGAAAACTGAGTTCAAAATTTATTGGACCGTATGAAATTATTGAAAGAATCAGCCCTATGGCTTATAGATTATCTTTACCTCCTGAACTTGAAAAAACTCACAATGTGTTCCATGTATCAATGCTAAGACGATTCAAATCTGATTCTTCGCTCATGATTCCTCATAGTGAAATTGAGTTACAATCGAATATGACGTACTCGGAAGAACCGATGAAGATTTTGGCTCAAGAGGTTAAGGAATTATGGAATAAACGAGTTCCGCTAGTAAAAGTATTATGCCACCGTCATGGTTCAGAGGAGGCTACTTGGGAAACGGAAAAATCGATGAGATTACAGTATCCAAATTTATTCTCAGGTAACAAATTTCGAGGATGAAATTTCCTAAAGGGGGAGGGTTGTAACAACCCAATTTTCAGTGGTATTAGAAACAGTGGTTCGAGACCACTAAATTCGACAAGTGAGTTCAAAATTTTTATTATTTATTATTTATGAGTCAAGTGTGATTTTAGAAGATTTTTGAATTAGTGAATTGTGCTTTAGAATGATTTATTAGGTAAGTGGTTTCGAACACGAGGTATTGAGACCTTGATTTTATAACCCGAGCTATAAATATTTTTATAAATATTTACGGAGTGTCATTAAGATAATATTAAAGTTTCATTAGAAAATTTTAACGTTTTGATAATTAATTAATTAAAAAGGACTAAATTAAAAAGGTGCAAAATTTGCTAAAATGATTAAGTAGCTTAACTGTTTAATAAGGAAGGACTAAAAGGGCAAATTAGCCCAAAGTGGAATGCTTGGATGGCATAAGCAAAGAAAAATCAAAGAATTAGTGTGAACAAGGGGTAAAATTGGAACTGAAATAAAATTAAATAGTTAAAAATGGGACTAAATTGGATTTCTAGAAATTTCTTCACATTTCTTCAGCTAAAAACACCATAGAAGGCCCTAAAAGCTGGTTTTTCATATTTTGCTACAAGTGAGTTCAATTCTTCCTCTTTTCTTGAAATTTTTGTGTTTTTAAGATTTTTACGGCTAGGCCAATTGTCTATTTCATTAGTTTTTGATTTTATGAGTAATCTTGAAAGTTACCATTGATGAGTGCTGGATGATTATGATGAATTAATATGGATTTTAAGCTTTAATTTTGTTATATGATTATTTTATCAAGTGATTTCAAGGGGAATTGATTTTAGGACCAAATTGTGAAAAAGATTAAATCTTAGGGTTTGGTATTAAATTATATTTATCAAAGGATGTGTAATAATTTAGAATATTTAGATAAAGTGTTACTTGAGAAAAATTATCTTATTTGATGGGCTAATTTGTGAGGGACTAAATTGCAAAAATTGTAAAATTTAGGGTAATTGTGTAATTTCAAAAATTAAGGGGTATAAATTATGAAGTGAACTAGAATTGAAACATGTGCTAATGAATGAATAATTTTACATTTTAGATCAAGAGCCAATAGACAAACGTGAAAAAAGAAAATAGCAGAATAGTCCCTAAACTACTGCAAATCTTATAAATTAACCCAGGTAAGTTCGTATGGTTAAAATTTCATGATTATTTATTAATTTATGAATGATATAATGTATTTATTTGTATTTTTATTATTAAAATTAAAATTTATTATTAAAATATAAAGGTGAAATGAATGCATAAAACAAGTAGAACGCAAGATAGAGTATAATCTTTTTATAGCAAAGGATGAATTGACGGATAAAACTATGGTTGGACCATGGCAATGTTTATATGTAAGACCATAGCTGGGCTTTGGCATTTTAATGAAAAGACCATAACTGGGTTATGGCACTTTGAACGTAAGACCATGGTTGGATCATGACAGTATTTATAAGTAAGACCATAGCTGGGCTATGGCATTCTGATGATAAGACCATAACTGGGTTATGGCACTACAAATGTAAGACCATGGTTGGGTCATGGCAATGCATGTGTAAGACCATAGTTGGACTATGGCACGAAGAAAACGATGTACTCATATTTGTATGTCGTTCATCGATTCAGTAAGAATTGGTAAAAGACCTATGTGAATGAATTGAAAGATATATTGATTATTAATGATATTGATCTTAAGGAAGTGTGTTCATTGACTTATGTTGTATTTGAAAAGGAGAATTTATGATTTATTTACAATTTAATTCATTATATTAAGTTCGTTAAGATCAATGTTTAATCTATTGAACTTACTAAGCTTCATTAAGCTTACTCGTGTTGTTTTATGTTCTTGTAGATTAACGTGTGATCGGGAGATCGGATCAACACATCTAGCCACACTATCCAGTTTAATCTGATAGTTTTTGAAATGTGAATTTTGGTATATATGGCATGTATAGGGTTGGTTTGGAAATAAATAGTTTTAATTGTGGTTGTGAATCTTAAATGTTTGTATGTGTGTAATTAGTAGTAGAATTTGATAAATCAATGAAATGAGTTAAATGGGTAAGTATAAGTAATTGATGTATATGTAATGTTATAATATGTTGAGAACATGTATTGGTTGGTTTTGATTGCTTGGTTAGGATATATTAGTGTATTTAAATGTTGTGTGTAGGTTGATGTCAAAACGGTGAGAAAAGTGGCCTTAAATGGTCCAATTTCGTCCACAAGGGGAGAGACACGGGCGTGTGTCTTAGCCGTGTGTGACACACAGCCTAGCATTTGGGCATGTGGTCTGGTCGTGTGTCCCCAGCATATTAAAAATTTGAAACAGAATGCCCAAGTTTTTACACACGGCCTAGCACATGGGCGTGTGGCTTGGCCGTGTAACCCCTGCACTTAAATGTATTGCAAGTTAGAGAGTTACACGGGCTGGGGACACAGCCGTGTACCCTACTTCAATTACCACACAGCCTAAGACACAAGTGTATCACTTGGCTGTGTGAACCACACGGGCGTGTGTCCCTTGCACCTAAGAAGAATTTTGAAATTTTATGAAAAAATTTTTGAGTTTCTGATTTAGTCCTAATTTCTTTCTAACACGTAATTTGGGCCTCGAGGGCCGATATAAGGGACAATATGAATGAATGGTGACTTGCTTCAGATATGTTTATTAAATATTATAAAATTTTCATATTTATTCTGTAGAGTTTGGTAATGTCTCGTAACCCTATTCCGGCGACAGATAAGGGTTAGGGGTGTTATAGTGTATCACTAGTTACGAATGCAATAATATCCTCTTCAGTGTTTATTGTTACCAGTCGACCCTCTGTTACCAACTTCAGTTTTTGGTGCAATAATGACGGCACTGTCCAAGTCAAATGAATCCAAGGTCTACCCAACAAGCAGTTATAAGAGAGTTTGATATCCATTACCAAAAAATCTACCTCATATGTGGTCGGACCAATCAACGACATAAGTTTTATTCAACACCTTCATCAACGCGCTACGATGTGTCTCTGAGCTTAAGAGCAAGGCTAGTATTGATATGCGAGCTGGTTGTTTGTGTAGCTGTTTTACAACACTATACTCACTATGCTTCAAGAATTTCAAGAACTCTTTAGCCTCGTTCTTAGTTACTGGCTCATTAACAGGTGATTCGAGTCTAACCGTTTTTTCTTTCTTCTGTTCAATTGCAAAGGTTTCTCCTTTAACGGGATTGATTCTCGCACTTGCAAGATCATAGTGCCCCCCACTACGCGTAAAGAAACCAATATCCTGGCCCTCTTCTGAAGTGCTAACCGAGTTCTCCTCTCTTGGATCATCACGTTGCAGTCATAATTCTATGGAAACCTTTTGCTATCCTTGTAAGGAAAAGCCACAGATTTTGGAATTATGACTTTTGGCATAACTTGTGTTCCCACTTCATTACTTCTTGGTCGTGAAATAATCACTATTAGATGGTTGACCTTGTAGACATTCTCCGTCGATCCTTCCTCTGAAGCGTAAACATCTCCTCTTTCCAAGCCCTTGACATCTTCAAAGAATTCCAATTCTTTGTTATCCATCAGGCTTTGCACTAGAGTTTTGAACTAAGTGCACTTTTGGACCTCATGACCTTCTTTAACGTGGAACTCATAGTAGCTCTTCACTTCTTTGGGTCTCTCCTCTGAATCTTGAATGATTAATCCTCCATCTATCATATTCTGCAAGACCCATTTTAGTGGGGTTTTTACTTCCGCAACATCGGTTTTGGTCCTCTTTCCTTCACTCTCAATTATTGTGTTTACCCTTTGGTCTGAATGACTGGGTAACGGATTTCTTGCCACATTAGGTCCTGATGGATAATTGAACCTTACAATACCCATCTTGATGAACCTCTCAATCAACTTTTTGAATGCAGTGTAATTCTCAATTGAGTGTCCCGTTATTCCTACGTGGTATTCGCATTGAGCATTCGCATCATACCATTTTGGGAACAAAGGTTGCATGGGTTTTAAGTAAAACGGGGATACCACATAGGCGTCAAAAAAATTCTAATATAACTCTCTATATGTCATCGGGATGGGTATGAATTAGAGTTTTTTTGTGTTTGGTCTCGTGTTAGGTTCTTGCCTTGAAGGGCCTTGATGGCTGGCTGTTACGGTCCTTGGTTGGCCTATAGTGATCGGTTTTGAATAGCTCTTATTATAGACACTCACGGTGTTTACTTCATTTTTTTCTTTCTCAGGGCAAATTTTTTAGCATTTTTCCCCGCGTCTATTTTCTCACTCCTTACTGCATTTCAATCATCTCTCCGAACATTACTATATCTGAGAAGCTTTTGGTAGCAGTTCCCAACATATGGTTAATGAACGAGGCTTTTAGAAAGTTTATTAAAAGCATTGTTGTCTCCTTCTCCAGAAGAGGTGGCTGAACTTGTATTGCCTCCTCCCTCCATCTCTGAGCGTATTGCCTAAAGCTTTCACTTTGCTTCTTTTCCATATTTTGCAGCGTAATTCTATCGGGTGTCATGTTGGTCACATGGCTGTATTGTTTCATGAAAGCCTGTGCCAAGTCTTTTCATGAGTTGATTTTGGCACGGCTTAGCTGGTTGTACAACTTGTCAGCCAACCCGATCAAACTATCCTGGAAGCAGTGGATTAAAAATTTGTCGTTATTGACGTATCCCGTCATTCTTCAGCAGAACATTGTGATATGGGCTTAAGGACAACTAGTCCTATTATATTTTTTGATTTTGGAGCTTTGAATTTTGGTGGTAGCACTAGATTTGGGACTAAACTCAATTCCTTAGCATCGACCCGGCAAAGGTAATTAGCATTCTCCATAGCTCTGAATTTCTCCTCCAACCACTTGCACCAGTCTTCTAATTGTTTTGGAAATTCTACTCTTGCCCTATTTATTTTCGCCATGTCCTCTAGATCTGGAACAATGGAGTTGGTTGGATTATCTTTGGGATTGGACCCTGAACCTGTTGGGTAATTCACCGGTGCTGAGGTGCCGGCTTGATATTGTTGAGGTCTTATGGTAACGGGTACCCTTCGTGGATATGTATCTAGTTGGGCTTAGACATTCACCGGGGTAAAGCATAGGGGTATATAGGGTCATCATTATCATCCCCAGAGTTAACCACAATACTTTTCCCTTTTCCAATCTCTCCGGCTAGCAATTGGGTCAACTGGCTTATCATGCTTCGTTGGGATTCTTATATTTGATCCCTCATGTCTTACTGTACCTTAGCTAATTGTTCCTGCGGCTGTGCTTGCAACTGATCTTGTATGTCTTTTTGAATTTGTTCTAATCTCTTTAACGTTTGATCCATGGCTTTGGTTTTGGCACTAGTACTGTAACGATATTCAGTTGGCAGATTCTTGTTAGTTTCTAAGGTAACTGTCATAATTTCGATTAATTAGGGTTTTTTTTATGAAATTTAATGCATATGATGAAATGTAATGCTGATGAATGAAATGAATGCAAAAAGAGGCATTGATTCTGATTCAATTCTATTCGAACAACTTTACTAGAAAAAAAATCTCTTTAGATAAAACGAATATATTTTACATATATGGCCTTGCCCTAATACTCAAAGCCTTGACTTTCCTAAGAAGCAAAGCTAATTCTTGGCCCCGATCTGATTCTGATTAATATTTTAAGCTCAGTATGTCGGCTTGAATTGCTAAGGTTTGCAAATGGTCGGCTACTTCCCGTACTTAAGTCATAGCTTCGCCCATGATGTGATCTTTATCCCTAATCTGACCTTGAAAGTGTCGGACCTTCTCTTTCCAGTGTTCATTGTTTGTTTCAAGAAGCTCAACTCGAAGTTCACAATTTTGTAGTGCGGCCTCGAGCTCTTCTATCTTTCCCTTAAACTCTTCAATCTTATTTAGGCTTGCTTTCAACTTAATTGCAGAGTTACGACTTCGATATTGATGCAATGACCTTTTTAATTCTACTACCTGGGATCTTAATCCAACCTTTTCATTTTGGGTTTCTAAGAAGTCCCTTTCTAGAGCATCTTCTGGAACTTGAACATCTTGGAATTTCTTTTCCCACTGATCAACTCTAATCTTTTCTTCTTTGATTTCTTGCCACCATTGTTCTGATGTTTTACCCAACCCTGTAGTCCTTATTGACAAACATAGCTTATTATAATCTGTTTTTAGACTGTCCAAGTTTTCCTCAGCCTTCTTCTTTGCTTTCTCATGTTCTCAGCTTCTAACTTCTAGACATCGACATCTATTCCAAGCTGAATCTTTTCCTCTTCCAACTGTTCTATCTTTTTCTCTAGCTCCGAACTCCTATTTTCAAAGTCTTGCTTTATTATCTCCAACTCAGACGGGATCACTTGTAAGTGTTTTTCTATCGGCTGAGTATTTTCTTACTTGACGCAGGAATATTGTCATTGATTCATTTACCCCACCATCAATCATATTTGGGGGTCATAGGATTTGTGACAAATCTTTTCATTTTGTGAGTTTGGTTCTAAGCATTCGATATTTCATGAACCTTCTTTTTGTAATTATCACCTTTGTACGTAAACTCACACTGAGCCAACCCTTACGTCACCGGTATAAACTGGCTTGACCTATATTGCCTCAGTACAAGTAAAGGGGCATATCCAACAGTTCCCCATATCCCGAGCAGAGGGACCCAGTCGAAGTCTCCACATCGATACAAAATTTCATCACGGATCATCCAATGAACCCTCTATTCAACGGCTTCGTCTTGGAGGCTCTAGAGAATTACCATCCACATTTCTTTAAAAATGTTGTCTTGTTTTGGGGTAGCCATAAATTCTTTCAACAGAGAGTAGTTCTCGAAGAACACTTGATAAGAGACCTTTTCTACCTTCCAAACGTGGCTATGGAACCAGTCTAACAAGAGTTGTGCATACCCGATAAATATTCTTTCACTTGCTCTTCAACACACATTTAAAGATTTGAAAGTTTCAGCCAAAATTACCGGGACAGGCGTGACCCTTTTTTCAAGCCGGTCAAATAGATCTAAAACTGCATCATCTATGTGCCCTAATGCTTTGAGGAAGATGACCAACCCGTAAATACTCAAGGTAAAGACATCGACTCTTTTCTTCATATCCAAATGTGCCAAGATCAAATCCCGTAAACTTTTTTAAGGGATGCATTTACTATCTCCCTTTTGTTTAATCTGGACCCCGACCCATTGCTCACTCATCCTAGTTATGCTTATTAGCCTCTTTAAGAAAGTCAGGATGTTAGCGGCTCTAGAATAAGCTTTGTCGGCTTGGATCCTCGGGTAATGGAGCAGAGTTGTGTACTCTTATATGGTGGGCACCAAGTCTACCTTCTCAAAAGTGAAACAGCTATAGGCGGGATTCTAATACTGGGCAAGAGCTCGGAATAAATGCTTATCCAGTCTGACATCGAGTAAATAAGGCAAATCACCATAGTCGCGGTAGAATAACTGCTTGGTTTTGTCATCCCATTGGTCTCATATTTCTTTAAACTCTTGGAGATTATTCTGAGTTACACTGATGTGAGTGAAATCCCACAGTTCTGACATATATCCTTCCATCAGGCTGTCACTCTTCTTTTCTTGTGTCTTATCGGACCATATTTGGATGACCGCATTGTCTTCCACTTTATCATGAAATCCCTTTTCCATGACAAGCTCTATATTTAGCAACTAAATGTGAATAAATATCCTTTTCTATGATGAGAATGCAATGCAATCACAGCCAACACAAAACGAAACAAGTCAGTACATTTTATACAAAGTAAGAAATAATAAATAGAACATCTATTCGGGTGACCACTAGAGGTTTGATATTGTTCTACATAGGGTAAGTTCTTAGGGCTCATTATATGCGGTTTGGTTCTAAAATAAGGGTACTTGAACCAGCAGATTCCTCAAACCTCACCCATTATAGGCTCATATGTATCGAGTTTGGTTCAAGGGAATACATTTCCCTATGGCTATACGAAGGTGAAGACTTCACGAAAACATAGGTATAGATGTATCCCAAAAGTGATCCACTATCATATATGGCGTTCAAGACCTCACGAAGGAATAGCTTCTCACTTCCACTTAAGAAGGGAAAAATGGAATGATTATGCCATGCAATGTACGGAAATATAACAAGAGAAACTCAAACCAATAAAGCAGATATATCATTATGTAACCCAAAATGATGAAGACATTATTTACCACCAAAATAAAACATAAAGGATGAAATGCAAGGATGGGTTCGTCAATTTAAACCAAATTATCAATTTTCGACAAAAAGACCAAAAAGTAGTCAACTCGCAGCTTGACTCTCTTATATTTTCCCTAGTGGAGTCGCCAATCTGTTGAAACCTTTTTGGAAATCGACTTTTTATTTTATATTTATTTTATAAAATGAAGATGGAGTCGCCACCAAATATTTTTTATTCAGGTGTGATTGGATCACCTCAAAACTTGGTCATTTTAATAAAATATTAGATTTATTAAAACAATAATTTTCGGTCTATAAAGATACAAAAAGTGGGTTCAGGAGTCGGTTACGTATAAGGAAAGGTTAGCACCCTCATAACACCCAAAATTGGTACCTAATTGATTACTTGATGTCTTAATGTTGATAATTGAAAATTCAAAGAAAATTTAAGACACGATCCCCTTTTTGCATGATTGCAAACTAAATTGAATTTTATGGAAAGAGCCTTCTTATTTCGAGTCAATCGAGAAAAAGATCATGTCTTGTAAGTTAGGGCACGATATCTCGAATCCTCGAAAATAAGGATTCTCATTATTTGATTATTACCTAAATCTTAAATATTTTGAATTTTAGAAGGATGTTGCTGGTTCAAGGAGAAAGTCGTACCATGTAAGTTAGGGCACTATTTCTCGAATCCTTAAACAAAGAACATTGCCTCGATTTTAAAAAATTCTTTTTTTATACATCGGGTAAATATAATTTTTAATGCAATATGCGATTAATTTATTCAAGTGTTGGTACAAATTAAACGAATATGTAAACATGTTGCATAATATGAAAATGGAAAAAAAATAGTATAGAATAGCTTACGTGGTAAAAAATGATAACAAACTAATAACAAGTGGTAGTTGGACTAATTTTTAGTCGATTAATAATACTATTTAATAATGACAATAATAGTAAAATAATAAGTGGAACATTGGTAATGAAAAAAAATGGTAAAATAATAAAAAAGTATGATAATGTTATGATCATGGTTGTGTAATATTAGTGATGACAAAATAAAATATTAATTAGCAAAAATAATCACTTAACAATAACATCAATATTAAAAAATAAAATAAAAAAACTAAAATGAGATGGTTAAGAAACTTAACGATAAAAATGCAAGTTATGTAAATTAAAGGATAAAATATAAATAAAGAATTAAAATTGCTAAAAATTAAATAAATAAAAAGGGCAAGATTAAATAAAAAGATTAAATCGAAACCATAATAAAATTTTAGGGGATAAAATAATAAAAACAGTAAATAAAGAGGGAGAATTAAATAAATGAGGGATTAAATTTAAATTTAAACAGAACTTAAAGCATAAATTGTGAAATCAATAAGAAAAAGGGAAGTAAAGGACTAAACTGAAAATATAACAAAATTTAACACCTAAATTATAAGGAAACAAATATTAAAGGATTAAATTAAAATGAAATATAAAAGTTTGGGGCTTAGAGAGCAATTAATCCAATCCGTGTCATTCCCTTGGGTTGACAGTTGGTCAAAGGACCAAATCGTAAAGGAATCAAAATAACAGGGTAAAAATGAAATAAAATAAAAATACGCAGGACTTATTAAAAAATGCTAAAAAGAAGAAGGGCCAAAATGAGAAATAACCCATTTCTTCAAAAACACGTTGATCTAAAGGAGTTCGGGTCGGGTTGTCGGCCTAAGCGTCAAAACGATGCCGTTTTGGGCGTTTGAAGGTCAAGCCCAAAATGAAGTCGTATAGGCCCCTATATAAATAAAAAAATCAGAACAAAAAAATTTTCAAACCTTATTTTTTTAAAAAACTCTCTTATTTTTTTCTCTCAAAATTCTCTCCCACTATGGCCACAAGGCTACCGCACGTTCGCCGTGGCCACCGGTCAACGTCGATGGCGATCACCGCCTCCGGTGGCTGAAAATTCAAAAAAAGAAACCTTTCGAATCCTTTTAAAGCCCTGGAAGTAGATCAAGGGTTAAAATACCCCCCCAAAAAAAGACTAAAATCAGAAGAAAAAATGAAACCTTTCGGTTTCTACCCACCTTGACGATGGTGCAAACAGGTAAAAACTTTCTTTTTATTTGTTTTCTTTTATATATATTTGCTCCGAAAATAAAAAGATAAATGAACTACCTTCTAAGAATTTTTTTTGTATAGAATTTTTTTTGTATTCTACTTTTCCTTGAATCTATTCGATTGCGCGTTCAAAAAATACACATGATCGTTATGGCTTTTATAGCCAAATACTCGTTTTTATTTTCTCTTTTGTTATTTCTTTCTCTTTTGCTATTTCTTCTGTTTTTCTTTTTGTCTTCTTTTGTTTTTTTCTTTTGCAAGCATTTTTGGCAATGTCAACGGCGATAGGGAGGCCGCGCCTTGCCATTTTGGTGAAATGATGGTAGGGAGGGACAGTCCTCGGGTGTCGTGTCTGTTGACATGGTTAGGAGTAGCGGCGGGTAGGGTTTTTTCTAATTAGTTTAAGTTTTTGGGCTTGGGCTTTTAGGGTTTTTAAGGTTAGCAAAATTGGTTTAGGGTAAATTGGGTAATCTATTTGGGCTAGTATATTTTTCTAAATGGACTTGTTATTTTTTTGTTGTTTTGTTTATTGGGTCAGATAAATGGTCTGTACAGCCGCCCCTCTTTGCTCGTTGACGTGTAACGGGAATGGAGCAAATACTTCAAAAAGGGCCAATTTTGTCTGGTCCTGTCGAATCTCGACTTCTTTGGTTCTCCTCTTTTTCAAGTAGCTCACTCTTGTAATCCATTAGTTACTCTACTTCACTGTATCTGCTTCACTATAACTTTAGGAAGACAAGATTTAGTGTTATAGCTTCATCTTGCTCCATTGCAACTTGAAGGAGATATGATTTGTTGTTCTAGTTTCAATCCAATCCACTGCAACTTCAAGGATATAGGATTTGTAGCCTCATCTTGCTCTAATCCTCGTGTGTTTTGCATTTTGTACCTAAAATACAATATAATAACCAAAATTAGCATAAAATGAAGTAAATGTACGAATTAACACAATGGTCATAGTCTAATAAAACGCACAACGAACACCAAATCCAAACTAAAACCTAATTAATTCAAAAGACTAACAACAAATCTAATAATAATACTATTAATAATAATACCTACCAAGAGAGCAACAGTAATACTATAGTAAGAATAAAAATAAAACACACCTAATAATAATAAGAATAGTGAGTAAAAACAAATACAATAATAATCAAACCAATAATAATATAATAATAAAATACAAAGTAAAGGGTGGAGCCAAACTGTGGGGTAAACGACAGTGGCGTAGGGGAGGCGCGCATGGCGATGGAGTCACAACAGTCAGTAATGGGAACAAACAGTGGTGGGAGATCTGAGGTTTTGAATGATGGTGGAAGGGGTATAGAGGAGAAAAAGCGCAAAGGGAGTTGATCAGGGGAGAAAAGAACGAGGAGGGGAAGGAAGGAGGAGTTAACGATGACTTGAGTTATGCGTGAAACGGTCGTATGAGGGCTTTTGGTGTGGGGATGCGCGGATGAAATAGAATGGACTGGGGGGTAATGATTTGTAGGGTTGGTGAATGGAGGTGCCGACAACGCTTAGAATAAGAGCGACGACCAACGAGAAGCTAGAAAAACGATGGTGAGGTGTGTGATGGTTGGTGGTCAGAACGGCGAGGGAAAACCAATGGCAAAGAGGAAAGGACAGGAAAGGGGTAATGGCGACGAAGGTTAGTTGAAGAAGAAGACAAAAATAAAAAAAATTCAAAACCCTAGCTTATAGATGACACGGTCGTGTAGTTGGCCCATGTAGGGCCACACGACCATGTCTGGAGACCGTGTAAATGCTCTTAGCCCATGTGGTAATTTCTCATGTGTCAGGCCGTGTGTGGTCACCCTTTGCTTCTCCCACACCCGTGTGTGAGGCCATGTGGATCACCCAGGCCATGTGACCCATTTCATTTTGAAGTTTTTTTATCTATTTTTTTTTCAAATTTTAAAGAAAAATGATAATGACTCAAAGTTTTTTTTTTCATTTTCAATTATTTTAAGAAAGTAAAATAAATAAATAACACAAAAACACTCGGGTTGCCTCCCAAGTAGCGTTTATTTATAGTTTAAGCTCAACTTCCCTTTTTAAGCTCACGGTTAAGGCAGATCTTGGAGCCGAAACTCCACTATCTCGTTGCTAGTTTTACCACCAAAAGAAGGTTTGAGACGAGTATTGTTTACCTTGATCTTGCCGAATTTAGAATGTGTTACCTCAATTGTATTGTATGGAAAAACAATTGTATTGTATGGAAAATTTCATGGATCCGATTTGTCTAATAGTAATTTGTCCCCAACTGTGAATTGGTTCATTCTCTTCATATGCACATCAACCTTCGGTCACCATTCATCTAGTTCTTTGAGCTGCACCATTCGCTCCACTCGTCTTTCGAGTTCTACCACTTTAAATAAAATATGGCTCAAACACGTTTTCATGAGGAATTTCCTGCAAGGAACATTGAGCCACATGATTACTAACATTAACAGACCAATTAGTATCATCTTGCTTACTAGGGACTCTCACAAAATCACATGCTTGAAGAGTACTCTTTTCATCACCTACATGAAGCACAAGTTCACAAGTACCCACATCAATAACAGTTTTAGCAGTGGCTAAAGAGGGTTGACCTAATATCATAGGTACCTCAATATCCTCATCCCTGTCTAATACAAAAAAATCAATAGGGAATATAAATTTATCGACTTTTACAAGTACATCCTCAATAATACCCCTAGGATATCTAATTAATCTATCTGCTAATTGTATACTTATCCTAGAGGGTTTGGGTTCCCCAAGACCAAGTTGTTTGAACATCTTATAAGGCATGACATTTATACTAGCCCCCAAATCAGCCAAAGCTTTTTGAAAATTTAAACTATCAATGAGACATGGAATAGCAAAAATCCCTAGATCTTTAAGTTTGTGGGGGTAGTTTGTTTTGGAGAATGGCTGAGCAAACTACATTAAGATCCATAGTCGACAAATCATCTAACTCCCTTTTATTTTTTAACAACTCCTTTAAGAAATTCACATACTATGACATCTGCGAAAGGGCTTTAACAAACGGTAAGTTAATGTGTAATTTTATAAGAGTTCAAGAAATTTACCATATTGTTCTTTAATGTGGTCTCTCTTCAATGTTGCTGGAAATGGAACTCGTGGTTTGTAGTCTTTAATTATCGGCTTATGCTCTTTCTAGCCTTCCTCAACCTCATCACTTTTTACAACAACTTCTAGCTTCGACTTTTTTTCATGCTCGACTAACCCTTCCACGTTTCAAATAGTGATTGTGTCGATTTGCTCCTTTTGTAATAGCCCGTTTTCAGTGAAATCGAAACAGTAGTTTCGGGACCACAAATCTGACGTCGAAAGAAATTTTATCGATTACATGTCTAATTTTTTAAAAAATACTAAATTGAAAAAGGTACAAAACTTGCTAATTATGATAATTAAATGACTAAATAGCTTAACTAATAAATAAGGGAGGACTTAAGGAAAAAATATGCCTAAAGTAGATGGATGAGGCGGCATAACATGGGAAAATAATAAAATAAAACCAAATTAATGGTAAAATTGTAAATAAATTGAAATTAAAACTAAAAAAAATGTGTTTAGACATTATCATCATCAATTTCGGTTCAAAAATAGACATAGAAAAGAGCCTAGGGATAAAATCATAATTAATTAAAAGTATAGGGGCAAAATAGAAATTTTTACAAAGGTATGTAATGAGTTGAATTGAGTATGAATTGTATTAAATATAGTTAAATTCATTCGTATAGGTTCTGATAGACCAAATACGGAGTTAGAATGAGACAAAGAAAAAGTATTAGACTAGTAGCTTACAAGTCTACGAAGATTTGTCGAGGTAAGTTGTGTAATTAAATTGTATATTTATATGTTTGAATTGAATGGTATGTATGTGAAATGTATAAAAGTGTTATGTACAAGAATGGATCACATATCCGATAATATCTAACAAGTGCTAAGTCCCATTTGAACATTGGAAATTCGACGGATACGAATGACATTGTCATTAAGGGTTCCCGATTGGTTGTGGCCCTGCATGTGTTGCGGACACACCACAACTCGCAAGAGTGTCCCATTATTTAGCTCTTATGAGTATCCCGTTATATGGCTCTCACGAGCTTCCCGATTAATGACTCTTTTGAACTTCCCGTGTATGACTCGTATGAGCTTCCAGATTAATAGCTTTTTGGAGCATCCCGATAAAAAGGCTCTCTCATGAGCTTCCAGATTAATGGCTCTTCGGAGCTTCCTAATATTGGCTCGCATGAGCTTCTTGATTCTGGCTCTTATGAGCTTCTCGTTACATGACTCACATAAGCCTCCCGTTATGACTCGAAAGAGCTACCCATTTATATGCTCACATGAGCATTCCTGAATATTAATTGACGAATATTATATGAATTGATAGATTACAGTTTTGTACACTTAGTGTGTATTACCCGTGTATCCATCGATATTTTAAATGATTCAACGGAAAAAATTCTGATATGAAACTATATGAGTACGAGATGAATTGTTATCCGTATATGCCTAAAATACATGAAAATGATGTTACTTGACATGTTAAAAAATGAGATGAAAAATACATGTGTATGAAACTTGCCTGATGATTATGTATATTTGTGATTATGAGTTATTATATGAATTACATGACTAACATGCTTAATGAGGATATGTGTTTAGGCATTTGGCCAAATTTGATTTGAGCATGTTTAGTTTGCTTACCTTAAATGTGAATTAAATGGTAAGTTAAATTCCATGTTATACGAATTTACTAAGCTTTAAAGCTTGCTCTATTTTATTTTTCGTATTTTATAGTAATTCGGAAGCTCGTTGGGTTGGAAGCTTGGCAGATATATTTCACACTATCCATCAGCTCATTTTGGTATAAATAGTAAATTAATTTTGGTTATAATGGCATGTATAGGTTAATTAGCCAATGTTGGCATGTAAATGTTTTGGTTGTGATGGACATGCTTTGATGTGTATAAGAGGCTATTTCATACTTGATGTGAGTGTTTGGTATGGTTGTTTGATAGTAATTTTATAGGTATGTTAATATTTGATACAAGTATGCCTATAAGTGTATTTGGGTCTTTTGGTAAGTTTGAATACTTGGATATATGTCATGATATGTTAAATATAACACTTGAGTTTGGCTTGAATTAAAGGTCTTGTTGTGACTTTTGATTGTGCAAATTGTTGTGTCTAGGTTGATACTAAATTTGGGTGAGAAATATGGCTTGAAAATGACCTATTTTTGTCTACACTGCCGTGTGTGATACACGGCCTAGCACATAGACGTGTGGTTTGGCCGTTTGTCCCCTGCATATTTAAAATTGTAAAACAGAATGCTCAAAATAATCACACGGCCTAGGACACGTGTGTGTGGCTTGGCTGTGTGACCTAAGTCAATGAGCTCACTAATTTGGACACGGGCTGGGACACGACCGTGTGTCCTTAATTCGAATGCCCACATGGCCTGGCCACACGGGTGTTGTCCCCTGCACCCTGGAAAATTTTTGATGATTTTTAAAAATTTTCTAAGTACTTAGTTTAGTCTCGACGTGTTTCTAATGTGTATTTTGGGCGTCGATGGCTCATATAAAAGAAAAAATGATTGATTATGATTAGTTTCTGATATGAATGTTAAATGATATGAAAATGTCTATATTTGATCTGTGAATTCCTGTAATGCTCTATAACCCTTTTCGAGTGACGGATATTGGTTAGGGGTGTTACATTTATTGGTATTAGAGCTATGATTTAGTCGATTCTCGGACTAACATAGCATATACGAGTCTAGCTATACATGCCATTATATAACTTGTGATAGTGTGATATCTCCTGGCCATTTTAAAACATGTTTTTCATAAAACAATGTCATCCAGCCAGCTAATTCTGAAGAAGCTGAAAGCATTGCTCAAGCTTCTATGCAAAGAGCAGCCTCGAGTAGTAGAAGGCCCTTATCTGAGGGCCGAGGAGGAGAGGCTAAATAAGCCTTCTTCCAAATGATGAATGAGTGGTTTACAGAATTTGTAAGAACAAATCCAGCTGTACAACAACCTCCACCCCCTCCTGTTTCTCAACTGGTTCCTGATATGCCTCAAGGTACAAAACTTATAAGAACTGGTAAGTCTTTTGTTGATAAAATTTGTAAGTATGGGGCAAAAGAATTCAGAGCTACAACAGAAGATGATCCCGAAAGTGCTGAGTTGTGGTTGGAAAACACCATCAGAGTTCTGAATGAACTATTTTGAACACTGGCTGAATATCTTAATTGTACGGTGTCTCTGTTAAAATATTTGATTTACCAATGGTGGAACACACTAATTTCAATTGTACCGAAGGAAAGGGTCACTTGGGAATTTTTCCAAACTAGGTTCTGAAAGAAGTATATCAGCCAGAGATACCCTGATAAAAAACGTAAAGAATTTTAGAGCTTAAATAGGGGCACATAACAGTATCTGAATATGAATGGGAATTTGTCCGATTGAGTAAATATGTCATAGAATGTATCCTAACTGAAATCGCAATGTGTAAGCGGTTTGAAGAGGGTTTAAATGAAGACATAAAATTGTTAGTTGGGATTCTTGAATTAAAAGAATTTGTTGTACTTGTTGACCGAGCATATAAAGATGAAGAGTTGAATAAAGAAAAAAGAAAAGCTGAGATGGAAGCCAGAACTTCAAGTAAAATATTTACGAGAAAGTCACATCAGTCGACATCAAAGAAATCAAAGAAATATCATGACCGTTCTACCACCTCTGCAGGGTACTCTAGGAGAGATAGAAGTATTCAACGCTCCAGTGCAAGAACCCAAGCTACATCTGTAACGAGTGCAGGTAGTGTTAGAAACACCAAACCCAGATTCAAGTGTTGTAATAAATTGTATTTTGGAGAGTGTCGTATGAAAAGCAGAACTTTTTTTAGATTTAGTTCCTTTAACCACTATCTGAGAGACTACCCAGAGAAACCTGAAAAAGGTATTGTTCAAACTTCAAGGCCGAGCAACCCCGCTACAAGAGGTAGAACTTATGCTATTTGTACACGCGAGGATGCCTCTACACCAGATGTTATTACTGGTACTTTCTCTCTTATTGATACTAATATAGCTACTTTAATTTATCCTGGTTCAACTCATTCATATATTTGCACAAATTTAGTGTTTAATAAAAATTTACCTGTCGAGTCCACTGAATTCGTGGATAAAGTATCTAACCCCCTGGGCCAGTATGTGATGGTTGATAAAATTTGCAAAATTTGTTCGTTAATGATACGGGGTTATTATTTCCCGGCTAAATTGATGTTATTACCATTTGATGAATTTGGTGTCATTCTGGGTATGGATTGGTTTACTCAGCATGATGCCGTGGTAAATTGTAAATAGGCCTATTGTATTGAATTGTCAGAATGATGAAATGCTCTGTATTGAATCAAATAAAAGGGATGGGTTGTCTAATGTGATATTAGCCATATCAACAAAGAAATATGTCAGAAAATGTTATGATGCTTACCTTGCTTATACGTTGGATACTAAAGTGTCTAAATCAAAGATTAAATTAGTGCCAGAGGTCTGTGAATATCCTGATGTGTTTCCAGAGGAGTTACTAAGATCACCGCCGGTCAGAGAGGTTGAATTTGCTATAGATCTTGTTCTGGGGACAACACCGATATCGGTAGCACCATACAGAATGGCTCTTACAAAGTTAAAAGAATTGAAAGCATAGTTGTAAGAACTGACTAACAGGGGTTTTACTCGGCCTAGTTCTTCACCTTAGGGTGCACCGGTTCTATTTGTTAAGAAAAAAGATGGATCTTTGAGATTATAAATTAATTACTGACAACTCGACAAAGTCACAATTAAGAATAAGTATCCACTGCCCCACATTGATGATTTGTTCGATCAGTTCAAAGGTGCCACAGTGTTTTTGAAGATTGTTATTCGTTCTGGTTATTATCAGTTACGGGTGAAAGACTCGGATGTGTCAAAAATAGCCTTCAAAACCAGGTACGGACATTATGAATTCCTTGTGATGCCGTTTGGTTTAACTAATGCACCTACAGTATTTATGGAGTTAATGAATAGAATTTTTAGATTGTATCTGGATAGATTTGTGGTGGTATTTATTGATGATACTTGGTATATTCCCGAGATGAGACTAAGCATGCCGAGCATTTGAGAATTGTTTTGCAAACTCTGAGAGATAAACAACTGTATGCTAAATTTAGCAAATGTGAATTTTGGCTTCGGAGAGTTGGTTTTTTGGGACACATAGTATCAGCAGAAGGTATTAGAGTTGATCTGAATAGAATATCAGCTATTGTTAATTGGAAACCACTGAAAAATGTATCTGAAGTCAGAAGTTTTCTAGGATTAGCTGGTTATTATCAGATATTTGTAAAAGGGTTCTGCATGATAGCTTCACTGATGACACGACTATTATAGAAAGATGTGAAATTTGAATGGTCTGATAAATGTCAGCAAAGTTTTGACCAGTTGAAAGCCCTGTTGACTAAAACACTAGTTTTGATTCAAACTAAATCGGCTAAGGAATTTGTGATTTACAGTGATGCCTCATTGAATGGTTTAGGTTGTGTTTTGATGCAAAAAGGTAAAGTAATAGCCTATGGTTCTAGACAGCTAAAGCCACATAAGAAGAATTACCCGATACATGATTGAAAATTGGCAGCTATTGTGTTTGCACTAAAAATTTGGCGACACTATTTTTTCGGTGAAAAGTGTCATATATTCACCGATCATAAAAGCTTAAATTATTTGATGTCGTAGAAAGGTTTAAATTTAAGACAGCATAGATGGCTTGAACTGTTGAAACCATTATGATTTGATTATCGACTATTATCCGGGAACAGCAAATGTGGTTGCAGATGCTCTGAGTAGAAAGTCTCTATTTGTCTTGCGAGCTATGAATACCCAATTGTTATTGTCTTGTGATGGTTCAATCTTAGCTGAGCTAAAAGTTAAACTGATGTTTTTGCAGCAGATCTGTGAAGCACAAAAAAGTGATAATGAGTTGCAAGCTAAATGGGTACATTGTGAATCGACTTCTGATTCGGAATTTCAAATAGGACCCGATGATTGTATGTTATTTAGAGGTAGAGTTTGTGTACCGAAAAATTCAAAGCTTGTACAAAACATTTTGAACGAAGCTTATAATAGTACTATGTTTGTTCATCCGGGAAGTAATAAAATGTACAATAATTTGAAACAGATGTACTGGTGGCTGGGAATGAAACCTTATATTTTTGAGTTCGTATCAAGATGTTTGATACATCAGCAAGTTAAAACTGAATATTAAGTACCTTCAGGATTGTTACAGCCAGTTACGATACTGGAATAGAAATGGGATAAAATTACAATGTATTTTGTATCGGGATTACCCTAATCTCCAAAAAAGAAAGATGCCATTTGGGTAATTGTCGACTATTTGACGAAGTCTACACATTTTTTTCCTATATGTATGGATTTGTCCCTGGATAAAGTAGAAAAATTATATTTTCTGAGATTGTCAGGCTGCATGGAGTGCCAGTCTCCACTATTTCAGATAGAAATCCACAGTTCACATCTCGATTTTGGAACAAGTTACAAGAGGCTTTAGGTACGCAATTGCATTTTAGTACCGTATTTCACCCTCAAACTGATGATCAATCTGAACGTGTGATTCAAATTCTTGAAGGTATGCTTCGGTATTGTGTATTAGAATTCGAAGGCAATTGGGAGAAATATTTGTCGTTAGTCGAATTTGCATATAATAACAATTTTCAATCAAGCATCAAGATGAACCGTATGAGGCTCTGTATGGTTGTAAATGTAGAACTCCATTGTATTGGAATAAACTCAGTGAGAAAAAGATACATGGGGTTGATTTGATCCATGAGACTGAAGAAAAAGTGAAAGTGATTCAAGACAACTTAAAAGCAGCTTCTGATCGATAGAAATCCTATGCAGATCTTAAACGTAAAGAGATAGAATTTCAAGTTGGTGATAAAGTATTTCTGAAAGTTTCACATTGGAAGAAAGTTCTTCAGTTTGGCCGTAAAAGAAAACTGAGTCCACGATTTATCGGGCCATATGAGATTATTGAAATAATCAAACCTATTATACCGATTAGCTTTACCGCTAGAACTTGACAAAATTCACAATGTTTTTCACGTGTCTATGTTACAACAGTATCGGTCAAATCCTTCACATGTTATCTCTCCGATAGAGGTCGAGATCTAGCCTGACATGACATAAAGTAAGGAACCAATTAGAATTCTGGCATGTGAAGTGAAAGAACTAAGAAATAAAAATGTAGCTTTAGTAAAAGTTCTCTAGAAGCGACACGGTATAGAATAAGCTACTTGGGAACCTGAAGAAACAATGAGGAAGTAATGTCTGAATCTCTTTACTGGTAAGATTTTCAATGACAAAAATTTTTTTAAGGGGGAGAGTTGTAACAGCTCGTTTTTAGTAAAATTGGAACAATGCTTTCGGGACCACAAATCCGAGGTCGAAAGAAAATTTAATTTAATATTATTTTGTGGTCTATGTTATGGCAGGAATGTCGTATGAAAATCTCATTAAGAAATTTTATCGATTACATGTCTAATTTGTTAAAAAGGACTAAATTGAAAAAGGTACAAAACTTGCTAATTATGATAATTAAAAGATTAAATAGCTTAACCAATAAATAAGGGAGGACTTAAGGCATAAATATGCCTAAAGTAGATGGATAAGGTGGCATAACAAATGAAATTAAAACCAAAAAAAAAATTAAATTAAAGGTTTCTAGACATTATCATCATCAATAGACATAAAAGAGAGCTTCAGCTGGTTCTTGAATTTTTTCTTCATGTGAGTTCAATTCTTACACGTTTCTTGAAATTTTTATGTTTTTGATATTGTTACAATTAGATCCAACTAAATCTTACTTTAGTTTTTGATTTTCTTTAAAATTTGGAAGTTTCCATTGATGATTTTATATGATTTTAGTTATTAAATGATGAATTTGAGATGTTGATGGGTATTTAAAAGTATTTTGTTAAAGAATTTTGATTAAATTGCGATTTAGGGACTAAATTGAAAATATGGAAAATTCATGGAAAAATTCAAAAATTTATGAAATACATGGGCTACTATTGTGATACAAGAAAATCGGCTAGGCTTGAAATAAGGATTAAATTGTATGAATTTCATTCTCCGAGTGTAGGAACAAAATCGTAATTAATTAAAAGTATAGGGGCAAAATAGAAATTTTGCCAAAGGTATGTATTATGAGTATGAATTGTATTAAATTGAGTTAAATTCATTCATATAGATCCGGATAGACAAATGTGGAGTTAGAACGAGTAAAAGAAAAAGTATTGGACTAGTAGCTTACAAGTTTACAAACATTTGACGAGGTAAGTTCGTGTAATTAAATTGTATATTTATGTGTTTGAATTGAATGTTATATATGTGAAATGTATAAGATTGTCATGTACAAGAATGGATCACATATCTAATAATATCTGACAAGTGCTAAGTCCCGTTTGAACACTAGAAATTCGATGGATACAAATGACATTGTCATTAAGGGTTCTCGATTGGTCGTGGCCCTGCATGTGTTGCGGACACACCACAGCTCGCAAGAACGTCCCATTATTTAGCTCTTATGAGCATCCCGTTATATGGCTCTCACGAGCTTCACGATTAATGACTCTCTTGAGCTTCCCGTGTATGGCTTGTATGAGCTTCCAGATTAATGGCTTTCTGGAGCATCCCGATAAAAAGGCTCTCGCATGAGCTTCCCAATTAATGGCTCTTCGGAGCTTCCCGATATTGGCTCTCATGAGCTTCTCGATTCTGGCTCTTATGAGCTTCCCGTTATGGCTCGAAAGAGCTACCCGTTTATATGCTCACATGAGCATTCCTGAATATTAATTGACAGATATTATATGAATTGACGAATTACAGTTTTGTACACTTAGTGTGTATTACCCACGTATCCATCGATATTTTAGATGATTCAACCGAAAAAATTATGATATGAAACTATATGAGTATGAAATGAATTATTTTCCATATATGCCTGAAATAAATGAAAATGATGTTACTTGACTTGTTGAAAAATGAGATGAAATATACATGTGTATGAAACTTGCCTTATGATTATGTATATTTGTGATTATGAGTTATTATATGAATTACATTACTAACATGCTTGATGAGGATATGTGTTTAGGCATTTGGCCAAATTTGATTTGAGCATGTTTAGTTTGCTTACCTTAAATGTGAATTAAATGGTAAGTTAAATTCCATGTTATATGAACTTACTAGCTTTAAAGCTTACTCTATTTTATTTTCCCTATTCTATAGTAATTCAGAAGCTCGTTGGGTTGGAAGCTTGGCGGAGATATTTCACACTATCCATCAGCTCATTTGGGTATAAATAGTAAATTAATTTTGGTTATAACGGCATGTATAGGTTAATTAGCCAATGTTGGCATGAAATGTTTTGGTTGGAACTAGCCATTGGGATGGCTTGTGATGGACATGTTTTGATGTGTATAAGAGGCTATTTCATGCTTGATGTGAGTGTTTGATATGGTTGCCTGATAGTAATTTTATAGGTATATTAATATTTGATACAAGTATGTCTATATGTATATTTGGTTCTTTTGGTAAGTTTGAATACTTGGATATATGTCATGATATGTTAAATATAACACTTGAGTTTGGCTTGAATTAAAGGTCTTGTTGTGACTTGTGATTGTGCAAATTGTTGTGTCTAGGTTGATACTAAATTTGGGTGAGAAATATGGCTTGAAAATGGCCTATTTTTGTCCACATGGGCAGAGACACGAGCATGTGCCTCAGCCGTGTGTGATATCGGCCTAGCACATGGGCGTGTGGTTTGGCCGTGTGTCCCCTGCATCTTTAAAATTTTAAAACAGAATGCTCAAAATAATCACACGGCCTAGCACACGGGAGTGTGGCTTGGCCGTATTACCTAAGTCAGTGAGCTCCTCAGTTTGGACACGGGCTTGGACATGGTCGTGTGTCCTTAATTCGAATTCCCACACATCCTGAGACACAGGCGTGTCACCTAACCATGTGAGACACATGGCTTGGCATCATGGGTGTGTGTCTCTCGCACCATGGAAAAATTTTGATGATTTCCAAAAAATTTTCTGAGTACTCGGTTTAGTCCAGACTTGTTTCTAATGTGTATTTTGGGCCTCGAGAGATCATATAAAGGAAAATATGAGTGATTATGATTGGTTTCTGATATGAATGTTAAATGATATGAAAATATGTGTATTTGATTTGTGAATTTGGGTACTGCTCCACAACGATGTTCAGGCGACGGATATAGGTTAGGGGTGTTACACGATTGGGTTAGTTTTAGTGTTTCTAGGTAAGCTACCTTGTAGTCTTTCGAAACAAGTTTGGTAAGTTGTCCAATCTGATTTTCAAGCCCTTGAGTTGATGTTTGCTAATTTTCCAAAGTTGTCTCGATGATTCCTCCAACATGCATTATAGTTATTGCTATAGAGGTTATTTTGAAGTCTAGAATTGTTATCCATAAAGCTAACTTGCTCATGCTCTATATTAGAGCCGAAGGGTAAATATTCTGGATTGATCATCTCCACTCCATTTGCATCACATTACACTACCAGCTTCACCTGCTTAGAAAAATTTCAAAACATTAATTTTTTTTTTACCAAGAGCTTCAACCTGATTTGCTAGCATTGAAACTGCATCAATATTTAAAACACCACCTGCTTTAATCCGTTTTATTCTCATGACTTGCCACTGATAGTTATTCAGTGTCATCTCCTCAATAAACTCTTGAGCTGCCTCGGGTGTTTTATTATTCAGTGTTCCACTAGCTACTGCATCAATTAGTTGCCTAGTCAAAGGGTTCAAACCGTTGTAGAAGGTTTGAACTTGTAACCACAAAGGTAACCCATGATGATGACACTTTCTCAACAAATCCTTAAATCTCTCCTATGCATCATATAATGTCTCCAAATAAATTTGAGCAAAAGAAGAGATGTCGTTCCTCACCTTAGCTATTTTAGCTGGCAGGAAGTACTTCAACAAAAACTTCTCGGTCATCTGATCCCAAGTCGTGATAGAAACTCGTGGCAATGAATTCAACCACTATTTTGCCTTGCTCTTCAAAGAGAATGGGAACAACCATAAGCGTATGGCATCATCAGTAGCGCCATTAATCTTGAAAGTGCCACAAATATCTAGAAAGTTAGCCAAATGAGTATTTGGATCTTCATCTTGTAAACCATCAAACTGAACATACTATTGTACCATCTGAATTGTGTTCAGCTTCAGCTTCAAATTGTTTGCAGCAATAGTTGGTCTCACGATACTCGATTCAGCCCCAATTAGAGTGGGTTTAGCATAATCATACATAGTTTGAGGAGTGAGTTGTAGGAAGGTCTTGATTATTTTTATTATCACCCATTTCCACAGTAATATCATTTTCCTCTTGATGGTCTACTATATTCTGTTAACTTTGCCTTGCTTCTCTAACCTCTCTACTATTTTTGCGAGCAGTCTTTTCAATCTCACTGTCAAAATTAATAGATCCAGCGGGTTTCCTCTAGTCATAAACCAAAAGAACATGCCAGAAGCAAACAAATGAAAAAAATATTAGAATATAAAAATTAAATTAAAAACAAAAATACTAAAATAAAAATAGAAAATAACTAAATTAATAGAAATAAAATTTTCCTAATATTTCAGCCCCCAAAAACGACTACAAAAACTTGATTGCAGTCGTAAACCAACTAAAAATTCGACAAAGGCATGTGCACCTATCAATTAATAGTATAGCTACGGTGAGCACCGGTATCATTCCCATGAAGACTAAAAGTACTAGTAATTATCATATTTCTATTATTTAACTGATAAATTGGAGTGTTTAATTAAAACTAAAATTAACTAAGAATACGACAAAGAACAAATCAAGAAAATAATCGAGTAAACAACTAAGAAGCGATACAATACCCAAGAAAGAATCCACTTAGACTTCATCTGTCATTATCAATCTAAATTATGCAATTTCTTCACTTAGCATCTTGATACGTAGAAATCCCTAAATTATGATAATATCTCTCTTCAAAATTAAGAGCAACTGACTTTAGGTTGATTAATTGAAATTTCTTTCTAATTAAAACCCCTATTATCTCATTAACTCGATCTATGGATCCCCCTATTAGATTTTACTCTAATCCAGTAGATTTATGTCGTCCTATTTCTAGGATTACATGCAACTCCACTCAATTATGCTAGATCTATCGTTAAATAGGGTTTATTCCTCCTCTAGTTTAAGCACGTCAAACATGGATTAATAGTCTAGAAATATTAAACTAAGAAATAAGCACACATAATTGAGAACAAGATCCAAGTATTTAATGCATAAAAATAGAAATCAAATAACATAATTCATCCTATGGTTCATCTCCCTAGGTATTTAGAATATTAATTCATAATAGCAAGTAAAAACATACCAAAGAAAATATAACCACAAGAAACCAAGAAACTCATAATAAACTTTAAAGAAATCAAAAGGAGATCTTCAATTTTGATGGAAATCTGCTTCAGATTCAGCTTCAATGGTGTTTTTTGAGTTGTTTTCTTCAGTATTCTTTGACGTCTCTCTCCTCTCTTTTTATCTTTGTCATATGTAGGTCTTAAAAAGCCCGAAAAATATAAAAAAATGTGTTTTCCCACAGGTTTGGAGTGCGATTCGTGATTTTCACACAGTCTAGAACATGGCCATGTGGTAGCCCGTGTATGTGCCAGACCGTGTGGCTCACAGGATCGTATGTCCAACCCATGTGGGTCTTGAAACTTGCTCCAATTTTCTAATTTTTTTTCTCTTTTTGCTCCCAAATGCTCTCTTAAGTATAGAAGCATGAATTTAAATGATTAGGAGCATAAAATTCACCATTTCGAATTGAATAGTCATCCAAAAATGCATTAAGAATGAGGCTAAAACATGTTACTTTTGGCATTTATCAGAGACCGAGAAGAGAACCTAGGTAATATATTTTAGTGTAGGATGAGACTCAGAGAATAATCTTAGCTAAGAGTGACAACCAATGTAATCAGTATAGGTTTATTAGCTTAGTTAGCAATTAACGAATCAATCGACTATCGTTTTATCATTTTCATTGTCTAAAGCAACTAGGAAGAAAATTAGATTAGTTTGTTTAATTGACAATTTAAATTTAGTTTATAAAAAATTTATTTGGAATTTGCACTAATAATTTCTGACTCAATTAGATTAGTAATTGTTTAACTAGTATTTAACTTGATAAACACATTTACCAATTTTTCAATCCCTTAGGTTTGATCATTGGAATACTCGGTTGTTCCATTATAACCCTATAAATATTACAACTAACCTTTCACACTTTTAGTAAAGTCGCTAGATATTTAAGTATAATAGTGTTGATTCTCAGCCCTGATGCATGTACGCCGAGGCACGTCAAGTTGTTGGCATCACTACCGGGGATTGTAGTAGTGTAAATGTTGTAATAGCCCATTTTCAGTGAAATCAGAACAGTGGTTTCAGGACCACAAATTCGAGTCTATAAAAAAATTATTTTAAAATTAATTTATGGTCTATCTTATGATAGAAATACCGTATAAAAAATTTTTTAGGAAAATTTTACCGATTACATGATTAATTGATAAAAGGACCAAATTGCATAAAATGCAAAAGTTGAATTCTAGTATCTAAAAGGATCAAATAACTATGGAATTCAAAATTTGAGGTCCTTATACGGTAATTAGACCATTAAGAGGAGTTAGTAGATAAGTATGATGATTCATCCATGGAAAACTAAATAAAGAAAAGGACTAAATTGGAAAGAAAAAGATGAAAAGATGTTAAGTAATAAAATAACATAAAATATCATCATTTTATCATCTTTCCTAAAATTAAAGACATGGAAACCCTGGTTATGGATAGAGAGTTCAAGAAGCTATTTTGGCTTAATTAGGTATGAATCCTAGTCTTGTTTTTAGTAATTTTTATATTTTCGAGATTGTAATAGCTTAATTTAGCTATCTCAGGGATTAATTTGTAAAGTTATCAAGGTATTAGGGTTTTTCCATGGATGAATATAGATGAATTATGAAATTTATGGTAGAAAATGAAAGGTTGTTGATAAATAAACAACTTTTGTAAAGTGAATTTTGATGAAATTATGATTTAGGGACTAAATTGTAAAGATGGAAAAGTCATAGAAAAATTTTAAATTTTTTGAAGTACATGGGTTGTAAATGTTATATGTAAAAATTGGCTAGGCTTGGAGTAAGGATTAAATTGCATGAATTTCATTTTCCGAGCCTAGGAACGAAATCGTAATTTATCAAAAGTATAGGTGCAAAATGGTAATTTTGCCTAAGATGTGAATTGGATTGAATTGAATAGGAATTGTATTAAATTGAGCTATATTTACTCGTATAGGTCCGGATAGATCAAATACGGAGTTAGATCGAGGTAAAGAAAAAGTAACGGATTAGTAGCATACAAGTTCACGAACATTGTCAAGGTAAGTTCATGTAACTAAATTGAGAATTTATATGTGTTAATGGAATTGTATGTTTGTGTTTGTATTATTGTCATGTATATGAAAGTATTCACATATCCGACAATGATTGATAAGGATAAAGTCTCGTTTGAATATATGAAATTTGATTGGATACAGGGTTCCTGTATTGGTTGTGGTCCTGCATATGTTGCGAGCATACCACAACTCGAAAGAGCGTCCTGTTATAAGCCCTCTCAAGCTTCTCGTTATATGATTCTTGCAAGCTTCCTGTTAATAGCTCTTCAGAGCATCCCGATTAGTTGTGATTATGCATGTGTTGTAGACGCACCACAGCTCTTAAGAGCATCCCGATATATGACTCTTCGTGAGCTTCCCAATTAAAGGGTCTTTATGAGCTTCCCGATATGACTCGCTTCAACTTCCTGATATATGGCTATCCGGAGCTTCCTGTTAATAACTCTTCAGAGTTATCCGTTAATAGCTTGCTTGAGCTTGCTGATTATGGCTCTCATGAGCTTCCTGTTATGTGGCTCACAAGAGCTTCTTGTTATTTGGCTCGAGAGAGGGCTTCCCGAGTATGTGCTCTAATGAGCACTCCCAAATATGAATTAACAGTTTACACATTTGTACACTTCATGTGTACTATCCTTGTATCCATCGATATTTTAAATGATTCAACAAGTAAAGTTCTGATATGAGATGATATGAATTCAAGATGAATTATTATGAGAAATATTTCAAACATAAAGATATGATAAGTACATGTTCATGGACACTTGAATTGATAAATACATGTATGAGGAAATCAAATATTGATGAGCTTATTTGTGTTTCTTGGTATTTGTGCAAATTACATGACTAGCATGCTTGATGAGGATATGTGCTAGGGAATTGGCCAAATTGGTTTGAGCATATTTATTTGCTTATTTAAATGTGAATTAATTGGTAAGTTAAGTTCCTGTTATACGAACTTACTAAGCAATAAATGCTTACTCTGTTTTATTTTCTCTATTTTATAGTACTTCGGAGGCTCGTTGTGTTGGAAGCTTGGCGGAGATACCTCACACTATCCATCAGCTCGTTTTGGTATAAAAAGTAAATTAAATCTTAGGTAATAATGGCATGTATAGGCTAAAGTTGATCAAATGATGGCATATATCTGTTTAGTTAATATTAGACATTGGTATGGCTTGTAAATGGTATGTTTTGATATGTAAAAATGGTCTTATATGTTAATGTGTGTTTGTAATGGATTTGAAATGGATAAATAATGAAAATCATATAAGCATGTTGAGGATTGGTTTGAAATAGTATAAATTTGGTAGAATATGCCTATATGTATATATGGTCGTTTTGGTAAGTTTGTATACTTCGTTATATAAAGTAATATATAATGCATAAGACTTGGATTTGGCATGCTTTAAATGTTTTGAATTGGCTTGGGAATGTGATGAAGTTTTAATGTAGGTGCAAGGCAAAATTGGGTTAGAAATAAGGCTTGAAAATGGCCTTATTTTGTCCACACAGGCAGAAACACGGGCGTGTGTCTCAGCCATGTGTGACACACGGCCTAGCACATGGGCGTGTGTCCGTGTGTCCCCGGTAACTTTAAAAATTTAAATAGAATGCTCAATATTTTTCACACAGTCTGGCACATGGGCATGTGACTTGCTCGTGTGAACCCTGCACCTATACACGGCCTAGTACACGGGCATGTGACTTGGTCGTGTGACCCAAGTCAAAGAGTTACACTGGTACGGACAAGGGCTGGGACACGGTCGTGTGCCCTATTTTGAATGCCCACATAGTTTGAGACACGGGCATGTCTCTTGGCCGTGTGAGTAACATGGCCTGACCACACGGGCATGTGTTCCCTGCACCTAGGAAAAATTTTGAAATTTCGTGAAAAACTTTCTAAGTACCGATTTAGTCCCAACTCGTTTCTAATCCATGTATTGGGTCTAGAGGACTCATATAAAGGACTATTTGAATAGTATATGGTATGAATGTTAAATAATATGAAATGTCTGTATTTGACCTATTTATTCTGGTAATGCTTCGTAACCCTGTTTCGGCAACGGATACGGTTTAGGGGTGTTACAAATGTGTAGTTAATTTAATTGTTTTTGAGGCAATATTAGTCGAAAGACAAGGAAACTAGATAGTGCTTTTTTATTTCGTTGTATAGTGTTTCATTTTTGTGTTTTTATTTCAATTTCTCTTGTTGAAGATTAAGCTTAATCATGTTTAATAACAATGAACATAGGTGGTTGGATGATCAATACAACTACAAAGAGCAGTTGAGTTCGACGATGGAGATTCGACGAGCCTCTTGAGTTATTATGATGATCATAAATGGCATGAATATTCATACGAGCATCTTCATGGATCGTATAGGTATGCGGATGGTATGGATAGCTACAACCTTGTAACACCCTTAACCCGTATCTGTCGCCGGATTAGAGTTACGGAGCGTTGCTAATAAGCTATAAAAGTAGCATATTTTAATCACATTCTTAATGCGTTTTTGGATTATTAATGATGCAAATTAGTGAATTTGATGCTCCTAATCCTTTAAATTCATGTTTCTATACTTAGAAGAGCATTTGGGAGTGAAAGGAGCGAAAAATGGGCCAAAATCGGACAAATAAAGCAGTTTTTAGAAGCCACATAGCCTGGACCTTTCCACACGGGCTGGACACACGCCCATGCGCCAACTTGTGTCGATTTCGCACCTTGCTTCCCAAAACGTGAAAAAAACGCAATTTTTAGGCTTTCTGGGCATTCTAAAGTCTATAAATACCAATTAGAAGAAGAGAGAAGGGGGCCATTAGAGAATATCAAGAAAACGACTCAAAGAACACCATTGGAGCCACTTTTGAAGCGGATTTCCATCAAGATCGAAGATCTCCTTTTAATTTCTGTTGAAGTTTTTATGAGTTTCTTTGTGTCTTGTGGTTATTCTAACTTTGGGATTTTTTATTAAGAATTATGAACTAATTCCCTAGATACCTAGGGAAGATGAAACCTATGACGAATTCTATTATTTTATTTCTGATTTACATGATAAATACTTGATTCTTGTTCTCAATTATGTATGTTTATTTCTTATTTTAATATTTCTGGGATATTAATTTATATTTAATGTGCTTAATTCAGTGGAGGAAAAGTCTCTGTTTAAGAGTAGATCTTTCATAATTGAGTGGAGTTACATGGAATCCTAGAAATAGGACGACATAAATCTACTGGATTAGAGTCAAATCTAATAGGGGAATCCACAGATTGAGTTAATGGGACGATAGGGGTTCTAATTAGAAAGAGATTTCAATTGATCAACCTAGATTTCAATTAGAAAGAGATTTTAATTAGAAAGAGATATTAACATAATTTAGGGATTTCTATAGATCAAGACACCAAGTGAATAATTCATATAACGAGAACCTTGTATCCATCGAAATTCATTCATTCAATCGGGACGTATTATTTATTAAATATTGGCGAATATGTGGTAAATTTCATGTATATGACAATTACACAATTCGCAAATACAACATTCAATTCAAACATATAAATATACATAATTTAGTTACACGAACTTACCTAGTTAAATTGCAGAAATACCAAGATTTAGGGGCATTTTGGAAATTTTCCATTTTCCTCTATATTCCACCCGATCTTGATATGAGGCAAAAATATTAAAACCAACTTGAGCTCTCCCCTTTGTCTGTTGAAAGCCGAAACTGGAGAAGAAAAGCCTAAAATGCTTTAAATTTCAAGGAGACTACATAAATATTTAGTTGTGCAAGGAAATAACATAAGTGAATGTCTGCTTTAGTGGTTAAGTGATTTAGGAATGTTTGGAAGTGTCTGAGAAGTCAAGGTTTCAAGCCTTGGCTTATGCAAAATTTTTATTTTAAGTGAATAAAATCCTTGGATCTAGATAGTAGGTTCTTAAATTATTATGGTTAAAATATGACACAAAAATAGCTTCTGGTCTAGTGGTAAGGTGGCGTGTTGTGTAATTGTGAGGTCTGAGGTTCAAGTCTTGAGTTGCGCAATGGAGTATATATTTTGCTACTTGAGCTATGTAGTGGGATTGGATTGAAATACTACTAAATGGAGTTTGAACTGGTCATAGAGTGAATTGAGGAGGGATATTTGGAGAGATTTGAGGATATTGGGATTTGGGGAGGTTGTTGTTGTCGAGAGCTATATATCATCTCAATTGTTCCTTGTTCTCGATGGGAGATCGGCGAGGTTTTCAAGGTTTTCATCGCTTTCTCCAACCGGCATTGCTTCCATTCCTAACTGGTGGTGGTCGAGGTTTATTGGCACATTGTGATGCATTCATTGATTTTCAGAATAAAAGTGTTCGGAACAAAGGGAATCTGCAAATCGCATCAGGTGTGTAACCACTCCACCGTAACTGTACAACGGCAAAAGTTGAAAAGCCGAAATACAACGTTTGAGACCAAACGAGTGTGCGATCGCTCGTGTGGTAAGCCAGACCCATGAACCATGGGTGATAAACTGTAGAGGCCTCCATGAGCATTTCTATGGGCTTAGGCCGTAATGTGCCACGTTGGGCCGAAATGGGTCGTGTGGGCTCATTGGGCTTGTGGGCCCCACACAGATGAAATTCACTATTTGTGGCAAATACTGGATGGGGCTAATTAGATCTCATAGCTGTGGCGAAATTTGGGCTAAACCGGGCTGTACAAGCGTGTGGGCCCACTTGGGCTGAGTAATGGGCCTTAGGCCCATTTTTACTGTTATGACCATTTGGGTTACCTGAGTCGCTCGAGGCGGCTGCGGACCTTTCGAGAGGTTGATATTTGCATCGAAATACCCTCATAGGGTAAAATGACCGAAATACCCCCATAGGATAAAATGATCGAAATACCCTCATAGGGTAGAATGACTGAAATACCCCCATAAGGTAGAATGGCCGAAATACCCCCATAGGGTAGAATGACCGAAATACCCCTATAGGAGAAAATGACCGAAATACCCCCATAGGGTAAAATGACCGAAATACCCCATAAGGTAAAATAACTGAAATACCCCTATAGGGTAAAATGACCCCCCATAGGGTAAAATAATCGAAATACCCCCATAGGGTAAAATAACTGAAATACCCCCATAGAGTAAAATGGCAGAATTCCCCCCACAGGGTAAAATGATCGAATTACCCCCATCGAGTAAAATGGCAGAATTCTCCCTACAAGGTAAAATGATCGAAATACCCTCGAAAGGTAAAATGACTGAAATACCCTCATAGGGTAAAATGAATAAAATACCCCCAAAGAGTAAAATGACCGAAATACCCTCGAAGGGTAAAATGATTGAAATACCCCCGAAGGGTAAAATGACTAAAATACTCCAAAAGGGTAAAATAACTGAAATACCCTCGAAGGGTAAAATGACTGAAATACCCTCATAGGGTAAAATGACTAAAATACCCCCGAAGGGTAAAATGACGAAATACCCTCGAAGGGTAAAATGATCGAAATACCCTTGAAGGGTAAAATGACTAAAATACCCTGAAAGGGTAAAATGACTGAAATACCCTCATAGGGTAAAATAACTTTTATACTCCTTGGAGATGAAATGACTGTTATGGTCTTATGATATTTATGACTATGATTGAGCAAACATTTTGCATACACGTATGATATTATGTCACGACATATTGCATGGGGTTGGGTTGTTATATTTGGAGGAAGTTAACTATGCTGATAAGGTCGCACAGGTCACCCAAGACGACTATGGACCTACTGGTGGCTTTGCCACATATATTGTTACTGGCAACTTTGTTGCGATTCTATTACTTGCAACTTTACTGTGATATTGGTGTGTTGGCTGGGTGGGCCGATTTTATCCCCACATGGTGTGTTGGTGGTATAGAGTGGTGTGTTGGCTGGATTGGGATCTGTTGCATTATTGCATTGCACTGTTACTGTATTAGGCTAAGGCCCACACTGTTACTGTATTGGGATAAGGCCCACACACTGTTACTGAAATGGGCTAAGGCCCACACTGTACTGCTACTGAATAGGGCTCAGGCCCAGACTGTTACTGCATATTGTATGCTGACTGATTGGTAGAGGGCTACACACTGAGTTTTCGTAAACTCACTCTCTCCTTTTAACTGTGCAGGTAATCCTCAGCCTTAGATGATTTGGTGTTGCGAGGGACTCGGAGGTGGCCACACTACTGCTATTGTTACATTCGCTTTTATTTTAACTTAGTTTATATATTGGGTTTTGTTTTTGTAATAAAACTTTTAAGTTGGTTTAAATTTTTAAATGGCTTTTTCCTTGAATATTTCAAACTGCTAAATTAGGAGATGATGAATATTTTAAATTGCTAGGTTAGGAGATAATGAATTTTAAAATAATTACCGTTTTCAAAGACACGAGTTTTAAACGTTAGAGTTTTCAAATGCTTTCGCATTCTAAATCAACTTAATATAATAATAGCAGTTAATAAGACAAACATTTGGTTAAATGTTCCGATAAACATTAGTAAAGAGGTTTCCAAACTTAAGAAACGAGTTTTATCAACAAGTCTAAATCTTGAGAGACACTTCAATGTGACGCACCAGATACGGCCATAACGTCTAGGCCGGGCTTGGGGTGTTACACATTTAGTCACTTTATAATTATAATTAGCAAGTTTTACACCTTTTTCAGTTTAATTCTTTTTAATTAATTTACAACCAAAACGATAAAATTTTTCAACGAAACTTTAGTACTACCTTGTTGACACTCCGTAAATATTTATAAAAATATTTACGGCTCAGTTTATAAAATGAGGTCTCGATACATCATTTTCTAAAACCACTTAACCGAATAAATCATTATAAAACACAAATTACTAATTCAAAAACTTTTTTAAAACCATATTTAACTCGTAAATATTAAATAATAATATTTACAAACTTACTTGCCGAATTTGGTGGCTCGAACCACTATTTCTGACACCACTAAAAATTGGGCTGTTACAACTCTCCCCTCTTAGGAAATTTCATCCTCGAAATTTCTCACCTGATAAAAGTCATCAAATCATGCCTTTCTATTTTTTTTTTAAAGATAAACCACATATAAGTCCCTCATAACTCATTTCTATTTAGAACTCATATCATAAGTCATATCAAAACTTGATATTATACCAAATTTAATTGAACGACCATGATATGCTCCTGTCACAACTTTCTCATTAACAATACAATTACCGAGAAATTCAAAGTGATCGTTTAACGAATCATAATAAAAAAAATTTGAATTATCAATGCTTCTAGCATGTCTGCATCTGAAATCTTTCAACTTATATTTGTTCTCTTTTTTCTAGGAAGCAATCAGGAAATATCATTTTACACAAGTACAATAACTTTAACAATCGGGATAATTTTAACCCATAATAACATTTCCTGATTAGAACTGACCTGATAGATATAATTTTGTATCATGTTTTCTAGAATATGAATCTCTTATTCTGACTGTTCCTCTATTTTATCCATGAATACACAAAATTTATTCCCAGACTTGAAGATAGACTCAAATGAATATAACTCAATTTACTTTTCAAATGAATAACCCACTCTGATTAAAACAATTGAGTTAATCTATCAATCAAATAATTATCATTTTAGAATATTCTTTCTTCTTGTTATTAAGATAATCTAGATATACTGTATATCATAATTCCCTCGGAATACCAACCAAAAATCACCACAAACATCATTAATTCAAATGAATTATGACACCTTGTTATTGACTTGTTGATATAATTCGAAATTACCTGAGAAATGAAAACTATCATAGAAGTTTGAGCTTATTCTTCCATTGTCTACACTTTTACTGATGTCAACCTTTGTCACAAAAACTAGGAAAGGATTATGTATAGTAAAGCTATTTCAATTATTAACATCGAATCTTTGAACTAATCGAAGCCATGACCATCAGATAATTTAAAAACCATAGTGTCATAATAGGACCGATGTTTCAACCGTATAAATAAAACAATACCTCAACATTAATAGTCAACTCCATAATAGAAGAGAAAAATGAAAATAGTCCCAATAACAACCAGTGCAGTAATACAACTTCTATAATCTAAGGTCTATATTGCCGAGCTCCCATGATCGATCCAAAATTTATAACAGTAATAAATATAATTACCTCCGGCCAATGAATATCTTTTACAAATAAACCATGTTTGATAGATAAGATTAAACCATAAGAATGACAAGAAAGCCGAGATAATGAAATCCAAGATGTGAAGCTATACTGAATTTTTAGAATAAAAACCACATTGAATGATAAAGAGATCAATGATATTCCAGAGAAAGTCTAGAAGAGTAATATCGCTTATACGCACTAGAAATAGTTGTGATAGAGACAATGTAAATTGCGTATATGTAATTCAGAGTATCAACCAGTAGAAGTATAAAATAGCTTCATATGAGTCTTATCATCAAGTCTTCTATCGAACATAATGGATTAGAAAACCAAAGAAAGATAGAGCAATACCATTCATAAATCAACTAGACTAACAATACTTCCATCTAATGTTATGATTATCCAAACTTTCTATATGATAAGAATCATATCTGAAAACAAATAATTGCATATACTTCTGAGAATAAGAGAACATAAAGAATACCTAGAAGAGATCATTATAAAATACCCGACTATAATAGTTGCATTAAGATATCTTTGCAACTTCAACACTATTCCATTGACTACTATAGTCATCAATGATTCCACATTATCCCAATCACTAAAGAAATTAATTCAGGATAAATTTCGGTTAACCCATTCTTTAGATATTATACTTGAATAAGTCGATTAGTCGAGATTAACTTTTTTTTTTAATAGCGACATTGCGTAATCCGAATGATTTTCAGAAAAATCTAATATCACTTCTAGAATTATCTTTACTTGCTAACTCATTCTCAATTCTGACCACATTATTAATCATCCATCCATTAACTCTTCAATTTCACACTTGTGAACTTAATTAATATAAATCTTGTGAATTCCATTGTATAAAACGTACAGGTGAGGAGGTGGGGGTCGTAAAGCCTCAAAATTTAATTATCATATATTCACACATATAACATAACATTTATCATCAACATAATCGTTATAAAAATTTATTCATACCTTTATGAGTTTCGTCTCTACTCATCATAAGCAACTTTTTAATCAAATACTTGAGTATCGCTTTCAGCATTATCGGAATTAGCTCAGTTGGAAAGCATCTCTGTCTATAAATAAAACAAATCTCATCAGAGTCAGGAGGTATCACAGTATCACTGGTTATATAATGGCATGTATTTCTAGACTTCTTATATGCTACGTTCAGTCCGAGAATCGGCTAAACTGTAGCTCTGATACCAATAAATATGACACCTCTAACTCGAATATGTCGCCAAAATAGGGTTACAGAGCATTACCAGAGTTTATAAATTGAATAGACAAAAAATGCAAACATTTGATATCATATAACATTCAGGTCAAAAACCAATCAAAAGCATGCATATTGTCCCTTATACGAGCCCTCAAGGCCCAAAATACACATTAAAAACAAATCGGGACTAAATTGGAAATGCATAAAATTTTCAAAAAACTTTCAAATTTTTTTACAAGGTGCAGGGGACACACGTCCGTGTCTCTGCCTGTGTGGACGAAAATAGGCCAACTCCAAGGCCACTTTTCTCACCCAATTTGTCATCAACCTAACTCAACACTTTTACACATCAACAACCTATATCATAGCATTCAAATCAAACTAAATCCAAGTTTTATACATATATTATCATCACATATGCTCTAGTATTCAAACTTATCAAATTGACCAAATTCACATATTTGCATACTTGTACTAAGTATTAATATACCTATAAGATTATTATCATTCAACTAGACAAATCATTCACATCTAACATGATATATCCTCTTATATGCACATCAAAACCTGTTTATCACAAGCCATCCCTATGGCTAGTTATAACAAAATATTAATAAGCCAACATTGGCCAAATTAAATTATACATGCCATTATAACCAGAATCAAATCATCCAAAATTATCGATATAACCAATGGATAGTGTGATATAGCTTCGACAAGCTTCCAACCCATTCGAGCTTCTGATATTCTGTAAGGTAAATAAAAACAAATACGTAAGCAATGAATGCTTAGTAAGCTCGTGTAATCTTTAATCATATTAATTCATTTCAAATATGAAACATATACATATCAAGAATAATCCAATATTGATACCACATTATTAATAAAGCTATATTCATCTTCACAAAGTGAATAAATCCACAATATCACTTATACATATTATCCCAAGCTTAGTAGGATTTTATATAACTTTAACTCTTCCAAATTTCTTTATTTTTCATTTGCATTTCTTTAATTTCCAAGCTTATTCCATATGGATGACTCACAAGTCATGAGCATATCATTCAACCATGATCACAAGCTAGTGCATTTAACCAAAATTTTTTTCGAATTGATCACCTGACAAGCATTTCATAAAAAATTGCATAATTTAAACCTTACAACTCTTTCATAAGCACTAGCATATTTTCACTTAAATACTTACCATTTCAATGCATCATATAAATAAACACATTACCATTCAACCAATAGCTTGACACTTGCCTAAGCATCAAGCAACAACACCGGTTAGCATACTTGCACATATTACATATAAATTCAACATTGATAAACTTATTTTCTCAACATGTCACACTTGAGTTTATTACTCGTCTCAATTTACATAATTTCCTTATATCAACATATCAAAGATAGTCACATATCTACATGTCATGATACATATCATTCTCTTGTCGTTTCTTCATAAACATATATCATTCATTTCATTATATCATTATTTCATGTACCATCATTTTTATGAATTTCGTGTATATTTATTCCGGTAACAGTTCATAATCCTGAATATACATAATTATCAGACAAGTTTCATATACATGTTTTTTCCATGTCATTTTTCAATATATTAAATAAATATCATTTACATGTATTTCAAGTATATACCGGTAATAGTTTATTTCGAACTCATGTTATCTTATATAAGAACTTTTCCCGTTGAACCATTTAAAATATCGATGAATACATAGGTAGTACACACAAGTGTACACAACTGTAATCCGTCAATTCAAATTTGGGAATGCTCATTAGAGCACATAATCGGGACGCACTCTCTCGAGCCATATAACGGGAAGCTCATGTGAGCCATGTAATGGGAAGCTTATCCGGGCTGTATAACAGAAAGCTCATAAGAGCCATAATCAGGAAGCTCATGCAAGCCAATAATGGGTAGCTCCGAAGAGCCATTAACAGGAAGCTCCGGATAGCCATATATTAAGAAGTTCAAGCAAGCCAATATCAGGAAGCTCCTGAGAGCCAGTAATCAGGAAGCTCACAAAGAGCCTTTAATCAGGAAGCTCAGGAAGAGCCATATACTGGGACGTTCATAAGAGCTGTGGTGTGTCCACAACACATGCAGGATCACAATCGATCAGGATGCTCCGAAGAGCTATTATGGGAAGCTCGCAAGAACCATATAATGAGAAGCTCGAGAGGGCTGATAATGGGATGCTCTTTTAAGCTATGGTATGTCCGCAACATATGCAAGACCATAACCAATACGGGAACCCTGTATCCATCGAATTTTATTTATTCAATCGGGACTTAATATTTATCAGATATTGTCAGATATGTGGTAAATTTCATGTATATGGCATTTACACAATTCACAAATACAACATTCAATTCAAACATATAAATATACATAATTTAGTCACACGAACTTACCTAGCTAAATTGCAAAAATACTAAGATTTAGGGGTATTTTGGTAATTTTTCATTTTCCTTTATTTTCCACCAATCTTGATATGAGGCAAAAATATTAAAACCAGCTTGAGCTCTCCCCCTTGTATGTTGAAAGCCGAGACTGGAGAAGAAAAGCCTAGAATGCTTTCAATTTCAATTTGCCTTATTTAATTTCAATATAATTACAATTTTACCATTGTTTCTTTTTATTTTATCATTTTTATACATATGCCGCCTTATCCATTAATTTAGGCATATTTATCACTTAAGTCCCTCTTAATTTATTAATCAAGCCATTTAGTCACTTTATTATTATAATTAGCAAGTTTTGCGCCTTTTTCAATTTAATCCTTTTTAATTAATTGACTACGAAAACGATAAAATTTTTCAACGAAACTTTAATACTACCTTGTTGATACTCCATAAATATTTATATTACGGCTTGATTTATAAAAATGAGGTCCCGATACCTCATTTTCTAAAACCACTTAACCGGATAAACCATTATAAAAACACAAATTACTAATTCAAAAACCTTTCTAAAACCATATTTAACTCGTAAATATTAAATAATAATATTTACGAACTTACTTGCTGGATTTGGTGGCCTCGAACCACTATTTCTGACACCACTGAAAATTGGGTTGTTACTCTAAGAAAAAGTTACAAAAAATCGACTAAAGGGGTCACACAGCCGTGTGCCTCACACGGATGAGACACACGCCCGTGTCACAGGTCGTGTAACATTTGAACTAGGGACACATGGTTGTGCTCCAACACGTGTCCTCACTTGTGTAACCCTTTGAGTAGGGTCACATGGTTGTGTCTTACGCCCGTGTGGCAGGCCATGTAACTCTCGAAATGGCTGCACACACTCGTGTGCTAGGCCGTGTAACTCACTGACTTGCATGCAAAAGAACCTACAGGAGACACACGGTCATGTGTCATACACGAATGAGTCACACGCCTATGTCTTAGGCTGTGTGGACATAAATTTACCTAAAATCAAGCCATTTCCAATACCAAGTCACACATAAACCTTTAAGCCTTTTGTGCACATAATCAAGGCATGAAAACCCTATCAAAACATGCATATAATGACCAATTCAAAAGTCCTAAATCCAGTAACCAATATGCCATTCAAGGCACCTCAAATGCAATCATCAAGACTTACCTAAACATGCATATTTTTATCACTTATCATTCAGCAAATATTAACTCTAAAAACTTACTAAACATGCCTCAACTTGACCATTACTATTCCATCACAAAACATGCCATTTCAACCATTCAAAACATACAACATGTAATAGTTTAATGACAAAAAACATTAAAATATCAAATAGTACCAACCGAGATAACTTATACAATTTATACATACCAAAACAATCATTAAACATTCAACTAAACATCCTTATAAGTCCACCTATACATGTTAATATTGTCATTTTCCATACATACTAACCTAGCTCAAATATGAACTAAAACATGTTCCAAGTATCCATTTTCAAACCATCATCATTATGTCAAGATATCCATATCAACAAGTACTTTAAAGTAACCAAAATCACATAATTTGGTAAGGCATCAAGGTGTACTAAACCAACATACATACCAAAACACCATTAACACATGCATCATAATACCATTACAATCACCCGATACATGCCATTATAAACCTTAGTCAAATTACTCAAAATCTACCAAATTGTCCACTGGATAGTGTGATAGATCTCTGACGAACTTCCAACCGATCGAGCTTCTGATAATTTGTAAAGTAAAAGAAAATAACTACGTAAGTAATGAATGCTTAGTAAGCTCGTATAAACTTTAAGCATAATATACCATTTCAATAATGAACTTTACAAAATCGCATAAACCTTTACCAATGCCATAAGACTAATAAAGTCTATATAACACCATCAAACTCACAAGTTAGCATACTTGTTCATGATACATATGAAATCAACCATATATATATATAAATATAACATTTAATTCATCATCGTTACCATACGATCATGTTTCATTCCATTTGCTTACTTACGGTTTCCAATACTATGAGTTTAATATAAGCAGATTCAAGTATCACCAAGCTCACATGTTAGTAAATTCATTGACAATCATATAAACTCATTTATAACATAAATAGATTTCATAAGATACATTACATAAGCATCAACCTATTCATATAATTATGAACCTTTCCATTGAGTCACTTACCGTTTCATTCCTTTTCTTACCCGTTTCATTTGTATAGTACAAAGCATAAGCATAAAAATCAACCACAACCACAAGCTTGGCATAAGCCTAAACAACATCATAAACCTACAAGTTAGTACACTTTCTCATATATATATGATACCATCCATAAAACATGTGTTCATCATGTATAAACATAACCATTGCACCTTTAATGTTCCATAATTTCATGATTCAATACAATTGCATACTTACCGTTCCTTTTTTTTTTTCCCGTTGAACCATTTAAAATTTTACCAAATACTCGGGAAATCTCACACGAAGTGTGCTTAAACATATAATCATAACCTTTCCTTTATATCAATGCTCACACGAGCTGTGAAATGGGTCTAGCCATATGAGCTGTGGGTCGCAATGTAAGCTACATGATGCTGCACACATGAGCTATGGAGTATCTGCAAAAAATGCAGGACCTCAGCCATCGGTAGGACATTCAAGACCAGCACCCAAAACATGAAATCCCTGATGACATGTAATTCGTATCCTAAGAATTCTTAAGGTTCAACCGGGACTCGTTAACCATCAATTCGTCGTAACATTGATACGTTTATATATATCGATCCATTTTCATTAAGAGTAACATAGCATGAAATTCAATTTAAATAGCAATAACACAATAAACGTTCATACAAACTTACTTGGCTAAATTACAACAATGACTAAGCATCGGGGTTATTTGGTAATTTTCTCTTCTCCTCAATTTTCCACTTGTTCTTGATCTAAATTAATAATTTCATTTAATTAATTAATTCAAACAGAAAAATCAATTCATTTTATGCAATTAAGTCTTTTTAACATTTTTACAAAATTACCCCAAATATTTTATTTTTATGCAATTTAGTCCCTAAGCCCAAAACATGCAAATTAACCATTTTTATTCAATTTCATGATTAGATGAATTGTTTGGAACCCTACTATATCCCATATTTTCTTTTATTTCAAAACAAGTCCTTGTACTTTTACTAATTTCACATTTTAGTCTTTAAACACTAAACTCATCACAAATTACTTAACAAAACAACCAAATACAACAATCAAAGCTTTAAACACTTGTTTATCATAAAAAATCATTCAAGATTCATCAACAGCAACTTCTAAATTTTTTAACCAGATTCAAAAACGAAGGTATGAGCTAGTTGGACCTGGTTGCAACAATCTCAAAAACATAAAAATTATAAGAAACGGGCATCAAAACATTCCATACAAGAATAAATTCAAAAAAAAAGTTATCCCCCTTCAAAAATGGAGCATTTGACCAACAAAGAAGAAATTGGAAAAGATGATAACCTTTAATTGGTTTATTTTAGGTTTAATTTACCTATTTACCATTTTACCCTTTAAAAATCATCATAATTTCATTAATACCTTATCCATAAATATCCAATATCCCTTTAAATTGTCAATTTAACATTCAAGTTGATTTACTTTCATTTCTATAGCCATTTGACCCCTTTAACTAATAGAACTCAATTTTTACACTTTTTATGATTTAGTCCTTTTCATTTAATTAAACATTTAAACGTCAAAATTTCTTAAGGAAACTTTAATACAACCTTAATAACACTCCAAAAATATTTAATAAAATACTTACGGCTCAGTTTATAGAAATGAGGTCCCGATACCTCATTTTTTAAAATTACTTAATTTTAGGGTCTTATCACTTGAACCTAATTGTTCTTCCATTTGACAAAAACCATTAAATAAAATATTATTAATACATCATATATTATTTGTAAATATTAAATAATAATATTTACAAACTCACACATTAGATTTGTGGCCCCGAAACCACTATTCCGACACTACAGAAAAATAGGTTGTTACAAACCTCGAGTGGTCGGCTAGTTATCCAAAGCAAGATTCATATTCTCCATATTACTATCTAGAAAGTAATATAGAGAGTGATAAGTACATGGAAGACGTATCCCTTGCTACACGGGATGAAATGTTAGAAGAGAGCATATCTTTGTGCCAAGCTACCATGTCCTCCATGTCCAATACGTTAGAGAAAATATTGAAAGTCATCTAATTTAGAGCTGCAATGAACACTCTGATGGAAGACGTCAAGCATAATATTCTTGAGGTCGAGGATGAGGGCCAATCCACCGTTATTGAGAATAATGAATTGAACATAGGTGTTTAACAAGAGTTCAGAGTTGGAGACTGTGACGAGATTGTGAGAAGCGAAGATGGTGTCTTCACTTCGATTGACATAAGAATAGGAGTAGGAGTAGAGTTAGATGTAGAGGAAGAGCTAAACTAGGAATTAAGTGAAAGTGTGGAGGAGCCAACACACTTTCTAATCATTGTTGTAAAGGAGCCAACTGACGGACTCAATGAGCATATCTATTTTCAATTCGAAAAGGTGAAGCCTGAGTATCTACGACTTATTATGACATCGATTTTGTGATGCCCGAGGCTATAGCACCTCAGAACGAGTTTTGGAGTTGGTTAGGCTTTGGCGAGAAGTGGCTCGTGATGTAATAGTCTCAACGATCAAAGATAAGATAGAAGCAATGTTTTTGATCGAAGGGGGAGGTTGTTGTCTCGATAATAAAGAACAAACACCGACTCAAAGTATCGAGGACCTCATGGAAGTTCATTTATGGTGGTGATACGGATTGCCCTGATTATTGAGAAATTCAATAAATTTTATCTGCGTTCTTTCTTTTTTATATATATTTTGATTATTTTGTTTTTGGTGTGTTGTTTTCTATATAGGTCTTTCCATTGAAGTTACACTTGTTGGATCTAGTGCCCTAAGTGTAGTAGTTTCGTCTAAATACACTTGTAATTTTTCGAACAGATTGGTTAATAAAATTATTCATAAACTACATTAATACTTTGTATATTGTCCTCACATGGTTTTTCAATGCAAAGAAAAATGGAAGCAAATGTTGCTCACTATTTTTTGGAAATTTACGAATTAAGTAATATTTACGATATTTGGAAATTTTGTTTAATATTGCCAAATAGGAATTATGTTAAACAGTTCACTAATTTACAATCACGACTTGTATTATTAAAGCTTGCTGATTTATGATCACAACTTAAGTTCATTGATTTATGATCATGAATAATTCTTTATGAGTTAGTCGATTTACGATCACAATTGATATAATTAAAGCTCCTTGGTTTACGATTACAACATAAGTTCATTGATTTACGATCGTGAACAATTCATTATGAGTTAGCCAATTTACGATCGTAACTCCATTCAAACAATTCACTGATTTACAGTCATGACTGATGTTATTAAAGCTCGTTGATTTATGATCATATCGTAAGTTCATTGGTTTATGATCATGAATAATTCATTACGATTTAGTCAATTTACGATCGCAACTCCATTCAAATAGTTCACTGATTTACGATTACGACTGATATTATTAAAGCTCACTGATTTATGCTCACAGCTTAAGTTCATTGATTTACGATCATGAATAATTCATTATGAGTTAGTCGATTTACGATCGCAACTCCATTCAAACAATTCACTGATTTACAGTCATAACTGATGTTATTAAAGCTCGTTGATTTATGATCATATCTTAAGTTCATTGGTTTATGATCATGAACAATTTATTATGAGTTTGTCAATTTACGATCGTTAATCCATTCAAACAGTTCACTAATTTACAATCACGACTTATATTATTAAAGCTCATTGATTTACGATCACAGATTAAGTTCATTGATTTACGATCATGAATAAATCATTACGAGTTAGCTGATTTACGATCGCAACTCCATTCAAATAGTTCACTGGTTTACGATCACGACTAATATTATTAAAACTCATTGATTTACGATCATAGTTTAAGTTCATTGATTTACAGTCATGAACAATTCATTACGAGTTAGCCTTTTTACGATCGCAACTTTATTCAAATAGTTCGCTGATTTATGATGACGACTGATATTATTAAAGCTCGTTGATTTATGATCACAACTTAAGTTCATTGATTTACGATTGTGAACAATTTTATTATGAGTTAGTTGATTTATGGTTGCAACTCCATTCAAAAAGTTTGCTTATTTACGATCACGACTAATATTATAAAAGCTCACTGATTTACGATCACAACTTAAGTTCATTGATTTACGATCATGAACAATTCATTATAAGGTAGCCGACTTATGATCGTAACTCCATTCAAACAATTCACTGATTTGTGATCACAACTGATATTATTGAACCTTGTCAATTTACAGTCACAATTTAGGTTAATTGATTTCAAATCATAGTTAAGTTAAGTAGTTTAATGGTTTACAATCATCATTGGATTCATACTTGCTTAATTCATTTAAGATGACAACTTAACTGGGTAATTTACTCAAGCAAAGTTATATTAAATTGCCAAATGTTCATGTAGTAAATAAAATATAGTCTTTTCATTTCAAATGGAATGTAACAAGTAGAATAAATACATAGAAATCAAGAGTTTGCACATGTATCACCGGGGTTAGAAGTGTCCTCTTCTTCTTCCACCTCTTCATTATCATTTTCTCCACATACAGTAACGGGGGTAGCACTAGTTTCAGTAGGAGTATCAACAAGATAAAGTATGCAAGAATTTTTCCATTCTTTAGCAAACTCCTCCCAAGCAGCTCCAAAAGGGAAATGAATATTAAAATCAAGATGGGCGTCTATGAGATTACTCAAAGCATCGAAATTTATCTTTCGAGCATCCAATTGTCTGCCAATAACTTGGGCATGCAGCAAAATATTTAATTCCAAATCTGGCAGATAATTTTGAAAATTTTGTATTGTTTCTACCTTATACTTTGCCAAGGCTTCTTCATGATGCTTCTCTAAATCAGCCACAACAAGTTTATGTTGCTTGCCCATGGCTTTAATAGTCACTTGTAAAGAAACCTTCTCAGCTCACATGCCTCCGATTTCCTCATATAATTTCTAGTTGGCTTTTTCAAAAAGAGTGAGACGATCTTTTAACCATTTATTTTGCTCCACCAGTTTATCATAATCTTCTTCTAACTATTTGTGTAGTTCATGCGCCCTGTCTAAGGCTCCCCTGATGGACTGGAAAGCATTCTCAGGCTTCATTTTTTTAACCTCCTCTACCTCTAATACCTTCGGCAAGCCCTAGACTGATCATCTCAGCTTCGGCCAGAGCCACTTGAAGAGACAATACAAGCTCCTTAAATGACGACTTCTTTACATAGTTAGATGGCACAGAAGGACAATTGTAGTCCTTTGCTTCTTGGGGCATCGACTCTTTCCACTTTCTACCCACCTCAGTAAGGTAGTAAGAAAAGTTCTACACATTTAGGTGGTCACACTATGAAAACAATGTCTAGGCTTTACCGCCAACAAACGTAAACTTCAGTGAATATCCAAAAGGACCATGTTCAACAGTTGCAATTAGACTAAAGTTGCCCTCAATGGATTGTCTTGGAGGAGGTAAGGACAATGGAGGAGAAGGAATCACAAAATGGATTGCAACGGTGGTCGCCACAATACCAAATTGTGTTGCATGATCCTTCACCTTTTTTCGGTGAAGTTCCCTCAGCTGCAGACTACCCTCGTCTTCACTACTTAACAAAATGTTGGTATCTCCAACAATAGTCTTCTATTTCTTTCAATAACTGCCACTTCTTCTCTAACAGAAGCGCCAGAATGAGCACTCTGCAGATTTTAGAAAAAAGACCATACGTCCATGTATTCATAGATTTATTTGGAAAAACTTGTTGACTCTTCTGAAGATTCTTTTTAACTTGAGCTATGCGTGCATCAACAATAAGTCTAATATCAGCACCAACAATAGTCATAGGGGTGTTCATACTACCTTATTGATCCTTTGCAAACTTGGAGGACCACGAACGAGGTTTTAATTTACAAAAAGTATGAAAATAATTCCTAGGCTCTATCACTTTCCCTAGAAGGATAAACCCAAATCTGTCGATGGCTCCATATGGCCATGCGAACTCTGCTTGCAAAATTGACTAAGTATCTACACCATTCTTATCATTTACCAGTCACCACCCATTAGGGCTTAAATCTATAAAGCAATGGTGAAATACATTCCTAGTTGTTAACACCTCTTCAAGATCCAGTGCGCAACCTTGGTGAAGCCTAGCAAATTGAGCCCAGCCTACTTCGCTTAGATGGTTCACTATCGTAGGCACAAGCTCTTGCTAGGTATGGACCAATAAAATAAACCTAAAAAACCTCATCGATTATAGGCTTTGAGTTGATACAGATGCTAGAAAACAAATATCAATGGTGCCTCCTCTCGACAACAATAGTCTATAAAATAGGTGACCGCGACCCACCAAGAAATCCAGATAGTTGCCCTAGAGCTATCCCATATTTATCAAGAAGATGACAGAAAAAGGGGTGAAGAGGAAGGTGAAAACTAGCTTCTAACACGTGAAAGGAAGCAGGAAACCTCTTTCAGTATCACTCTATTGTCTCGAGCCTTCAAAAATTGAGAAGTCATAGGAAAAATTAGGTAGTTTAATTCCTCGAACGGCCAAATGACGACTCATTTCTTCATACTTAGTGGTAAAAGCATAGGCTTTTGCCTCCACAGGAACATTGACTTCACGACGTTGCGAGTGCTCACTCTCTGAACCATCACAATTACCATGACCACTACGACTTCCTCCACTTGTCCTAACCATCGTGACCAATTAGACCTAAAATGACTAGAAGGAGTATTTAAGAAGAAATGTACCTCTGAATCACGATTTTGCTTCTCAACGACATCTCTTCAAAAATTTAAATATAAACAATTGCGTACTTAGGATTGAAACCAGGTCCTTTTAAAGAAATTCAAAGCACAACAATTCGCATGTCCAGGAAAACAACTTCATACAACTATACCTCCTTTTAACAATTTCACATAAAAAGCGTATACAATAAGTTTCATTCTCAAAAAATCTCGCCACTTCTTTTAGGCAAGTTTTCAGAAAACCCACTTATAACTCTTCTTTGAACTAGGTAGGGGACAAATTATTATGGGTGTTCTTCATTATCGACCTGCTACCTGATTAGGATGACCCGATCCTCTTTACTTTAGTAGTAGTAGCCTATACAGTTCGTACGTGGCACAATTCACCCATATGAGTTCGCACGTGATAGGTTCACATCATCATGCAAGTGAACCCATACTTAGGGGGCACATGTTGACCCTAGAATAGGGCATGTGTTGGCATGCATGGGAGCTACCTAGTATATCACATCTAGGAACCGTGTCATATAAATAGGAAAATTGACCTCCATGAGAGATAGACTCACAAAACATTCAACAAAGTTATATGCGTAAGTCTTTTAAATAGAAATGAATAAAGAAGGGATATATTTGACGAAACGAGGGTCCAAAGAACTAATTGTACCCTCTTACCTTATGTGAGAATTTGAAGCTTCAATGGCAAAAACACATTGGTTTGAGCTCATCCAAACATGAACTTTCACAACAAATGAGAAAAAAAAGGGTTAAACGCACCACATTGATATGAAATGGGGATCCAAATGGACCCTAAGCAAGTGTTCTTCTAGGAGGGTAATTTTTTTTTAAAATTAATATTTGAACTTGTCAATTGTTCTAATATTAGGGTCTAAATTTTTTTTTATCCAAGTTATTCTTTAAACTTGATGATTGTTCTTATGTCAGGGCTTGAACTCTTTTTCTTTTGTTCAAAATTAGTCCTTGATATGTTTTTTTTTTAAAAGTTGAACAAAAAAAAGTTTAAACTCTAATGTGAGTACAATTATCAAGTTCAAATGCCAACTTAGACAAATAAAAAATTTCAAATTTTAATGTGAAAACAATAGCTAAATTTAAGAATTAACTTGAAAAAAAAAATTAGATCCTAATATAAAACTATTACAAAATTCAGGCCTAAAAGTTGGATTAACCCTCATCAAAACAATAAAAACAACACTGTGGAACTAAAATATTGAAGATGAATGTTGGCGCAACCCACCATCACCACTGAGGATTTTGTTTTAAACTAATTAGCCACAACAACCCCATAATCACTTCACTAACTTGAAATTCTTTTGAAGTGGCATTTACAATTGCCACTTGTAAAAATCTATGTTTTATTTTTATTTTGCTGAAGAGTGAGTTGGCTCCATTGTCCACCACTTGCTACCCCCACCCATCAGCATTGGGATATTAACGAGTCAATTTAGGGGTCAAAGCTACATGCGTCCACAACAACGAAACCCCATGATTTTAATTTCATGGAGTAATCTTATTTCCCCAACTATGAGGTTGGAGTTCAACCATATGCAGACATAATGAATTTTTTTTACAACCAAAATAGTTTACTTGTAATCCCACGATTCACATGTGAATTACTTGACAAAATACGCAATTTAGAAAATGAAAGGCAACAAATTCAGGAATGCAATTCCTTTAAAAAGACCAACTGATGACCCCTTAACATTAACTGAAAGAAACATATAGTAAAGAATTAATAAATAAATACTGCTAAATAATGGAAACATACTTGTGAGACGCAACTTTCTACGCTACACAACTATTTATAAAGGTGTATGTTGACACCATTTTTTTGATAAAACGGGGTCGACTTGGGTTTTGAAAAATGAAATCGAATGTGGGAGTCGCCACCAATCCTTTTTGACAAGGTGTGATCGGGTCACCTTGAAAAGTGGTTGTTTTTAATAAATGATTTGATTTTATTAAAACAACGGTTTTGGTCCACGAAATTCAGAAAAATAGGTTCGGGAGTCGGTTACGCACGAGGAAGGATTAGCACCCTCGATACGCCCAAAATTGGTACCTAGTTGATTACTTAATGTCTTAGTGTCAAAAAACTGAAAACTTTAACGAGATTTAAAATACGATCCTAAAAAACTTGAATGACATGGATTAAGATTTAAGAGACTATTTAGCTATTTGGTCGAATGGAAAAATCGAAACCTAGCACATTAGGGCACGTTTCCTCGAATTTCCAAACGCAAAATATTGCCTTACTCTGAAATTTTAAAAAGGATATTTGGTTATTTGGTCGAACGAGAAAAATCGAAACCCAGCACATTAGGAAACGTTTTCTCGAATTTCCAAACCCAAAATATTACCTTTAGTATTTTTTTTAAAAAAAGAAAATCCTCGTCTCGAGAAAGCAACATGTCATATCCAATGCGTTAGGACACAACATATTGAATTCCCGATACGCAGGTGAACGCCAAAGATTTACTCATTTATAAGATATTTAACTATCTCGGATTTTAGAAAAAGGTATCACGCCCAGTAAGTTAGGACACGATCTTTTCTTAATTCTCGAGATCGTTTAAAACTTGAGTTTGAAAAGATTCGTGTATTTAGATTTATTATGAAAATCGAAACCTAGTAAGTTAGGGTACGACCTTCTCGAATCTAAACACGAGATTTTACTTATTCAAAAATCATAATTTATGCATCGAATAAAATTAATCTAACATGAAATAGTAGAAATGAAAATCGATATTAATACGCGTAACAAGATAAAGATGAATATGATAATGTAAGCATAAATAATACGAGTAACAACAAAAAAAGACACACAATAAAAAATCAATTATACATGAAATAATAAGTAAATAAAAAAAGAACTAAAGCATTTCATAAAAATAATAAGGAACACATAAATAAATAAATATCAAATAAAACAACGATAACAATACGAATTATAAAAGTTACAATAATTATGTATGTATATCTATATATTTAAATTATAAATTATAAATATAGGAATGTATATACATATATATAAAAAAAAAATAAATATGCATATCTAGGTATATATATAAGTAAGGCGTAAAGAACATAAGTATATATATATATATATATATATATATATATATATAAGAATATGTATGTACATATATATATTATATGAAAATATAAATACAAATATATAAATGAGCATATAAATTATAAAATATAAAAATATGTATATGTATAAATTTAAAAATTTATGTGCGTGAATATACTTTATAAAAAAATGTATGTATGCATATATATATATATAATAAAATTTGAAATTAACAAGACATAGATAATAATAATAATATTAATAATAATCATAATAATAATAATAATAATAATAATAATAATAATAATAATAACGTATTAGTTTTAATAATAAAATAACCAAGATATAAACAGAGGGCTAAATTGAATAAAAAAACAAAATTTGGGGACAAATCGCAAATAAATTAAAGGAGAAGGACCCCATTGAATGCGCGAATAACAAGGAGGGACCAAATGAGCAATAATCCCGTCCCTCCAAAACGCACAGCTTCAAGGTGGATCAGATTGAAATATGAAAGAAATTTCAGGGCCAAATTAAAAACTAAAAGAAACTTAATTGCAAAACAATTAAAAAGTGGAAGGGCTGAATGCGCAAATAGACCCTTCCGCAAAAACACGCGGATCCTGCCAACGGGTCGGGTCAGCTGGATCGGGCTAGGCCAAAACAGCGTCGTTTTGGTCTTTAAGGGAAGGCTTCAAAACGGTGCTGTTTAGTGGCCCTATATAAGTTAGATTTTTTTTTAAAATTCATTCTTCTCCCTCTTTTAGAAAAAATGAGAGTTTACTCTCTGAAAACCTCCCTCCCTCCGGTCTTGGGTCCGGCCAAGGGCCACCGCATTGGCCGCCAGTTGTCGGCGCCGACGCCGCCGTGTACGACGGTGGGAGGTCAAAATGTTTCCCTTTTTACCCGCTTTTAGATCTCGGCCTCCTAAACACGGATCCGGTCTTAAAACGTAAAAAAGAGCAAAAGAAAAGGACCACCAGCCTTTGCAACGGCCGATTCTGTCACCGGAGACAAAGCCTCCGACGATAAGGACACGGAACGACTCCGGTGAGTTCCTCTTCCTATTTCTTTTTTTGTTTTATTTTTGTACGTAGAGATAAAGTAAAAAAAAGAAAAATATAAAAACAAAAGTGAAACCGAAATTGAAACGGCAATAAGAGTAAAACCTTTTTTTATTGAATTTTTTTACTCGACAGTCCCCCCTTTTTTACAATGCTTGATATAGCTTTATAGCCATTTTTTACAATATCTAAATCTATTCTTGTCATTTCACTGCGGGCAAGTGGACGACGGCGGTGGCAGAGAGCAAGTGGCAGTGGCAGGAGTTGGTGGTGCTAAAGCGGTGGGATGGTTGACCAGCAGGCCCTAGGTGCGGCGCACCTAGGGTTAGGGTTTGTTGTTTTCTGCTATTGGGTGTTGGGCTAGGGTTTTTGAATATTGGGCTATAGGTTTTGGGCTTGGGGTATTGGGTCTGGTTTTATTTGGTGAGGCCCGGGCTAAATTTGGGCTGTACAGCTTCCCCTTTTTGCTTTATTGTCATGTAACGGAATGAAGCAAAGACTAAAAAAGACCAAATTTGTTCGGTCTTGCTGAGTCTTGACTTCTCTGGTGCTTCTCTTCTTTAAGTAGCTTCGTTCCAGTCCACTGTGTCTTGTCGCTTCAATCCACTCTACTGCACATCAGGGAAATCTGACTTGTAGCTTCAATCTTCTTCGCAGCAACTTCAGGGGGACTAGATTTGTGGTTTTAGTCTGTTCCACTGCAACGTTAGGGAGATAAGACTTGCTATGATAGTTTTAATCCGACCTACTGCAACTTCAGAGGTATAGGATTCATCATTTTAATCTGCTCCACTGCAACTTCAGGGAGATAGGATTAGCTTCTTCTGTCTACTCCACTGCAACTTCAGGGAGATAAGACTGGATGCGATCTGCCCTACTGCAACCTCAGAGAGATAAGATTTGTGGTTTTAATCTGCTCCAGTGCAACTTTAGGGAGATAGGATTGGTTTCTTCAGTCTAGTCCACTGTAACTTCTGGGAGATAGGATTGGCTTCTTCAATCTGCTCCACTGCAATGTCGAGGAAGTAAGATTCACCGTCGTGGCTTCAATCTATTCCACTACACCGCCAGGGAAAGTAAGATTCGCCTTTGTGGCCTCAATCTTTTAATTACAATGTCAGGGAAGTGAGATTCGCCGTTGTAGCTTCAATCTGTTCCACGACAACGCCTGGGAAAGTAAGATTCGCCGTTGTGGCCTCAATCTTTTAATTGCAATGTCGGGGAAGCGAGATTCGCCGTTGTAGCTTCAATCTGTTCCACTGCACCGCCTGGGAAAGTAAGATTCTCCGTTGTGGCTTCAATCTTTTAATTGCAATGTCAAGGAAGCGAGATTCGCCATTGTAGCTTCAATCTGTTCCATTGCACCGCCTAGGAAAGTAAGATTCGTCGTTGTGGCCTCAATCTTTTAACTGCAATGTCGGGGAAGCGAGATTCGCCGTTGTAGCTTCAATCTTTTAATTGCAATGCCGGGGAAGCGAGATTCGCCGTTGTAGCTTCAATCTATTCCACCGCACCGCCTGGGAAGTAAGGTTCGTTGTTTTTTGATCTGCTTTGCTGCTAGTATAGGAAAACAAGATCTGCTATCTTCAGTCTGCTTCGCTGCTAGTACAGGAAGAAAAGACTTGCTATCTTCGATCTACTTTGTTGCCAAAATAGGAAGACAAGATCTGCTATCTTCAGTCTCCTTCATGTCAATACATGAAGACAAGACTTGCTATCTTCGATCTACTTCGCTGTCAATACAGGAAGACAAGATCTACTTTCTTCAATCTACTTCGCCACCAGTATAGGAAGACAAGATCTACTATCTTCGATCTACTTCATGCCAATACATGAAGACAAGACCTGCTTTCTTCGATCTGCTCCGCTGCCAGTACAGGGAGGCAAGGCTGGAATCTTTGATGTACTTCACTGCTGCTCAGGGAGATAAGGCTAGTGGCTTAAATCTGCTTCCCCCTTACCTTGGGAAGATAAGATTCGCCATCTTCGATCTACTCCACTACTGCTTAAGGAGATAAGATCTGTAATCTTTAACCTACTCCACTGCTGCTCAGGGAGATAAGGTTAGTGCTTCCGATCCGCTTCACTGCCAGTACAAAGGCAAGATTTGCTATTTTCACCGATCTGTTCTCTGGGGAACATTGTAGTAACCCAAATTTGCCCGGCCCACATACATTTCAAATAAAAAAAAAAACCAAATCAAAAATTAAAAGTCCAAATGTCCAGATTACAATAAAATAACAGTCCAAAAACAACCCAATTATGATGGCCCAAATACCTCGGCCCAATTACATTGAAGCCCAAAGCAAAAAAATCACAAACAGAAAACCTTAGTAGGTGTTGCGCCGCAATCGAACACAGGCTCTGCCCTCGTGTGTGCCACCGTACGTACCACACCTCTGAGCCGCTCCACATGCGCATCTCCGTACACTCCAGCTTTGAAGGTGTTCTTTCCTTCTTTTCTTCTCTGCGTTTTTCTTTTTCTATTTTTTCTTTATTATTATTCGAGTATAAAAAAAGAAAGAGGAAGAGTCGAGGTCGAGAAACTTACCTGGCGGTCTGTGGACTCCTCGTTGGCTCAAATCGCCGTCTGTGGCGGAGCTATGGCGAAGGAGTAGCGGACCCGCGGTAGCACGGGGATGGGTTTCAAAACCCTAGTAGAGGAGCAGCATTATTTTTTTTTTAAACATAAGTTGCAAATGTTTTTTTTAGAAGTTTTAGTTTAAGTAATGGCATCATACGGCGCCGTTTTGAGCTAGGGTTCCTAGCGCCCAAACGACGCCGTTTAGCGACCATACCCGATGACTCGATCCAACCGCGGCTAGATCCGCGTGTTTCGGTATGGGGAGGTTATTTGCGCAGTAGCCCTTCTACATTTTATATGATTTTGATTCAAATTTTTATTTATTTCAATTTATACCTTACATTTGATTCGGATTTCAATTAAGTATACAGTTTAGAACGGCGCCGTTTTGAGTATTTCAGTCTGTAAGCCAAAGAGGATTTTTATGTTAAATGGCTATAATGGTCCCTGCGATTTTCAATGGTTTTCAACACGGGCGATTGCTCATTTATTTTAAAATTAACCCTTAGAATTTTGTTTGAACTCAAAATAGATCTACTTTTGTTAGAATAATTAATTTATTATCATTAATTTCATTTGTTGTTATTATATTTAATAGTCTTTATATATATATTAGTTAACTTAATTTTTCTATAAATTTCTTATTATGTATTATTATTTTATACATTCATTACTTAATTTTATAAATATTTTTATATATGTTTTAGAGATTACCTTAATGTAATTTATATATACCTTTTTGTTTCGATTCACGTATGTATAAATGTATATAATTAACTTCAAATTATTTTTTTTAAATAATACTTCATATTTTTATATATATGTATATATAGTGTTTTTAGTATATGTACGTATATATATAATAATATGTTATTAATTTCAAATCTTTTTATGTATAGAAACCTTATTCCTTTTAAAGTTGTTATTTTATTTCATTTATTTAACTTTTATATATTTTTATTATGTATATACTATTATTTATACTAGATTTTATTTTTATAAATCAAAATGTAGGTATTAATTTTATGCTATTCGCTGATTTTTTTTTTTATTTTTCATTAAAATTTATTCAAACCTTTTACTTATTTTTTAGTCCAACTATCAAAATTGTATCAAATGTTCATATTATTTATTGTTATTATTGTTTCTTTATTTTATTGTCTCGAAGTTTTTATATCGATTATTAATTTTTAGGTTGCGCAATTATTAACATGGATGTTTGTATAACATGATTAAAGAATGTTTGTATTAGCATATTACTTGCTTGATTGCTTCTAGTATAAATTTAGCTCGCTATTTATCTTTTATTTTATATATTGCTTTTCAATTATATTGTTTGTAAGAATTAAAATTCATTAAAGCGCTATAATCATTTTATTTCATAATTCCTAAAAAGTGTGGTGTTCATAAGTTCTTGAGAGAATCGTGCCCTAACTTACTGGGCTTCAATTCTTTTCGATGAATTTAGATAATCAAGAGTTTGTTTTATTAAAACCATACAATTGTTAAAATAAAGCTCTTAAGATTACAAAATGTTGGATTCTAACTTACTGGATGTGGCATTTTTTCGTCTCATTTTAAAATAAAGGCAATATTCGATATTTAGGAATTTTGTGAAATCAAACCCTAACTCACTGGGTTTTGATTTTCTCATTTGACCCTAATAATCAGATACCCTTTTCGAAATGCATAGATTTTAAAAGCCAAAGGATAAACTTAATTTTGAGGATTCGAAATGTTGCACTCTAACTCACTGAGTGTGACAATTCGTTTCTTTGGAATAAGTGAGCCTTATCATCCAATTCATTTTACTCAAATTTTCTTTTCAAAGGATCGTATTTTAAAATCTTTTCAAAGTTTCGACACTAAGACATTAAACAATCAATTCGGTACCAATTTTGGTCGTTACGAGGGTGCTAACCCTTCCTCGTGCGTAACCGACTCCCGACCTATTTTCTCAAATCTCGCGAACCTAAAATTTATTTTAATGGTGAACCGATCACACCTTAATAAAAGATCGGTGGCGACTCCCGTTTCCATTTTAAAAAGTCGGTCCTTTTTTTCAAATATAAAAAAAAGCAGTTTCGACAAACATGACCTGTATATTCTATTTCATGAACTTAATTGTGACTAGTGATTAGGATGACATGATCAGAATGAATCAAACGCTCCTAACTAGACGCGTATGAATGACATTTGAATGAATGCAGAATGTCATGAAAATGATCATTTAATGTTTGAATGTTATTGCTCGATCTTTATCAAGGCTTCATTACCAATACGTCAGAATGCTATCCTGCTCGGCTGGTAACAGTCATTTCTTACTTAACCGGATTACCCCCACTGTAATCTTCAAGGTCCACTGTAATTTTGGGATATAAAATTTGAACCATCTTCCTCCCACTGTAATTTAGGAGTATAAGATTTAACTCTTTCTCAAATTTCTCCCACTGTAATTCAGGGATACAGGATCTGAAACTATTTGGTATTTTACACCATTCTCAGGGTGTCATACCAAATGCCTATACATCAATGAAGAATTTTCTTCTCCCAAAAGACCTCTTCTTATTGCTTGGTGAACATCGCTTGTTTGTTCATTGAAGCTTTGTCACTAACACGACATCTTGTCATTTTGTTCAATCAATGTTTGGACAACAGAATCCGAAAGGATAGTCTTTAACTTGGACTCTTCCTTCTTAGATATTTCACCCTTTAAACTTGGTGCTTTCTAAACAATAGTCCTGTTTCAGGTTCCTATATTATTTAGAAACTTCTAGAGTAATATGCAAAACTTCCATTGTGAAAGTATTATTAGTCCATTAATCATCATTCCAATGCAACATGCTTGTAAGAAGAATATAACAATGGATAAAATGGAATTGACTTGGAAGCATAGCTCGAAATGAATAAATTATCAAGAATGAAAGAGGAATTGATTGGGAACATGTATCTTGAAAAAGAAAGAAGTATTCCAAGAACAACAACTTCAATATATAAATAGTATGAAGGTTAGGTGCCCCAAATATCACAGCTTGAACTTCTCTGTACAAACTTTCTGAAGACCTTTCTGAGTTCGACATGTGTCTAGGAGATCTACAGGACTTTGTCGATGCTCTAAGACGTCGCCTACCCTTTCCTGTTGATTCAGGTATAGCAAGATCACCACATGCCCCGATCTGATCAAAATTTGAGCTACTCTGATCACCTCATGCCCCAATTTGATCCAAAATTTGAATCACTCCTTTTAGGTTTACAACTCAAATCCCCTTTTGTCTCAAGGTGCCCTTTGCGGGTTTTCACCTTGGCCTCTTCTTTTTCTTTTTCTTTTTCTTCTTCTTTCTTTCTTTTTTTTTTTTTTTTTTTTTTTTTTTTTTTCTTTCTTCTTTCTTTTTCTTTTTTTTTTTTTTTCTTTTTTCTTTCTTTTTTTTTCTATATTTTTTATTGACTCTGAACTCATAGGATTAGGCATGTCCTTGCTATCCCTTCCGATTAAGATCGACGCTTTTCCAGATAAGGCCTTCCACATAAGGTCCTTCCCAGCTTGGCATGAAGTTCTTTTTGTATGGGAAGGATCTTTTTCAATACCAGGTTCCTCTCATAGAATTCTCTGGGGCGAACTTTTTGTGAGCTCGCATCATTTACTTTTGGCACATTTGACTATGATGGATAACTTTGAACATTCTTCTTCAATAAGGATTGGATCCAGAACTCAGAGATAAGAAAATATTGACCTTAATAGGTGAAACCGCGATAAGCCCAAAAGAAATGCATTGCCCGGTAGAGTTGAGTTTTTTTTTTACTGTACCGTTCACTTTGGGGCGACATGGTGTTATTCCTGAACTGACTACAAACTTTAATATCGTGTCGTTGTTCAAATTTTATGCATTGTCAGATATGATCCTTTTTGGCATTCCATACTGACATATGAGAACTTGCTGACTGTCAACTTTGTGATGTTGGCATATGAAGCGGCTTCCATCAATGACCGCCAGAATCCTCTGTCGAGATCGACCCAATGACCTTCATGCCCCACATAAGGAGAAGTCATGGATTTTATTGATTCTCTGTAGGGTAAGATCTATTTTCCCATCTCGTTCTATCATCCTCAATAAGTCCAGAGATAGGCTATAATCTATGTCATCTTCAAAGTCATAAGATCCCTCTAGACACATGTCTCGCTCAAAAGGAGATTCTGAGTCTGTAGCAGTGTCATTCATGTCGTTGATTTCAGGGACCTATTGTAGGTACAAAAGAATATACAAAGAATATATGAAATTATGTACAATATGATCATGAATGGATGCAATAATGATTTGGAAGGAAATCTAAAAGAATGAAAGAATCAACAATAATTATTCGTAAAGAATGAAAAAATATTGGCTCAAAAATGATCGCAACGATGCATTTCATTAAAATAACGACGTTTAGACATGAGCCTATTTCACAAAAGAGTTATTATTGCCTCTAGGCTAAAAGCAACAAGTTTGTTCTGAATATTACTCTAAGTAGGCTCTAAATACTACAGGAATTTCTTTTGCAGTCCAACTATTTAGAACACTCCCAGTTTATAAGGCCGAATATCTAACAAGGTCCCTTTTCAGTTGTCTTCATTGATGTGAACATTTCCCAACTTTTCATGCATTGCATTCACTCCATTATCAATCATGATTGGGTAGCGAATTTTTTGCACTAGATAAATCATCCAATTTGACAATGCCCATACTGATAAGCCTTTCAACCACTTTTTTAAAGGCAACGCAATTTTCTATGGAATGCCCCGTAATTCCCGCATGATAATTGCATTGTGCATTTGTATCATACCATTTGGGGTATGGAGGTTGTACGGGCTTTGAGTAGAACGGAGATACCACATGCGCATCAAATAGCTTCTGATACAACTCTCTATACGTCACCGGGATGGGTGTGAACTGGAGTCTTTCTGTGTTTGACCTAGAGTTAGATTCTCGCTTTGAGGGGCCTTGATAGCTAGCTGCTACCGTCCTTGGCTGGCCTACAGTGACTGATTTTGAATACCCTTTATTATACAAGCTCAGGTTGGTCACTTCATTTTCTTTGTGCTTTGGGGTTGATCTTTTGACGCTTTCTCCCACATCTATCTTTCCACTTCTTATTGCGTTTTCAATCATCTCACCAGACATCACTACATCTGAGAAGCTCATGGTAGCGCTTCCTAACATGTGGTTAATGAACGGTGCTTTCAGAGTGTTGATAAAAAGCATCGTGGTTTCTTTCTCCAAAAGAGGTGGCTGAACTTGTGTCGCTACCTCTCTCCTTCTTTGGGCGTATTGTCTGAAGCTCTCACTAGGCTTCTTTTCCATGTTTTGCAACACAATTCGATCGGGTGCTATATCCATCACGTGTCTGTACTGCTTCATAAAGGCCTACGCCAAATCCTTCCATGAATGGATATTGGCCCGACTCAATTAGTTGTACCATCTAGCCGCTGACCCGATCAAACTGTCTTGGAAGCAGTGAATCAACAGTTGATCATTGTTGATGTATCCTGTCATCCTTCGGCAGAACATAGTGATATGAGCTTTGAGACAACTTGTCCCGTTATACTTCTCAAACTCTGGCATTTTAAATTTGGGAGGGAGGACATCGGGTATTCCTCAATGGTACTCAGTATTTTCCATGGCTTTAAACTTCTCCTCTAGCCATTTACACCGGTCTTGTAGTTGTTTTGGTAGATCCACTCTTACTTTTTCTATTTCTACCATTTCATCTAAATCAGGAACTATAGGATTAGTTGGATTGTCCCCCGAATTGGAACCTGAGCCTATTTGGTAATTCACCGGAACTGAGGCGCTGGTCTGATATTGTTGGGGTACGGGTGCCCCTTGTGGATTTGCCTCCGATTGTGCCTGGGTATTAGTCAGAGTGAAACCCAGTGGATAGGCAGGGTCTTCATGATCATCTCCAAGATTGACCATAGGGCTCTTTCCCTTATCATGCCCCCAGCCATTAACTGCTTTAAATGACTCAATAAATCTCTTTGGGATTCTTCCATGTCCTGTTGCATTTTAGCTAGTTTTTCTTACATCTGATCTTGCATCTCCTTTTGCAATTGTTCCAGTCTTTCTAATCTCTGGTCCATTGCTTTTGTTTTGCGACGGGTACCGTAGTGATATCTAGTTGGCAGATTTTTGTTGGTTTCCAGGGAAACTGTCATAATTTTAATTAATTAGGGTCATTTTGTAAAAATCTAATGCATATGATGCAATGAAATGCAAATGCATGAATGCAAAAAGAGATGTTGATTCGTGGTTCAATTCTGTTAGAACAACTTTACTAGAAAACAAATCTCTTTACATAAAGCGGATATATATACGGCTTTGCCCTCATAGGTGGAGACATTCGATCCTCTTTTTTATTCGAGCGTTAAGGTAAATCTCACGAACTCTTCAAATGGGTCATCTCTTCTATCTCCCTTTTACTTGGTATGGCCGTGACTCGTTGCTCATTCATCGTCGTGATGCTCGTTAGCTTCTCTTTAAGAAAGTTCAGCGGCTCTCGAATAATCGTTGTCATCTTGAATCTTCAGGCGACGGAACAATGATCGTGTAGTCCTCCATTAAACTATCATCCTTCTCTTATCACGTTACCTTGGACTATATTCGGACAACCGTATTGTCATCCACTTTATCAAGAAACCCATTTTCTTATGACAAGCTCTCTATTTAGCAACTGAACGTGAATCAACACCTCTTTTATGAGGAAAATGCAATGCAATCATAACCAAAACAAAAGAAAATAGGTTAGTACAAAGCAAAAGCAAGCAAGAATAAATAGAACACCTATTTGGGTGACCACTAGGGGTTTGGCGTAGTTCTACCTAGGGTAGGTTCCTAAAGTTCACTACATGTGGTTTGGTTCTAAAGTAAAAGTACCCGAACTAGTAGATTCTTCGATCCTTACCCATTATATGCTCATACGGACCGAGTTCGGTTCAGGGGAATACATTTCCCTATGGCTGCACGGAGATGAAAATCTCATGAAGACATAGGTACGGATGTATCCCGAAAGCGATCCACTATCCTACACGGAGGTGAAAACCTCACGAAAGAGTAGTTTCTCACTCCCACTTAAAAGGGTATGACCAACGGTCATGCAATGCAATGTGCAGAAAGATATAAAAATTTCAAATACAAAATATGATGAAAACTATAATTTAAAACAAATGAAATGCAATAAGAGGATCGTAAATTTAAACCACATTATCAACTTTCGACAAAAAGACAAAAAATAATCAACTCATGGCTTCACTCTCTTATTTTGGGTCCCCAGTGGAGTCGCCAAGCTGTTGACACCATTTTTTTGATAAAACGGGGTCGACTTGGGTTTTGAAAAATGAAATCGAATGTGGGAGTCGCCACCAATCCTTTTTGATAAGGTGTGATCGGGTCACCTTGAAAAGTGGTTGTTTTTAATAAACGATTTGATTTTATTAAAACAACGGTTTTGGTCCACGAAATTCAGAAAAATAGGTTCGGGAGTCGGTTATGCACGAGGAAGGATTAGCACCCTCGATACGCCTAAAATTGGTACCTAGTTGATTACTTAATGTCTTAGTGTCAAACAACTAAAAACTTTAAAGAGATTTAAAATACGATCCTAAAAAAGTTGAATGACATGTATTAAGATTTAAGAGACTATTTGGCTATTTGGTCGAATGGAAAAATCGAAACCCAGCACATTAGGGCACGTTTCCTCGAATTTCCAAACGCAAAATATTGCCTTACTCTGAAATTTTAAAAAGGATATTTGGTTATTTGGTCGAACGAGAAAAATCGAAACCCAGCACATTAGGGCACGTTTTCTCGAATTTCTAACCCCAAAATATTACCTTTATTTTTTTAAAAGAAAATCCTCGTCTCGAGAAAGCAACGTGCCATATCCAATGTGTTAGGACACAACATATTGAATTCCCGATGCACAGGTGAACGCCGAAAATTTACTCATTTATAAGATATTTAACTATCTCAGATTTTAGAAAAAGGTATCACACCTAGTAAGTTAGCACACGATCTTTTCTTAATTCTCGAGATCGTTTAAAACTTGAGTTTGAAAAGATTCGTGTATTTTGATTTATTATGAAAATCGAAACCCAGTAAGTTAGGGTACGACCTTCTCGAATCTAAACACAAGATTTTGCTTATTCAAAAATCATAATTTATGCATCGAATAAAATTAATCTAACATAAAATAGTAGAAATGAAAATCGATATTAATACGCGTAACAAGATAAAGATGAATATGATAATGTAAGCATAAATAATACGAGTAACAACAAAAAAAGACACACAATAAAAAATCAATTATACATGAAATAATAAGTAAATAAAAAAAGAACTAAAGCATTTCATAAAAATAATAAGGAACACATAAATAAATAAATATCAAATAAAACAACGATCACAACACGAATTATAAAAGTTACAATAATTATGTATGTATATCTATATATTTAAATTATAAATTATAAAATATATGAATGTATATACATATATATATAAAAAAACAAATATGCATATCTAGGTATATATATAAATTATAAGGCATAAAGAACATAAGTATATATATATAAGAATATGTATGTACATATATATTATATGAAAATATAAATACAAATATATAAATGAGCATATAAATTATAAAATATAAAAATATGTATATGTATAAATTTTAAAAATTTATGTGCGTGAATATACATTATAAAAAAATGTATGTATGCTTATATATATAATAAAATTTGAAATTAACAAGACATAGATAATAATAATAATAATATTAATAATAATCATAATAATAATGATAATAATAATAATAATATTATTAATAATAATAACTTATTAGTTTTAATAATAAAATAACCAAGATATAAACAGAGGGCTAATTTGAATAAAAAACAAAATTTGGGGACAAATCGCAAATAAATTAAAGGAGAAGGACCCCATTGAATTAGCGAATAACAAGGAGGGACCAAATGAGCAATAATCCCGTCCCTCAAAAATGCACAGCTTTAAGGTGGATCAGATTGAAATATGAAAGAAATTTCAGGGCCAAATTAAAAACTAAAAGAAACTTAATAGCAAAACAATTAAAAAGCGGAAGGGCTGAATGCGCAAATAGACCCTTCCGCAAAAACATGCGGATCCTGCCAGCGGGTCGGGTCAACTGGATCGGGCTAGGCCAAAATGGCGCCGTTTTGGTCTTTAAGGGCAGGCTTCAAAACGGTGCCGTTTAGTGGCCCCATATAAGTTAGATTTTTTAAAAATTTATTCTTCTCCCTCTTTCAGAAAAAAATGAGAGTTTACTCTCTAAAAACCTCCCTCCCTCTGGTCTTGGGTCCGGCCAAAGGCCACCGCACCGGCCGCCAGTTGCCGGCGCTGGCACCACCGTGCACGGCGGCGGGGGGTCAAAATGTTTCCTTTTTTACCCTGCTTTTAGATCTCGGCCTCTTAAACACAGATTCGGTCTTAAAACGCCAAAAAAGAGCAAAAGAAAAGGACCACCAGCCTTTGCAACGACCGATTCTATCACCGGAGACAAACCCTCCGACGACAAGGACACGGAACGACTCCGGTGAGTTCCTCTTCCCCTTTCTTTTTTTGTTTTATTTTTGTACGTAGAGATAAAGTAAAAAAAAATATAAAAACAAAAGTGAAACCGAAATTGAAACGGCAATAAAAGTAAAACCCTTTTTTTTATTGAATTTTTTTACTCGACAGTCCCCCCTTTTTTACAATGCTTGATATGGCTTTATAGCCATTTTTTACAATATTTAAATCTATTCTTGTCATTTCGCTGCAGGCAAGTGGACGATGGCGGTGGCAGAGAGCAAGTGGCGGTGGCAGGAGTTGGTGGCTGCTAAAGCGGCGGAGTGGTTGACCAGCAGGCCCTAGGTGCGGCGCACCTAGAGTTAGGGTTTGTTTTTTTCTGCTATTGGGTGTTGGGCTAGGGTTTTTGAATATTGGGCTATAGGTTTTGGGCTTGGGGTATTGGGTCTGGTTTTATTTGGTGAGGCCCGGGCTAAATTTGGGCTATACAGTGTATATTTGAGTGCATTCCTTTAAAAAGACCAACTAATGACCCCTTACCATTAACTGAGACAAACATATAATAAAGAATTAATAAATAAATACTACTAAATAATGAAAACATACTTGTGAAAAGCAACTTTCTACGATACACAACTATATATAAAGGTGTGTATTTGAAAATAAATGGATCAAGCAATTGTATAGCTAACAAGTTTCCATCAACCATACCAATTATACCAGTGTTGTATTCAAACAAGTTCAATGAGCTTGTCCTGTTGAAATGCCTCTTTCTATTAGTTGTTTTGGTGGGTTGCAGTCCTCTAGGGGAGCCTGTCAAATGTTCCACGAAAGATTCGAACTGCACCGTCACGAACTCCTACGGCGCATTCCCCGACCGAACCGTTTGTCGAGTAGGGAACGTGGTTTACCCGACATCGGAACAAGAGCTGGTTTCCATCGTATCGGTGGCAATTGAAGTCCAAAGGAAAATGAAAGTGGTGACACAATTCTCTCATAGCATTCCCAAGTTAGTCTGCCCGGACGGCCAAGATGGGTTGCTTATTAGCACGAAGAACCTTAACCTATATGATTTGATTATGAACTGAAGTCCAAAGGAAAATGAAAGTGGTGACACATTTCTCTCACAGCTCCCTTTCTCTATTTGCCATTATTCTCTTTGGGATGATATGATTATGAACTGATTGTTTGATCATATGATTAAACTATATTCTATCGATGAAAGCTGGAAATTCAGAATTCAAGAAACCATCCACCATAGCTCTCACCTATTGTTCTTGCCCATAATGGTAGTGATCCAGTGTCGGGGGAGCCGGTCCCCCTTAGTTTTGTCAAATGAATTTTCTTTTTTAGTGTCAGAAGGAATATTTTTGTCTTATGAATAATTGAATAAACTTACTATTACTTAAATTCATAGCTAGCTATCAACTTCGGAGGTGGATTCAAAATTTAAAAGAGTTTGGATAAGAATGTTAAAATTGAAAAATATGTTTGGAACAGGTAGAATTCGTATAGAATTTTTCAATGATTAGTGAAACTTTCTTGTATCATCCGTTTTTTAACATTCATAAATTTCTTATCTTTATTTTATTTTTGTGATCATTCTATTGCCATTAGCGGTATCTATTATAATATATATATATATATATATATATATATATTTATGTATAATTCTTTGATTATTTTATAGGTCACACTCAAACTTCAATCCCTTTTCAAACGATCCATCACTTATGTAATGAAAGATGACACAGATTTGGGAGATAAAGTAGTAACTTTTGGTAAACTCTATGAATTTTTTGACATATTTCGGTATCCTAGTCAACAAAAGGTAGCTTACAGAATCGATGATCGGGTTCCGTTAATGTATCTGGGAATGGTGTCTATAATTTCACTCTATTTCACTCCACTCGTTCATCTATTTTGTCTGTTATCCGATCTGTGGGTTTGCATCGACAATCACTATTACTTTCATTTTCTTCATTACAAATTTGTAATTGAAAAAAAAAATGACACTTAACCCTTAATCTTTGATATCAACTCATAACAATTTTATTATTATACGATTTTGTTCGCCGCGGTTACGATTACAAATGCATCAACTTCATCAAAATAGCATTTTAGCTTATTTATTTATTTGTATGAATTTGTTTAATGATTTAGAGGAAACTCAAGAATCCTTAGGAGATACTGAAGGGAAGTGCCTCAATGCAAAGCTAGTGACTTCCACACTTCAATCGTCTGCTTATGGCTTAACAAACAACGGTATACCCCCTAGCCTCTTTATTTTAATAATACCTACGTGGAATAATCAGTTAAATGATCTTTGTTCTATCATGCTTCAATTTAAGATTTAATTTATATACTTTAATTTTGCATGATTTAATTTCTTTAATTTTATAATTTTATTATTTAGTCTAAATAGTTAAAACTATTAATTAATTCGATTAAAATGCAGACATAAATTTTGTTAAGAACATCTCTTTAAACCCATCACATTTATCGAAGTGGTTAATGATAGGAATAAAGCCAAGATTAGCCAAGATCTTTTTGCTAATAAAAACGAGATAAAATTATAAATTGTAGAGCAAAGTTAAAAAAGTTTATCAAATAAATCTAAATTGAATTATTTATTCTTGAAAGGAATCAACACGCAGTTTTTCCCTTCCAACCAAGAGGGATCAATAACCTTATCTTCATCTACCTCATTACCTCATTAATGGTGTTAATTATTTGAAGTATCTAATCCTATTATAAAAATATATTATCAAATTATGTCAAATTAAATTATAACAAGAGTTAAATTATAATTTAAGAAAAATAGTGGGTTCAAAACTAAAATTTCACATGTGAATTACTTGACAAAACACGCAATTTAGAAAATGAAAGGCAACAAATTCAGGAATGCAATTCCTTTAAAAAAACCAACTGATGACACCTTACCATTAACTAAAACAAAAATATAGTAAATAATTAATAAATAAATACTGCTACATAATGAAGACATACTTGTGAGAAGCAACTTTCTACGATACACAACTATATATAAATGTGTGTATTTGAAAATAAATGGATCAAGCAATTGTATAGCCAACAAGTTTCCATCAACCATGCCAATTATACCAGTGTTGTATTCAAACAAGTTAATGCGCTTGTCCTGTTGAAATGCCTCTTTCTATTAGTTGTTTTGGTGGGTTGCAGTCCTCTAGGGGAGCCTGTCAAATGTTCCACGAAAGATTCGAACTGCACCATCACGAACTCCTACGGCGCATTCCCCGACCGAACTGTTTGCCGAGCATGGAACGTGGTTTACCCGACATCAGAACAAGAGTTGGTTTTCATCGTATCGGCGGCAACTGAAGCCCAAAGGAAAATGAAAATTAGTGACACATTTCTCTCATAGCATTCCCAAGTTAGTCTGCCCGGACGGCCAAGACGGGTTGCTTATTAGCACGAAGAACCTTAACCGTGTGGTGAATATCAACCTGGCGGCAATGACGATGACTGTGGAGAGTGGTGTCACGTTGAGACAACTGATTAATGAAGCAGCCAAGGCTGGCTTGGCATTGCCTTATGCACCGTATTGGTGGGGACTGACCATTGGAGGGCTTTTAGGTACAGAAGCTTATGGGAGCTCGTTATGGGAGAAAGGGAGCTCCGTTCACGATTATGTATGTACAGACCCAATTTTACCTGGGCTTAGTGCAAAAAATATTAACCCAATCTGGCCCAAATCAGAAAACAAAACCCAAAACCAATACCAACCCAATACCCACCTAAACTAACCCAAACCTAGACCCAAAATTTAGGCCCAATAGCCTAACCTCGGCCCAAACCCAAAAAAAATTTTAGGGTTTCAGAACCCTAGCCTTCCCTAGCCTAGCGCCGCAACCACCCTCGGTCTTTTGCTCACCTGCTCTGCCAGCAACCACCGCCAACTGCCACTGTCATCTCCATCCATGTGCGCCGATCCCTGCAAACAATCAAGGCAGACATGACAAGCATAAGAAATAAACTAAAACTCATGTAAATCGGCTATAAAGCCAAGAATGAATGATTGTAAAAGGGTCCCCATTTTTTTATCGCAAAAAACAGTGAAGCAATAACAAAGAAACAGTTTTAAAAAAAGGGTGACCTTCTTTTCTCTTCGATTTGTTTTTTTTTTCTCTTTTCGGTTTTTTTTCTTCTTTTTTTATTTCCTTTCACATATGAAATAAGCATAAAAAAAACAAAAAAAAGGGAAAAGAACCTTACCTACGCCGCGCCGAAGGAGGAGAAGGCGAGGGGATTTGGCCCATTTTCAGGTCTTTGGCCTCTTTTTCCACGAGCGTCGGCCCCAGATCCATGCCTAAGAGACGCTCGGCTTCGAAAAAGGATCAAAAAGATCTGATTTTGAGCCGTCAGCCACCGCACGCGGCGGTGCTACGGCGGAGGCACGCCGGAGGCCTAGGCCAGACGATGGCTGGACCTGAGAGAGAGAGAGAGCTTTCTCTCTATTTTAAAAAAAAAATGAGGCTAAAATGATTTGTTTTGGTTTTTTTATACTAAATATGAAACGGCGTTGTTTTGGTGAGGGGGGACCCACGTGTTGACCCGACCCGACCCGACCTGAGGGTCCACGCGTTTTGGGACGATTGGGTTATTTGCCCATTTGGTCCTTCCGCCTTTTAGGGTGTTTCAATCTAGGCCAATTTGCACTATTTATATTTTACAAATTTTGCCCTAATTGTTTTTAATATTTTCAATTTAGTCTCGCGTTCACTGAAGCGACATGTGTCCTAATAATTGGGATATTTTCTTATTTGGCCCTCCATCCTTTCGCGCGCGTCGCATTTTGGTCCTTTTCATCTTTTTTTATTTCAAATTCTCCCAGTATTTTTGTTATTTTGATTTAGTCCTTTTTTTAGTAGTTTATTTTTTTGTTTATTATTATTATCTTTACTATTATTATTAGTATTATTACTAATATTATTATTACTATCATTATATCTACACTTATATTTACTTATATAAATCTTAGATAATATGTGACATATTATATTATTATTATATAATTACTTACATATATACACATATACGTATATATATATTTAAATACATACATATTTTAATTTATATCCATATACATAAATATATCTCTTTACATTTTTAATTGTATTCACTATTTATTTATTTCATTTATATCATTGTTTTGAATGAACGTTTTAATATTATTCGTCTATATAGTTGTTATTTTATATGTTGTAGGTTCGACTTTTTATTTATTTTATATTGTTGCTATTGCTTGTATCATTTTTATACTTTCGTATTCATTATGGTTTGGCCATGCATAACAACAATGTAATTTATTTTCACATTCTCTACTATGACTTCATGTTTTATTTTACTCGATATAACAAAATTTGTTTTAAATAAATTAAATCTCGTGTTTAGATTCGAGAAGGTCGTACCCTAACTTACTGGGTTTTGATTTTCACAATAAATCTAATTACACGAATATTTTCAAACTCAAGTTTTAAACGATCTCGAGAATTAAGAAAAGATCGTGTCCTAACTTACTGGGCATGATCCCTTTCTTTTAAAATTCGAGATAATTAAATATCTTTTTAAATAAGTAAATTTTGGCATTCGTTCGCGCATCGAGAATTCAAGACATTGTGTCCTAACTTACTAGATATGATTCTTTTTCTCGATTAACGTGAAATGTCCCCTTTTCTCAAAAATTTTCAACATTTTAATACAAGGATCGTTTTTTAAAATTCTTCAAAATTTTCAATTATTCGACATTAAGACATTAACTAATCAACTAGGTACCAATTTTTGGGCGTTACGAGGGTGCTAATCCTTCCTCGTACGTAACCGACTCCCGAACCCGTTTTTTTGAATTTTGTGGACCAAAATCGTTGTTTTAATAAAATTAAATCATTTATTAAAAACAACCAGTTTTTTGAGGTGACCCGATCACACCTCATCAGAAAAAGATTGGTGGCGACTCCCATTTTTGTTTTTGTCGACCCGTTTTTTATCCCAAAAAAATGGTGTCAACAGCTTGGCGACTCCACTGGGGACTTTAAATAAGAGAGTTAAGTCACGAGTTGATTACTTTTGTCTTTTTGTTGAAAATTGAAAATTTTCATTTAAATATACGATCCTTTCATTGCATTTCATTCGTCTTTATTACAATTTTCATCGTTGTGGTTTATAATTGCTGTGTTGGTTTAAATTTGGTATCTTTTTGCACATAGCATTGCATGACCGTTGGTCACACCCTTTAAGTGGGAGTGAGAAACTACGCCTTCGTGAGGTTTTCACCTCCGCGTGGGATAGTGAATCGCTTTCGGGATACATCCGTACCTATGTCTTCGTGAGATTTTCATCTCCGCATGGCCATAGGGAAATGTATTCCCCTGAACTGAACTCGGTCTATATGAGCCTATAACGGGTAAAGATCTAGGAATCTGCTGGTTCGGGTACCTATTCTTTAGAACCAAACCTCATATAGTGGACTTAGGAACTTTACCTAGGTAGAGCCACTCCAAATCCCTAGTGGTTACCCAACCAGGTACTTTTGTTTTCCTTGTTTGCTTCTGTTTTGTACTAACCCATCTTGTTTTGTTTTGATTGTGATTGCATTGCATTTGTATCTTAGGAAAGAGATATTGATTCAAGTCCGATTACTAAATTAGAAAGCTTGTCATGGAATACGAATTCCTTGATAAAGTGGAAAACCATACGACTTCCCGAATATATTCTGAGAAACACAAGAAGAGCGATGGAAGAATTCGTGACCTTGCTTCGTAGCCTGAGGATTCAAGGCAATCGTCTGGGAGCCTTCGACGTTCCAACCCCTAAAGAAGTTCACAAGCCTCATGGAGAAAGGTAGGTGGTGGATCGCGACCAAGATCAAGAAAAGGAGCTAGCAATGGCATCTATTGGCGAGATTATCTCAAACATGCGTATAAAGAAGAAGATAGATGTTGTTTCTTGGAATATGAGGGTGAGGCCGTACATGTATCCGTTTTATGTAAAGGAATTTGCTTTCTAGAAAAGTTTCCTAAATGTAATTCAATCAGAATCAACGTCTCTTTAGGCATACATTTCATGCATTCGCATTATATGCATTAAAGTCCATTGAAAGGGTCTAATTGAGTAAATTTATTTCAGCTAATCTAGAAATCGACAAAAGCTCACCCATTAAGCACCCTTACGGTACTCGTCGCAAAACTAAGGAAATGGACCAAAGATTAGAGAAACTGTAGCAAATGCAAAAGGATATGCAAGAACGGTTACAAGTACAAATGCAAGAGTGGCTAGATAATATTCAAGAAGATATGACGGAAAAATTGATCAAGGCTCAAAAAGATGCGATGGCTGAATTAACCCACCTACTAACTAAAGGTGTAAATAAAGGGAAGGGTCCTATGGTTAATGATGAAGGAGAAGACAAGGATAGACTAATCTATCCTCTAGGCTTTATGCCTCTACATACGCAGACTCAGATCGAGGTACCTCCGCGCAGGTCCTCTATTTCTATTGGGCCTCAGAGGTTTCAAACTGGTGTTTCATTACCGATGAACTTTCTGGCCGGATCAGGTCCTAACCCTGGTGATAATCTGGTTAATCTTGCCGTCCCGGATTTTGATAAAGCAACTGAGGAAGGAAAGGTAAACGTCGAATTGTCAAAATAATGGGAGGATAGGTGTAAATGGTTGGAGGAAAAATTCAAAGCCCTGGAAAGCGCCGATAGTCACCATGGAATTGATGCAAAAGATCTAAGCTTAGTCCCAGACTTAGTACTTCCTCCCAAATTCAAAATGCCTAAATTTGAAAAATACAATGGAACTAGCTATCCCGAAGCCCATATCACCATGTTCTGCAGAAGGATGACTGGCTACATTAACAATGATCAGCTGCTAATACACTGCTTCCAAGATAGTTTGGTAGGGGCAGCGTCCAAATGGTACAATCAGTTGAGCCGAACCAAGATTGGTTCATGGAGGGACCTAGCTCAAGCATTCATGAGGCAATACGGTCATGTGTCGGATATGGTTCCCGATAGAATCACCTTGCAAAATTTGGAAAAGAAATCGAGCGAAAGTTTTAGACAGTATGCACAGAGGTGGAGGGAGGTTGCAGTCCAGGTTCAGCCACCCCTCTTGGAGAAAGAGACGACAATGCTCTTCATCAATACGCTGAAGGCTCCGCTCATTACGCATATGTTAGGAAGTGCAACAAAAAGCTTTTCTGACATAGTTATGAATGGTGAAATGATTGAGAATGCTATAAGAGCCGGAAAAATTGAGGCAGAAGAGAGTGATAAGAGGTCAACCCCAAGGAGAAGAAAAAATGAGGTGAACAACACAGCTTACTCAAGGTCAGTAAGTCATCTAAGTAAAGGGGTCGTCAGTCAACAAGGTTCGTCAAGACAAGAATCTTATGTGAAACAAGGCACTGAGAACCTCCAGTTCATGCCAATTCTGATGTCGTATAAGGAGCTGTATCAAAGCTTATTCAACGTGCGCATTGTTGCCCCTCTCTACACAAAGCCTCCACAGCCTCCATACCCCAGATGGCAAGATGGAAATGCACAATGCGAATATCATGCGGGAAATACGGGGCATTCCATAGAAAATTGCATTGCCTTTAAAAAACTGATTGAAAGGCTTATCAATATGGGCGTCGTTAAATTTGATGATTCCTCCAGTGCGGCGAATCCATTACCCAATCATAATTGATAAATGGAGTGAATGCAACGCACAAGCAACTGAAGAAGGGACCTTGTTAAATATCTGCCCTTATAAATCTAGAGTGTTGTAAACAATTAGACTGCGGAAGAAATCCCTATAGTTTTTAGAGCTTTTCTAGAGTAATGTTCAGAACATTTTTGTTTTTTTAGCCTAGAAATGATAGAAATTCCTTTGTGAAAAAGGCTTATATCTGAACGTTGTTATTTTAATGAAGTACATCTTTGCAATTATTTCTGAGCCAATATTTTCATTTTTTACAAACCATTCCAGATTCTTTCATTCTTTTGAATTGTTATTCATTCATTCATAATCATATAGTACAAATAATTATTCATGAATTTATACATTCTTTTGTATATTCTTTGGTACTTATTATGGGTCCCCAGATATCAATCACATGAATGACGCTGCTACAGACTCAGATTTTCCTCTTGAGCGATGCATGTGTTTAGACGGATCTCCTGACTTTGGAAATGACATAGATCGTAGCTTACCTCCGGACTTATTAAGGAGGGTTGAGCAGGAGGATAGACGGATCCTACCTCTCAAGGAATTATTAAAAATTGTGAGCTTGGTAAAGATTAAAATTGACCTGACCTCAAAGATGAAGCAAGACCTTGTTCAAACATGTCTTTGTAGGATCATACCAGGATATGTCGGGTTAAGTGCCGATAATGAAATCTACGCAACAACACAATGACAAAATTTGCAGTGTGAATGACGTAATGAAAATTCTTTACTGGGGCAATGTCTTTCTTGATTAACTCAGTATAGCTTTGCCCGTTTGAAGTCGGGTTTCTATCTCTTCAAGTTTTGTCAGATTTATCCTGATTGAAGAGGAGGATCTAAAGTTTTCTATCGTAGTTTCGCCCCAGAAGGCTTTATGAAAGAAACCTGATACCAAGGAGGGTTTTTCGCATACAAGATGAAAGTGAGAAATCTTATCTATAAAAACATTGATTCTGATCGAAAGGATTCAGATTAAAAAAAATCAAAAATCAAAATCAAAATCAAAAATAAAAAAGGAAAAGAAAAATCAAAGTCAAAAGCAAAAAAAGAGAAATCAATCAAAGTCAAAACAAAATATGAAAAGAGAAAAGAAAAGAAAAGGAAAGGCCAAGGCGAAAACCCAAAAAGGGCGCTTTGTGACCAAGGTGGTTTTGAGTTGAAAACCCGAAAAGGGTGACTCAAATTTTGAGCAAAATGGGGTAGGGACATCACCATTATCGAAGACTTCTAATGGGCATTGCTTCACTATTGAGATCATTAATTACTTCATCAAAGGGATAGAGGCTACTGCATGCGTCAATGTCATCATATGCCGATATAGAATCCCAGAGAGGATGGTATTGGAAAATGCATTGAACTGGAATGACAACACGATAGCTGAGGGCTGTAATCAGTTTAAAATCAGGCACCACGGTTTGTCCCTATATTGCAAGACAATGAAGTTAAAAAAAATGAATGAAAAAATGAAAAGTAAAATGGAGAGGCTAAGGGGAAAACCCGCAAAGGGCACCTTAGGCCAAAGGGGATTTGAGTTGAAAACCCGAAAAGGGCGGCTCAAATATTGATCAGAATGGGGGATGAGGTAATCAAAGCAACTCGAATCTTGACCAAATTGGGGCATGTGGTGATCTTGCTATGCCTGATTCAACAGGAAAGGATAGGCGACATCTTGGGGCATCGACAGAGCACTGTAGATCTCCTAAACACATGTCCAACTCAAAATGGTCTTCAGAAAGTTTGTACAGAGAAGTTCAAGTTGCGATATCTGGGGCACCCAATTCTCATATTATTTGTTGTTCTTGGAATACTTTTTTCTTTTCCAAGATATGCATTCCCAATTAATTTCTTTGTCACCCTTCTTTACTATTTTCGATAATTTGTTCTTTCGAGCTATGCTCAGAACCTACTTTATTCTTATCCATGGTTATAACCTTTTTGCAAATATATTGCATAGGAATAATGATTAATGGACTAATAAAACTTTCACAAAGGAAGTTTTGCATATTACTCTGAAAAGTTTCTAAATAATAAAGGAGCCTGAAACAGGACTATTGTTTAGAACACACCAATTTTAAAGGTTTGAAATTTGAAAAGGAATAGTCTAAATTTAGACTTTATCTTTGGATTTTGTTGTCAAATGCGTTGATTGACAAGACGCCATGTTGGTGACAAAGCTTAAATAAACAAGCAAGTGATGATCATCAGGCAATAGGAAGAGGTTACCTCGAAGAAAAAAGCCTTTATTTACGCATGAGTCTTTGGTACGACACCCTAGGGATAGTGTAAGGAACCAGAATGATGTAGATCCTGTATCCTTGAATTGGATAAGAGAGGATTGAGGAAAGCCATATTTCTACCCTTGGATTACGGTGGGAAAATGATGGTACAAATTTTGCGCCCCAATGGATTAAATTTTGAGGTTTACAGTGGGGTACAATCTGACTAAATGATTCTTTGAAAAGTCGATCAAGCGAGAAGGCATTATAGCACGTCAGTCACAAAGCCTTAATAAATTTCGAGTAATGACAACCTAAGCAGGATCGTTCTCAGAAAAATAAAATTCTGCATTCATGCAAACACCATTCACACATGTCTAGTTAGGAGCATTTGATTCATTTTGATCATGCCATCCTAATCATTAGGCATAATTAGGTTCATTATATAGGTCATGTTCCCCAGGGAATAGATCAGTGAAGATCGAAAACAAAGCCTTGCCTCCATCGGTTGCAGTGGAGCTGGTTAAAGAAGTAGATCTTGCCTTCCTGCATTAACAGCCAAACAGCTCGAAAACAAAGCCTTGCCTCCATCGGTTACAGTGGAGCTGGTTAAAGAAGTAGATCTTGCCTTCCTGCATTAACAGCGAAGCAGATCGAAAACAAAGCCTTGCCTTCATCGGTTACAGTGGAGCTGGTTAAAGAAGTAGATCTTGCCTTCCTACATTGATAGCGAAGCAGATTGAAAACAAAGCCTTGCCTCCATCGGTTGCAGTAGAGCTGGTTAAAGAAGCAGATCTTGCCTCCCTGCGCTAACAGCGAAGCAGATCGAAAATAAAGCCTTGCCTCCATCGGTTGCAGTGGAGTTGGTTAAAGATAGCAGATCTTGCCTTCCTGCGTTAACAGTGAAGCAGATCAAAAACAAAGCCTTGCCTCCATCGGTTGCAGTGGAGCTGGTTAAAGATAGCAGATCTTGCCCTCCTGCGTCGACAGTGAAGTAGATCGAAGATTACAAGTCCTATATCCCTGGCCAGCAGTGGAATAGGTTGGAAATTACAAGTCTTATCTCCCTAAGCAGTAATGGAGCAGACAGAAGAAATCAATCCTATCTCCCTGAGATTACAGTGGAGCGGATTAAAATAAAAGATCTTATCTCTCTGAAGTTACAGTAGAGTATATCGTATCAGGTCTTATCTCCCTGAGATTACAACGGAGCAGATTGAAGCTAGTAATCCTATCTCTCTGAGATTATAGTGGAGAGGATTAAAATAAAGGATCTTATCTCTCTGAAGTTATAGTAGAGTAGATCGTATCAGGTCTTATCTCCCTGAGATTACAGTGGAACAAACCGAAGAATTTCAGATCTTATCTCCCTGAGATTACAGCAGAGTGGATTGAAGATAGTAATCCTATCTCCCTGAGATTACAATGGAGCGGATTAAAATAAAGGATCTTATCTCTCTGAAGTTACAGCAGAGTAGATCGCATCAGATCTTATCTCCCTAAGATTACAGCGGAACAGATTGAAGCTAATAATCCTATCTCCCCGAGATTACAGTGGAGCGGATTAAAATAAAGGATCTTATCTCCTTGAGATTACAGTGGAACAGACCGAAGAATTTCAGATCTTATCTCCCTAAGATTACAGCGGAGTAGATTGAAGATAGTAATCCTATCTCCTTGAGATTACAGTGGAGCGGATTGAAATAAAGGATCTTTTCTCTCTGAAGTTACAGTAGAGTAGATCGCATCAGGTCTTATCTCCCTGAGATTACAGTGGAACAGACCGAAGAATTTCAGATCTTATCTCCCAAGGTGGAGCAGATTGAAGATGGCAGATTTTACCTACCTGTGATTACAGTGGAGTACATTGAAGCCAGTAATTCTATCTTCCTGGGCAGCAGTGGAATGAATTGAAGATTGCAGATTTTGTCCCCCTAAGCAGTAGTGGAGCAGATCAAAGATATGGAGCAGACTAAAACCACAAATCTCGTCCTCCTAAAGTCGCAGCAGGGTGGATTGAAGCCACAAGTCATATCTCTTTTTGAAGTTGCAGTGGAGTGGATCTAAGTAACAAGACACAGTGGACTGGAAGGAGGCTACCTGAAGAAGAAGGGCACCAAGAAGTTAAGATTCGGCGAGACTGGGCAAAATTGGTCTTTCCTAGTCTTTGCTCTGTTCTCGTTACACGACAACGAGCAAAGAGGGGCAACTGTACAGACCCAATTTTACCTGGGCCTAGTGCCAAAAATATTAACCCAATCTGGCCCAAGTCAGAAAACAAAACCCAAAACTAATACCAACCTAATACCCACCTAAACTAACCCAAACCTAAACCCAAAATTTAGGCCCAATAGCCTAACCTCGGCCCAAACCCAAAAATTTTTTTAGGGTTTCAAAACCCTAGCCCTCCCTAGCCTAGCGCCGCAACCACCCTCAGTCTTCTGCTCACCTGCTCTGCCAGCAACCACTGCCAACTGCCACTGTCATCTCCATCCACGTGCGCCGATCCCTGCAAACAAATCAAGGCAGACATGACAAGCATAGGAAATAGACTAAAACTCATGTAAATCAGCTATAAAGCCAAGAATGAATGATTGTAAAAGGGTCCCCATTTTTTTTATCGCAAAAAACAGTGAAGCAATAACAAAGAAACAGTTTAAAAAAAGGGTGACCTTCTTTTCTCTTCGATTTGTTTTTTTTCTCTTTTCGGTTTGTTTCTTCTTTTTATTTCCTTTCACATATGAAATAAGCATAAACAAAACAAAAAAATGGAAAATAACCTTACCTACGCCGCGCCGGAGGAGGAGAAGGCGAGGGGATTTGGCCCATTTTCAAGTCTTTGGCCTCTTTTTCCACGAGCGTCGGCCCCAGATCCGTGCCTAAGAGACGCTCGGCTTTGAAAAAGGATCAAAAAGATCCGATTTTGAGCAATCAGCCACAGCACACGGCGGTGTTACGGCGAAGGCACACCGGAGGCTTAGGCCGGACGAGGGCCGGACCTGAGAGAGAGAGAGAGAGAGCTTTCTCTCTATTTTTTTTAAAAAAATGAGGCTAAAATGATTTGTTTTGGTTTTTTTTTATACTAAATATGAAACGGCGTCGTTTTGGTGAGGGGGGACCCGCGCGTTGACCCGACAGGACTTGAGGGTCCGCGCGTTTTGAGACGATTAGGTTATTTGCCCATTTGGTCCTTTCGCCTTTTGGGCTGTTTCAATCTAGGCCAATTTGCACTATTTATATTTTACAAATTTTGCCCTAATTGTTTTTAATATTTTCAATTTAGTCCCACGTTCACTGAAGCGACATGTGTCCCAATAATTGGGATATTTCTTATTTGGCCCTCCGTCCTTTCGCGCGCTTCGCATTTTGGTCCTTTTCATCTTTTTTTATTTCAAATTCGCCAAGTATTTTGTTTTATTTCGATTTAGTCCTTTTTTCAGTAGCTTTATTATTTTGTTCATTATTTTTATTATTTTTTATTTTTATTTATTATTATTATCTATACTATTATTATTAGTATTATTACTAATATTATTATTACTATCATTATATGTACACTTATATTTGCTTATATAAATCTTAGATAATATGTGACATATTATATTATTATTATATAATTACTTATATATATACACATATACGTATATATATATATTTAAATACATACATATTTTAATTTATATCCATATACATAAATATATCTCTTTACATTTTTAATTGTATTCACTATTTATTTATTTCATTTATATCATTGTTTTGAATGAATGTTTTAATATTATTCGTCTATATACGTTGTTATTTTATATGTTGTAGGTTTGACTTTTTATTTATTTTATATTATTGCTATTGCTTGTATCATTTTTTATACTTTCGTATTCATTATGGTTTGGCCATGCATAACAATAATGTAATTTATTTTCACATTCTCTACTACGACTTCGTGTTTTATTTTACTCGATATAACAAAATTTGTTTTAAATAAATTAAATCTCGTGTTAGATTCGAGAAGGTTGTACCCTAACTTACTGGGTTCGATTTTCACAATAAATCTAATTACACGAATATTTTCAAACTCAAGTTTTAAACGATCTCGAGAATTAAGAAAAGATCGTGTCCTAATTTACTGGGCATGATCCCTTTCTTTTAAAATTCGAGATAATTAAATATCTTTTTAAATAAGTAAATTTTGGCATTCGTTCGCGCATCGAGAATTCAAGACATTGTGTCCTAACTTACTGGATATGATTCTTTTTCTCGATTAACGTGAAATGTCCCCTTTTCTCGAAAATTTTCAACATTTTAATACAAGGATCGTATTTTTAAAATTCTTCAAAATTTTCAATTATTCAACATTAAGACATTAACTAATCAACTACGTACCAATTTTTGGGCGTTACGAGGGTGCTAATCCTTCCTCGTATGTAACCGACTCCCGAACCCTTTTTTCTGAATTTCGTGGACCAAAATTGTTGTTTTAATAAAATCAAATCATTTATTAAAAGCAACCACTTTTTCGAGGTGACCCGATCACACCTCATCAAAAAAAGATTGGTGGCGACTCCCATTTTTATTTTTGTCGACCCCGTTTTTTATCCAAAAAAAAATGGTGTCTTCTATCGATGAAAGCTGGAAATTCAGGATTCAAGAAACCATCCACCTTAGCTCTCACCTATTGTTCTTGCCCATAATGGTAGTGATGCAGATTCGGGGGAGCCGGTCCCGCTTAGTTTTGTCAAAGGAATTTTTTTGTTTTGTTTTTTTAAGTGTCAAAAGGAATATTTTTGTCTTATGAATAACTGAATAAATTTATTATTACTTAAATTCATAGTTACTATTTACTTGATCCTCTAAATTATACATGTTAAAAAAGCATAAAGTTAGTTATGGGAGGTGGATTCAAATTTTAAGAGTTGGAATAAAAATGTTAGAATTAGAAAATATGTTTGGATTAAAAAGAAGAGTGTGCTTTGGAAGGATTGTGTGTTTGTTCTCAAGATGTTCATTGTGCTCTAAGCAAAGACTATTTGTATAAGCCTGGGAAAAGTTTTTTAAGATACAAGAGTACGTGCTCGCGTAAATACTAAGAATTAGAGCGAAACGATATATACACTACTCTTTTAAACCACATGGTTAAAATAATATGTAATAACTATGAATAAAAGGAAAGGTTATACAAAAAAAAAAAAAAAAATAGTTAGCAACTTTTCCCATTTTTTCTTCAAAGGAGATACCTAAAATTTTATTCTATTATCACTTTAAATCTAACGGTTAACTCTGGTTAAAAGAAAAAAAACTAAACCAATCAAATCATAACACGTAATATTTTTATTTAAATGCTCGCCAAATTTTGAATACCATACAAATCCAACATTTTTAGCAAATAATCTCTGAAATCAATGTGTGAAATCAAAATCCCAAATACAAAAATCATATAAAACAACTTGTCATGACCTCAAAATGGAGAAAACAAAAATCTCCATAATCTTATCTTTTCTATGTTAAGAACTCAAAAGAGGCTATCGACTACAATGCGATCCCCATGTGACCCAAAATTTTAGCCATTGGATCTGATGCAATCATTTATGAACCTAAAACTTGAAATAACTTGTTACCACAATATTAAAAACACTACACGTTAAATTGCTTTGGGCAATAAACATGCAAAGAAGTTTTAGTGACATGCGTGAGGCACTTCCTCCACTGTTTTTAGAATTAAATTGAATTGGTTGGTCGGAGTATTTGGATCGAGAATTGGTAAGGTATTAGTTTGGATTAAGCGGTTAGATCAATTGACTCGCAAATTGATTGAACCGATTAAACTAATCAGTTAAATCGGTTGAACTGTTGGTTGAATAGATTTTCTAAATTTTTTTTAATAATTTATTTAATTGAATCAAACAATCAGGATGAACCAACCAATTCGAGAACTAATTGTCTAACCCATTCACCCACTGGTCTAATTATAAAAACCTTGACTTTAGCAAATGATAAACTCTTTTCGGTGGGCTCGAGTTCAAGTGAGAACAAAGGTATTCGTTTGGCATCTTAGGACAAACTTTATATCCCAAAGAAGCTAGTCGGAATGCACTTTCGTAATCTTTACCTTGGCATTTCTTTGTAAGCAAGTTTGGTAGGTAATTAATTAGAATGGTCTGTTGCCTTTTCTTTTTCTTTTTTTTTTTTACATTATTTTAATTTTGAACCTTATGCTATGCTGAAACTTGAGATTTAATCTATATATTTTAATATTTGACATAATTTGGTCTCTCTTCTTTTATAATGTCATTAGTTAGTTTAAATGGTTAATATTGTTAACTATTTCAATCAAAATTTTGATGTCAATTTTTCTTTAAAACACTATTCCAAGAAAAAAATTTATTTTATCATGATGATTTTGAATAGGTGTTTTTAGGGGAAAAATCCTAATCAATATTTTCAACGCTATTTTTATTGTTACATGACTACCCAGTAATTTTTTTAAAATTTCAAAATGTTACACTGGAGAATTTAATAGAACAATTTTAATGGTAGTAACAACTTGGCCTAAATTTTTTAATCTGAAAAGTAGAACTAAATTCCTAAAAATAAAAATTAGGGGCTAAATTCTAAATGTATGAAGTGTATAAAGGACTTAGAGCGTATTTTAACTTCAAATTTTTACTATATAATTTGAAACAAATAAATAATCAACCCAACGCGAAGTGTGGGTTGAGAATCATCCTAATATATCTTAATTCATGGACCCATTTAGTATTAACTTTAATAGTTAGCAAATTTGTTTCTATTACAACACAAAAGTTGAGGATGTGGATTGTCATTAAGATTCACATCATGGGGGTGCAGAGAGCTATAAGGATAAGGCCAGTTCACACTATGGAAGGTTTGAAGACCCGCTAGATTTGGGAATTTATGGATATTGCGAGGAGTTTTGGCTGAATAGGATTGTTGGTGTTCTCTTGTCCCTTTACCCTAGAGTTAAAAGGATATTTATAGAGAGAAGTATGTTGGGCATAGGCCTCAATCATCTAGTATGTATGCTCTGATAGAGTGGTGGATGCCAATTTAAGGCATTGTTGGAGTCGACTTGAAGGGACTAGATGAGGAGTTTGTCAAATGTGATGGATTGATGAGTGTCGTTAGGGGTCCTTCCCGATATATCTTCTGTAGATCTTATGTGCCTACTAAGTATGACATTTAGGCAAAGGTGTGACACTAAGTGTAACAGTCCATTTTTTAATGGTGACAAAAACGGTAGTTTCAGAATCTCATTTCCGACAAGTGAGTCCGTAAATATCATTATTTAATATTTACGAGGTTAGTATAAAGTTTAATTAAATTTTGGTTCTTTAATTTTGTCAATTAGATATTTAATTAAGGTATAAGAACTAAACTGTAAAAGTGATCAAAGTTAATCACAATGAATTTTTAATTAATTAAAGGATCAATTGAGCAATTGAAGCCTTCCAATTATGTTAAACGATAGTGGGGATGAGTTGTAAACCATCAGAAGTATTAATTAAGCTTAAGTTTAGTTAATTATAGGTTAATTAAGTTAATTATAATTAATTAATAAACTAATTAAAATGTATAAGCCAAATTAAAAGAAAATAAAATCATTTCTCTTCATCTTTCTTCTTCGAAAGAACTAGGGTTTCAAACATTTTAATCTTTAGTCGTTTGATTGGTAAGCAATCTCAAGTTTGTTTCTTGTAATTTCTCTTCATCTTTCTTCTCCGAAGAATTAGGGTTTCAAGCATCGTGATGTCATTTTGAAATTTTAAAAATATTGCAATTTCATCTTAATGCGATTTCAGGTTAATTTTTTAGCATTCGTAGACTTGTATAAAACCCGAGAAAGGTTGTATATGGTGATTATGAATTAAAATGGCTACTATTGTATGATTTATGTTTAATTTGAATGTTAGTTTTTTGTAGTTGCTCCGACAACGACTGTAATATATAGTAACTGGGACCTGACGATCGGCTCAAGCGAGGAGTGTTACAACAAGCCTATTTAGTGAAGCAATGGCGAGGTTGTGTTGCCAGCTCATTAGGGACGATTATTCTGATGAGAAAGCCTTAGGTAGAAGTATAACAATATCCAAAAATGTCTTTTCTAACCTAAAAAAGTGTTTTATTTCATTTATTTTATTTTTAATATTTTATAACCAATGCAAGTTGCAAGCATCCAAAGTCCTTGGAAGATTATCTAATGTCAAAGCACTACACTAAGGTTCAAATCCAATTATATAAGTCAAACAATTTTTGGTTTCCGCAAATTATTGGAAATAGGGATAAATAGTTTTAAAATTATTTTAAACACTTTAGTAGTGTTAAAATTGCCTTTTAATTTTTCCAAATCTATATCTATATATATTATAACACTAGTTCCTAGCCTATAAGAGAAATAAAGAGGGGAATTAGGAATTAATAAAGGCAAAATGGACAAATTATCAACACTCTTTTGTTATGAATAAAGTCATTATGAGATCGTCAATTGAAAAGCAGATGTTTTTATATTATATCAATTTAGAACTTTCATTTTGCATTAAAATTTTAATTTTTATTTTTATATATTTTTTATTATAAATGTGATTTGATAATGTTAGAGATCAACCCGATTAAGCAATGAAAAAATAAAAATAATGAAAGAAATTGATAAATTGAAGACACAAATTTAACGTGGAAAAACCCCTTCAAAGAGGATAAAAAACCACAGGCAAAGATAATTTTACTATAATGGAAAAAGAACGAAGAGTACAAAAAATGGAGATAAAAACTAAACCCCAAGATCCGAAAATAAAGAACCCTCAAAACATAAACACAAATTCTCCAAAAGTGTTACTAGTTATAACCTTTAATAAGTGTATTTTCTAAGGTTGTAAAAGAGCCTATTTATATGCTAAATTCGTAGGTCAAATAAATCATGCAAGTAAATGTTAAATATATTATACTAATAATACTAAATCTTCTAGAAAGAAAATATATTTTGTTTAACTTGACTTGCAAGCAATCTCTTATTTTATTTAACAAGATTTTGGGTCACACAACTCTAACAATCTCCACCTTGACATGAATTCTCACAACGCCATCTTTGCCAAAGCCCGCCATGGGCTTATCTTGAACTATGCAGGGAATTAACTGAGTCGAATCTGTGCTTAGAAGCTAGAAAACTTCTAGCCTTCGACTTGTGCATTGTCAAATCAAAACTAACCCGGGTCTGATTTTCACGAACACAGTGTCCTAACTTTTCAAAACCTGCATCCAGAAGAGAACCTTTCTTCAACAAACGGTAATACATTTTTCCCTCCTATGACCAAGTTGTCTCCATTCCAAATGAGTTGACTTTGACTCTATAACAGACGAGCGACATCTGATTTCACCGATCACTGTAAAACCTTTTAGAATATAAAGACTGTCGATCCTTTTACCTTTTAACAAAATGAGAGCCCTACGAAAACCTTAATGTCGCTCGACTCGATGTTGATTTTGCAACCTTTTGAGTCTAAAATACTCAAGGAGATGAGATTATTTTGTAAATCAGGTACATACATGACATCTGGGAGTGTCCTAATCATCTCATCGTGCATCCTAATTTTAACAGTACCAACATGGATTACTTACTGGATGAATCATTTCTCATACGCACAACTCCACCATCAACTGAACTGTATGTGGAGAACCATTCTCTGTTGGGACACATGTGGAAAGAACTTCCTGAATCTAGGATCCACTCGGATGTAAGCTCGGAGCTATAGCTCATTGACACTAACAAGAAATCATTATCTCTTTCATCGGCCAAATTAGCACCAACTACATCTTCCTCGTTTCTTTAGCAGTCCTTTTATTTTGCAGTTTATAACAATCTACTTTGACGTGACCTAACTTCTTATAATAGCGACACATTTTGTCTCGCTTCTTTGATGCAACCAAAATGGAACACTGCCTATCTGCCTTACTATTTGAACCAAACTCATTGTCGAGTTTGTCTTTACTTAACAAATGACCATTCAAATCCTCGAACGAGAGTTTGTCTCTACCATAAATTAGGGTCTCCCTGAAAGACTTGTATGAAGAGGGTAAAGAGCATAATAATAGCATAGTCTGATCTTCTTCGTCAACCTTAACCTCAACATTCTTTAAATCATTCAAAAGAGTAATAACTAATGTGATCTCTAAGAAGCTCACCCTCGTTCACACAAAACATAAATAGACGTTGTTTTAGCACTAAATGGTTAGCTAGAGACTTAGTCGCATAAAGATTTTCTAACCTATTTCGTAAGGCGGATGAGGTTTTCTCCATCAATACCTCCTGCAATACCCTATTCGCAAGGCATAACTGGATTGCAGATAGGGCCTTTTCATCAAACTCTTCTCATTCTGTCAGATCTAGATTCTCAGGCTTTTTCTCGGTAATGACCTTTTTCAGGTCGATCTAAACTAGAATTGCAATCATCCGAACTTGCCACAGACTGAAATTTGTGACACCATCAAACTTCTCAATGTCAAACCTTATTGTTGTCATCTCTAAACGAGCTGATGCACGAAAAATTGAACTAGTTTTGATACCACTTGTTGGGGATCAACCCGATGATAAGCAACGAACAAGAAAAAATAATGGAAGAAATTGAGAAATTGAGAAATTGAACACACAAATTTAACATGGAAAATCCCTCCAAAGAGTATAAAAAACCATGGGCAAAAATAATTTTACTATAATGGAAAAAGAATAAAGAGTACAAAAGATGGAGATAAAAACTAAACCTCGAAACCCGAAAACAAAGAACCCTCAAAATGAAAACACAAAATTCTCCAAAAGTGTTATGATTCTAACCTTTAATTTGTGTTTTTTCTAATGTTGTAAAAGAGCTTATTTATAGGCTAAATTCGTAGGTCAAATAAATCATGCTAATAAATGCTAAATATATTATACTAATAAATACTAAATCTTTTAGAAAGAAAATATATTTTATTTAACTTGACTTGCAAGTAATCTCTTATTTTATTTAACAGAAATTTGGGTCACACAACTCTAACAAATAACTACACTTAATTTTATTTTATAAATGTTAACAAATATGTATATTATAAACCATTATTCTATAAATATTATAACTGGTCACAATTATCAAAAAATAGAGCTGATGATTGAATTTTTTTTAAAAAAAATAAAGTTGAGTATATCTAATTACAAAATAAAATTATTCTTAAACTCTATAAAAAAAATCGTGATCTGCCTCAAAGGAGGTAAAAAGCCACAAGACATTACCGATAGGCGTTAAGCCCATATATTTTGAATTGTGCTGAACGGGTCCAAGGGTAAAAACAGCCTTATCTTTTAATCCAAGTTAATTTAATTACAATATTATATTTTATCCACTAAAATTCTTTTATAATACTTCATGCTCACTGAACATTAGAACAAAAATTAAAGCAACACTCTCATAGTCAATTAAGAAGTTATTAAAAAAATTTAAGGGTAAACTATAAAAATAGTTATTTTTGCTTACTTCAAATTACGTTTTAATCATTTATGTTTGAAATGTTACGTTTTAATCACTAATATCTAAATATGGAAGGTTCATCAACATCAAGACCCCTATGCCCCAAGCTAGAAATTATGCCTACTGAAAAGCATGCAAAAAGATCTATATAAAGTCAATTGATGAGAAAGCATGATATGATATGTTAATTGGATGGGAGGCGCCGAAGATGGAAAATGATAATAGGAAAATTACTAAGCCTTAAATATAGTGGATCATAGAGAAAGAGAAGCAAATAAATACCAATTCAAAATCATGATATGCAATTTTGTGTGGAGTGAATATGAAGGAATTCAAAAATTAAAGAAATTTATGCTTTTACAAGTTAAATATGGAAAGTGATAATGGTAATTTAATTTGTTTAGTCTGTCGTACCATTTAGATAAGAATGTAGCCATAAATTAATTTTACAAAAGTAAATTTAGAGAAATTTACGCTATTAAAATAGATACAATTAGTTAATTATATCAAATCATACTAATAATTTCTAAAAAAAATAATATCATTTGAAATATGAAACATTAAATATATATTTGAGAATATAAAATACATATTTTAAATTATGAAACTGTATGTTGATTTCATATTAGTAAAGTGAAGAAAGCCATTAATTTTATTAAGAATATGTTTATAGATTTTGATCATATTTGATCTTTTTGACATAATGTCTAAAACTATTTATAATACATCCTCAAACCATAAATTGAAGAATAATGCGTTTCAGCATACTCAAACCCATATCCTCCTACATTGATAATAATACTCATGCTAATTAAACTAAGACTTAATCAACTTATTTCTGTAGGACCCAATTCTTGCATACAGTTGCTTCACTTTCGGGAAGGTTAATTTAGTACCCACTGTAGAAGAATCCACAGCCTTGCTTCGGTGCCTAAAGGTATAAGTGACAAGGCCTATTCAAGAGCTGCCAACGTCCCGACTTTCTTAAAAAAGCTTATGAATATCACGGGAATAAGTGAACAGTGGGTCGCAGCTCGAATTAAGCAAAAAGGGGACAGCAAATGCATACCTTAGAAAATTTTACAGGATCTGATTTTGGCACATCTGGATGTGAAGAAAATGGTGGATGTCTTCGCCTTGAGCATTTAAGGTTTAGTTGTTTTCCCCAAAGTGCTAGAGCATGTCGATGAAGCGGTCTCAGATTTGTTCGATAGACTTGATAAAGGGTCGCACCCATCCCGGCAATCTTAGCAGAAACCTTCAGATCTCTAAATGCGTATCAAAGAGCAGGGGAAGGAAGGTTCATCGGATGCGCACAGCTATTATTAGTATGGTTCCACAGTCACTTTTGGAAAGTGGAAAAGGTCTCTTATTGGGTCTTCTCAGAAAATTACTCCCCATTAAAAGAACTAGTGGCTACTCAAAGACAAGACGACATTACGGAAGAGAAATGGATGGTGATTTTCCAAAATCTTCAAGAGGAAGATGTTGAACGGAAAGCTCCTTGGATGGTGCCCAACGAGATCCTATATCGATGCAGGGACTTCGACTGGGTCCCTTTACTTGGAATTTGAGGAGCTGTCGGATATACCCCTTTACTCGTATTAAGACCATATAGATCAAGACAGTTCATACCGGTAACACAAGGGCTGGCTAAGTGTGAGTTTTCTTATAAGGATGATAATTACAAGAGAAAGATTGGAGCAATGCCTAACGCTTGGAAACAAGTTCACTGGATGAAAAGATTTACTGTAGGAGCAATGACAACCCCCGAATATTATGGGTGGTAGAGTAAGAGGGTCAATGACAATATCCCCGAGCCGAGAGAAGAATGCATTCAATCTATAAAAGAGCATCTACAAGTAGTTCCGTCAGAATTAGAGATCATCAAACAAGACTTTGAAAAAAAAAGTTCGGAGTTGGGAAAGAAGATAAAGCAGCTAGAAGAGGAAAAGATGCGTTTGGGACTAGATGTTGATATTCACAAGTTAGAAGCCGAAAAATTAAGGAAAGGGAAGAACAAGGCTAAAGAGGATTTAGGTAGTCTAAAACGGATTATAAGAAGCTGCGTTTGTCAATAAGAATTGCTAGTTTGGGTAAGACGTCGGAGTAATGGCAACAGGAGATCAAGGAAGAAAAGATTAGGGCAAATCAATGGGAAAAGAAATTTTAAAATACTCGAGCTCGAGAAGTTGCTTTGGAAAAGAGTCTACTAATCTGTCAAAATGAGAATGCGGGGTTAAAAGTCCGAGTACTGAGCTAGAAAAGTCGCTTCACCAGCATTGTAGTCGTAATTCTGCGATCGAGTTAAAAGTAAGCTTAAGCAAAATCGAGGAATTGAGAGGAAAAATAGGAGGGCAAGAGGATACGTTACAAAATAGCGAACTTCGAATAGAGCTTCTTGAGAGGGGTAATGAACAGTGGTAAGAGCAGCTCCATCAGTCTCAAGACCAGATTAGAGAAAGAGACTATATTATGGGCGAAGCGGTAGCTCAAGTACGCGAAGTAGCCGATCATCTACAAACGTTAGCAGTTCAGGCCAATGTATTAAGTTTAAAGTATGAGTCAGAATCAGACCTAGGCCGAGAGTTAGCTTGGCTTCTTAGGAAGGTTAAGGCTTTAAGTATAAGGGCAAAGCCGTATATGTAATCTATTTTATGTAAAGAAATTTGTTTTCTAGTAAAGTTTTCTAAAGAAATTGAATCAGAATCAATGCCTCTTTTTTTTTTGCATTCATACATTTGCATTACATCATATGTATTAAGTTTCATAAAATGACCCTAATAAATTAAAATTATGACAATTACCCTGGAAACCAACAAAAATCCACCAACCAAATATCACTACGGTACTCGTCGCCAAACAAAATCCAGCAAGACATGCTAGAATCCTAGAAAACTATGATAAACCAATTGACGCAGTTATTGGTTGGAGGGAATGATAAAGGAAAAAGCCCTGTAGTTGATTCTGGGGTTGATCATGAAGATCCTGTTTATCCTCCAAGTTTCACCCCGACAAGCACCCAGGTACAACTAGATATGTGCCCGCAAAGAGCACCTATCACTATTAGACCTCAATATCAGGCTGGCGCTTCGGTACCAATGCACTTTCAAACAGGCTCGGGTTCTAATCCCGGGGATAACCCTACCAACCCTGTGGTCTTTGATCTCGATGACATGGTAAAAATGGAAAAAGCAAGAATAGACCTACCAAAACAACTTGAGAACCGGTGTAGATGGCTAGAGGAGAAATTTAGAGCCATGGAGAACACCAACTACCATTGTGGAGTTGACGCCAAGGATTTGAGTTTGGTCCCTGATTTAGTGCTCCCGCCTAAGTTCAAGATGCCGGAGTTCGAAAAGTGTAACGGGACTAGTTGTCCTGAAGCTCATATAACTATGTTCTGTCGAAGAATGACAAGATACGTCTACAATGATCAACTGTTAATTCACTGCTTCTAGGACAGTTTGATCGGGTCTGTAGCCAAGTGGTACAACCAGCTGAGTCATGCTAAAGTTAGCTCATGGAGAGACTTGGCGCAAGCTTTTATGAAGCAATACAGTCATGTGACGAACATAACACCCGATCGAATTACATTACAAATATGAAAAGAAGCCTAGTGAGAGCTTCAGACAATACGCCCAGAGATGGAGAAAAGTGGCAACGCAAGTTCAACCACCCCTTTTGGAGAATGAGATAACCATGCTTTTCATCAATACTTTGAAGGTTCCGTTCATTAATCACATGTTGGGCAGTGCTACTAAAAGCTTTTCAGACATAGTGATGTCTGGAGAAATGATAGAGAATGTCATAAGAAGCGGCAAGATAAATGCGGGGAAAACTCCAAAAGACCAACCCTAAAGAAAAAGAAAGTGAGGTGAACAATATAAGCACATATAGCAAGAGTTATTCGAAACCGATCACTGTTCGCTCTCCAAGAATGGTAGCGACTAGCCACCAGGGCCTCTCAAGGCAAGAGCCCAACACAAGGCCTAACACAGAGAAACTTCAATTCACACCTATTCCAATAACATACAGGGAACTGTATCAGAAGCTATTTGATGCACACATAGTATCTCCATTTTATCTGAAACCCATGCAACCTCCATACGCCAAATGGTATGATATGAATGCCCAATATGAATACCATGCAGGGATAACAGGGCACTCAATTGAGAACTGCACTGGGTTTAAAAAGGCGGTGGAAAGATTCATTAAGATGGGGATTGTAAAGTTTGACAACCCATCAGGACCAAACGTAGCAGGGAATCCGTTACCCAATCATTCTGATAAAGGGGTAAAAGCGATAATCGAGGGTGGGGGAAAGAGAATCAAAGTTGACATTGCAGAGGTAAAAACCCCACTGAGTTGGGTTTGGAGACAAATGATAGAGGGAGGTCTCATCAAGCAAGATTCAACGGAAAGGCCCGAAGGAACAAGGAAGTACTGCGAGTTTCATGCCAAAACGGCCATGACATCCAAAAATGCGTCGAGTTCAGAACCATGGTGCAAAACTTAATGGACAAAAAAGAGTTAGAGTTTATGAGGAGATCAAAGGGCTAGAAGAATGAGAAGTTTATGCCTCGGAGGAAGGATCTACGGGAAAAGCCCAAAAGGTTAATCACCCGGTGGTGATTATTTCACGGCCAAGGAGCACAGAATCTGTAATACAAATAGTGCTAAGGATCGTAATCTAAAAACCCGTATCCTTTCCCTACAAGGATAGCAAAAGGGTTCCTTGGAATTATGACTGCAACGTGGCGATCCCGGGAGAAGAGAACCTGGTAAACGCTTCAAAAGAGGGTGATGATGTAGGTTTCTATACATGTAGTGCAAAACGCTACGGTCCAGCAAATGTAAGAGTAGAGCCTGTAAAAGGAAAAGCCTTAGCATTTGAGCGAGGAGCAAGACGGCCAGGATTGAACCGAACGTTAACAAACCAGTGACTGAAAACGAGGCTAGAAAATTTTTAAAATTCTTAAAGCATAGCGAGTATAGTGTGGTGGAACAATTGCATAAGCAACCGCTCGAATCTCAGTGCTCGAGTTACTTCTAAGTTCAGAGACACATCGTAATGTGTTAACAAAAGTGCTAAATGAGACTTATGTTGCTAACGATATCTCAGTGAACAAGTTGGATCACCTGATTAACAATATAAGTGCCGACAACTTTCATCTTCTTTAATGATGATGAAATACCGCCGGGAGGAAGAGGAGCCACTAAAGCCCTACATATCACCACTCGCTGTAAAGGATACACGTTGCCAGGGGTATTAATCGATAATGGATCGGCCTTGAATGTCTTACCCTTATCCACCTTAAACAGGTTACCGTGGATAGATCTCACATGAAATCGTGCCAGAATGTAGTAAGAGCATTTGATGGCACTGAAAGAAGGGTAATGGGAAGAATTGAGATACCCCTTTTGATTGGCCCAAATACCTACGAGGTAGATTTCCTGGTAATAGACATCAAACCATCGTATAATTGCTTGTTGGGAAGACCCTGGATTCACTCAGCAGGGGTAGTACCTTCATCATTACACCAAAAATTGAAACTGGTAACAGAAGGTTGGCTGGTTACGATAAGCGCGAAAGAAGACATCATTGCATCGGTAACCAGTGACGCACCATATTTAGGGACAGATGATGAGGCAATCGAATATTCTTTTCGATCTTTGGAATTCGTAAACACAACCTTTGTTGTTGAAGGGACTAAGATCCCAAGGCCCAACATATCTAAAACCACGAGGATGGGACTGCAGATGACAATTAGGAAGGGAGCCTTACCTGGGAGAGGACTCAGAACATGTCTTCAAGGAAGGATGGAGGCACCAGTGCTGAAGGATAAATGAGACCGCTTTGGCTTAGGATTTAAGCCAGATGCGAGGCAAAAGAAGAAAGAGCTAGAAAAGAAGCAAAATAGGAGAAAGGCGCGTTTGAGCGGAGGGGAAATTGATTGAAAACCTATGACCTTCCCCCACATATCCAGGACTTTCGTATCAGGAGGAACCATTTATCTTGAACGAATAACACCAAGAAGGGATATTACGGAAGAAATGTTAGGAAACCTGAACATCAATGCCATATTCAAAGAAGAACTCGAAGAAGGAAGTATATCAGGCATTCACCCTTACGAACCTGGAAGTGTTCTAGACAACTAGACTGCAGAAGAGATCTCTGTAACATTTAGAACTAATTCAGAGTAATATTCAGAACACTTGTTGCCCTAAGTCTGGGGGTAATAAGAATCTTTTGTAAAAGGCACATGTCCAAAATCTTATTTCAATGAAAACGTATCATTCAGTCTCACTTTAAACAAATATTCTTTCATTCTTTTCATTCCATTTATAATCATACTGTGCATACAATTATTCTTATATTCTTCTTTCATTGGACTTCCCTTCGTCCCAATAACAGGTCTTCAAATATCAATGATGTGAGCGACGCTGTTACTAACTCAGAGTCCATGTTTGAATAAGACATAAGTGTGAATGATCCTCAGGGTTTTGAAGATGACCAAAACAACGTCCTATCTCCTGATTTGTTAAGGATAGTGGAGCAAGAAGAGAAAAAAATCCTACCCTACAATGAATCAGTAAAATTCGTAAGCTTAGGAGAGGGAAAAGAGGTGAAAATTGGAGCTTGCATTGACAAAGAGACGAAACGAGATCTTATTGAGTTGCTACAGGAGTTCAAAGATGTCTTCGCATGGTCCTATCCAGACATGCCTAGCCTAAGTACCGATATTGTGGTACACCGATTGCCCATAAAAGAAGAATGTAAACCGGTGTGTAGCAGAAGCTACAAAGAATGAGGCCTGATGTTCTGTTAAAAATAAAATATGAGGTCAAGAAGCAGTTCGACACGGGGTTCTTACAAGTGGTCAAGTACTCGGATTGGGTGGCCAACATAGTCCCTGTCCCTAATAAAGATGGGAAAGTGCGAATGTGCGTAGATTACAGAGATTTGAATAAGGTCAGTCTAAAAGACAACTTTTCATTACCCCATATCACACTCTGGTAGACAACACAGCAGGTTACTCACTTTTCTCCTTCATGGACGGCTTCTCGGGGTATAATCAGATTAAAATACATCCTGAAGACATGGAAAAAACCACGTTTGTAACTATGTGAGGAACATTTTGCTATAAGGTGATGCCATTCGAATTGAAGAATGCAGGGGCAACATACCAAAGAGCCATGGTAACTTTGTTCCATGATATGATGCATAGAGAGATAGAAGTCTATGTTGATGACATGATTGCAAAGTCTAGGACAGAAGGAGAACATGTGCAAGTACTAGAAAAGCTGTTCCTAAGGTTAAGAAAGTTCCAGCTAAAACTTAACCTAGCCAAATGCACCTTCGGGGCTAAATTAGGAAAGCTACTGGGATTTGTGGTTAGTGAAAAGGGGATTGAGATTGACTCAGAAAAAGTAAAGGCATATGAAAACTACCTCCACCACGTACACAAAAGAAGTTCGAGATTTTCTAGGGAGATTAAATTACATCGCTCGGTTCATTTCACAATTAATTGAGAAATGTGACCCTATATTCTGTCTTCTTAGTAAACACAATCCAAGTGTATAGGACGAGGAGTGCCAGAAAAATTTTGAAAAAGTTAAACATTACCTGTCCAATTCCCTAGTATTGATGCTGCCTTGCCCAGACAAACCACTAATACTATACTTGGCAGTATTTGAAAATTCTATGGGGTATGTGCTCGGCCAAAATGATGAGTCAGGATGAAAAAAAAGAGCAATCTACTATCTCAGCAAGAAGTTCACTGAATGTGAAACGAGATATTCGCCAATTGAGAAGTTGTGTTGCGCCTTGATCTGGACAACTCAAAGATTGAGACAATACATGTTGTACCATATGACTTGGTTGATCTCGAAGTTGGACCCTCTGAAATACATGATGGAGTCAACTGCTCTAAACGGAAGAATGGCCCGATGGCAAATTCTACTGTCTGAATTCGACATAGCCTATGTGAATCAAAAGGTTGTAAAAGGGAGCGCGATAGTAGATTTTCTAGCTAGTAGAGCCCTGGAAGATTATGAGCCTTTGAACTTCGATTTCCCAAATGAGGATATGATGTATGTGGCAACCGCTGAAGCAAACACACAAGAAGGCAATGCTTGGAAATTAAACTTTGATGGAGCCTCCAACGCTATGGGCAATGGGATTGGGGCAATCTTCGTATCTCTAGACGGTGATCATTATCCGTTCACTAGTAAACTAGATTTTGATTGTACAAATAACACGGCGGAATATGAAGCATGCATCATGGGAATTCGTGCGGCTATCGAACATAAAATCAAGGTACTAGAGGTATATGGGGATTCTGCATTAGTAATTTAGCAACTCAAAGGCGAATGGGAGACAAGAGACCCTAAGTTGATTAGTTATTGAAAGCTGGTCCTTGGAATTAATTGAGGAGTTTGATGACATCACTTTCTGTTATCTCCCACGAGATGAGAATCAGATGGTCGATGCTTTGGCTACATTGGCTTCCATGATCAAAGTAAATAAACAAGAGGATGTGAAGCCTATCCAAATGAGCATTTATTAGGCTTAGCCCATTGTTGTAACATTGACGAAGAAGAAGAAAAAGACTACCACCCTTGGTATCAAGACATTTTGCGATACATGAAAAATCGAGAATACCTAGACCAAGCAACTGAGAACGACAAGAGAACGTTGAGGAGGCTGGCTAATAACTACGTCTTGGACGGAGAGATCCTATACAAAAGAGGAAAGGATTAGGTGCTGCTAAGATGCGTGGATGCTATTGAGGCTAAGCAAATCTTAGAAGAGATCCACGATGGTGTCTGTGGAACACACGCTAACGGTTTTACAATGGTTAAAATCATGAGATTCGGATATTCTTGGTCCACTATGGAAGAGACTACATCAAGTATGCTAAGAAGTGCCATAAGTGCCAGATTTACAGAGACAAAATTTATGTGCCTCCCTCACCTCTTCACGTCACGACTTCTCCATGGTATTTTTCCATGTAGGGCATGGACGTCATTGGGCCGATATCACCAAAGGCTTCAAACGGACATCATTTCATCTTTGTAGTGATTTACTACTTTACTAAATGGGTAGAAGCTGCATCTTACATCAACGCCACGAAATCGACAGTCAGCAAATTCCTAAAAAAGGAGATCATATGTCGGTATAAGATGCCCGAAAGGATTATATCTGACAATGCGTTGAACTTGAACAACAGCACGATAACGGAGGTCTGTAGTCAATTCAAGATCAAGCACCACAACTCATCACCATATCGCCCAAAATGAATGGTGCGGTGGAGGTAACCAATAAAAACATCAAGAAAATTATGGGGAAAATGACTGAGACCTATAGAGATTGGCATAAGAAGTTACCATTTGCCCTCTATGCTTATCGAACGTCTGCCAGGACTTCTACCAGTGCAACGCCATTCTCTTTGGTTTATGGAATGGAGGCGTGCTGCCAATCGAGGTTGAAATTCCCTCTCTCCGAGTTTTGTCAGAACTAAAGTTAGATAAAGCAGAATGAATCCAATCCGATATTTAGCTGAGCTTGATTGAAAAAAAGAGGTTGAGAGCTATCCGTCATGGTCAAATGTACTAGAAGCGAATGATATGAGCTTACAATGAGAGGTTCGTCCTAGGGATTTCCATGAAGGGGATTTGGTACTGAAGAAGATCCTTCCTATACAAAAGACTTTAGAGAAAGTGGATGCCAAACTGGGAGGGACCTTATGTAGTAAAGAAAACCTTTCTAGAGATGGATGGAAAAAGCCTGCCTAATCCTGTGAATTCGGATTCAGTGAAGAAGTACTTTGCCTAAAAAAAAATGAGAGGCCAAGGCGAAAACCCGCAAAGGGCACCTTGAGACCAAAGGGGTTTTGAATTGAAAACCCAGGAATGGGCAATTCAAATTTTTTGATCAAAGGTGGGCATGCGGTAGTCTTGTCATCTTCGAATTAATAAGAAGGAGAGATGCTACATTTTGGGGCATCAACAAAGTCTTCTAGGAATTCTAAACACATATCAAGTTCAAAAGGGTCTTCAAGAAGTTTGGGGCAGGGAAGCTCATGCTACGATATCTGGGGCACCTATTTCCATTTTATTTATTTTTGTATTTTTGACAAAATACACCATCTTGATTAATTTATTCTCATTTTGTATTCTAGCGAATTTGCTATCTTGATTAATTCATTCATTTCGAGTTTTGCTCTCAACAAAACTTCATCTTGTCCATTTTGATAATCTTTTTCAAGCATTTTTTATTGAAGTAACGATTAATGGACTGACAATATTCAAGCAGAAGGAGTTCTGCATATTACTTTGAAAGCTTCTAAATAGTACGAGGCCTGAAACAGGGCTATTGTTTAGAACTAACCAACTTAAGGGTTAAAAGCATTAGAGAAAGAATAGTCTAAATTACGACTATTTCTTTGGTTTTGCTGTCAAAAATACCGGCTGAACAAGAAGGTATTAGTGATAGCACCTTAATGAATAGCGAGTAATGACAACCTAAGCATTAAAAGAGGATCATTCTTGAAAAATGACATTTTCCATTCATGCAAATATCATTCAATGCAAAAATCATACATACACATCTAGTTAGGAGCATTTGATTCATTCTAATCATGACATCCTAAACGCTAGGCATAAATAGGTCCATGAAATAGATTTTGCAGGTCATGTTCCCCAGAAAATAGATCAATGAAGTTACCCATACCCCTGAAGTTATAGTGGGATGGATTGAAGTCATCATATCAAGTCTCATCTCCCTGAAATTGCAGCGGAGTAGACTAAAAACAACAGATCTTGTCTTCCTGTATTGGCAGTAAAATAGATCAAAGATAGCAAGTCTTGTCTTCCTGTATTGGCAACGGAGTAGACTAAAAACAACAGATCTTGTCTTCCTATATTGGCAGCGAAGTAGATCGAAGATAGCAAGTCTTGTCTTCTATATTGGCAGCGGAGTAGACTAAAAACAACAAATCTTGTCTTCCTGTGTTGGCAGCGAAGTAGATCGAAGATAGCAAGTCTTGTCTTCCTGCATTGGCAGCGAAGTAGACTAAAAACAACATATCTTGTCTTCCTATATTGGCAGCGAAGTAGATCAAAGATAGCAAGTCTTGTCTTCCTGTATTGGCAACGAAGCAGACTGAAATAGCAGATATTGTCTTCCTATATTGGTGGCGAAGTAGATCGAAGATAGCAAGTCTTGTTTTCCTGTATTGGCAGCGAAGTAGACTGAAGATAGCAGATCTTGTCTTCCTGTATTGGCAGCGAAGTAGATCAAAGAAACCAATCCTATCTCCCTGAAGTTGCAGTGGAGCGGATTAAAACCACAGATCTTATCTCTCTGAAGTTGCAGTAGAGCAGATCGCATCCAGTCTTATCTCCCTAAAGTTGCAGTGGAGCAGACTAAACCACAAATTTCATCCCCATGGAGTTGTAGCAGAGTATATTGAAGTCATATCTCTCTAAAGATGCCGTGAAGTGGATCAAAACAATAAGACGCAGTGAACTAGAATGAGGCTACTAGAAGAAGAGAAACACCCAAAGAAGTCAAAACTAGGCAAGGCCGGACAAAATTGGCTCTTTTAAAGTCTTTGCTCCATTCTCTTACACGACAATGAGCAAAGAGGGGCAGCTGTAGGACCCAATTTCTGCCCGGCCCAACAACAAATAACCCAAAAATATAATAATAATTAAAATGTCCACAGTCCAAAATTACAATACAAACCTAAATCAGACCAGCCCAATTCAAACCCAACAAGCCCAAAATATAACAACCCAAAGCCTACAAACACAACATTTTTCAGCTAGGAAGGAAACCCTACTGCCCATGTGCGCCGCTCCATCTCCTCGCACGCCGCCGCCGCCCCAAAGCTCACCTATCACCGCTCCTCCACGCCTCTGACACCTGCAAAGAAAATTAAATGCAACAGCAAAAGAAGCACGCGGGCAATAAATAGAACAATGGTATCCGGCTATAAAGGCCTAAAGTTCCTCTTGTAAACTTTTTTTACGAACACTAAGAAATCGAAAAAGCAATACAGAAATATTGAAGGTTAACTTAAATCTTTAAATTGTTTGCTCTTATTTCTTTTTTTCCTTCTTTTTTATCTTATTTTTTAAAATCCATTTTAACCAAACGAATATCAATATAAACAACAAAGTCAAAACAGATTAAAAGGTGATTTTTTTTGCTTTCTTATTCGATTATTTTTATTTTTATTTTATTTTCATATTCCATTTTACTAAAAAATAAACTAAAAGAAAAGAAAAGAAAACGTACCTGTGGCCAGACCACGAGCCATCGTCGGAGGTGTCCTCCGTTTGCCGAGGCCGCGAGAACCCTCTAAGGCTTCGCCTGGTTGCGACCAACGGGGTGGTAAGGCCGAAAGGCCATTCTTTTTCCTTTTTTTCTCCATCTTTTGTTCCGAAAAACACCCAAATCGGGTATGAATATTTGCAAAAAGGAGATCTAAATAAAAAATCTTAGGTTTTGGGTCAACTTTTTCCCCTCCGGCGGCGGCGGTACGGCGGAGCTCCGGCGCGGCGGTACGGCGGAGCTGCGGCGAGCCACCACGAGAGCTCGCCGAAGACCTAGACCAGATTTGGGGAAAGGGTTGAGGCTTGAGAGATTTTTGTTTCTTTTTTTTTTTTTTTTTGAGGAGAGGGGAAAATGAGAGATCTTTTAAAAAAAAATTGGCTTTTAATGCAATAGAAAACGACGCTGTTTTGCAACTGGAGGTCAGGTGCCAAAATGACGTAGTTTTGGACCTGACCCGCGCGCACGACCCGATCCAGTGGCAAGATCTGCTCTTTTTTTGTCTGGAGGGGTTAATTGCACGATCAGTCCCCTCGCTTTTGCAACATAGCGCAATCTGACTCTTTCTGTCTTTTTTATTTGGGACCGCGATTTCTGTGTCTATTTCAATCTGATCCTTTGACCATGTGCGGTCCTTCGCGCTGAAACGCTGCACTTTAGGACTGGGGCATATTGCCCATCAGTCCTCCATTCTTTCCAGCTTGTTCTATTTTGGTCCTTAGCAGTGTTCTTTTCATTATTCATAATTTTTTCCCCAAATTTCAGTCTGATTTTAATTTAACCCTTATTTTGTTTAATTCCAAATTTTTTTTAAAAGGGATAGTTTTATTTAATATTGCTTTTTAATATTTTATTTATATATTTATTTATTTCCATTTTTTTAATTAAAATTACATTAGTTTTATTTTATCTTATTCATTTATTATTATCTTTTTATTTATACTTTAAATTGGATGTTTTATTTGTACTTGAGGCATATTTATTACTATTTGTTTATTTATTATCTCTTGTGCACCTTTAAACTTGGATAGTTGTTATTATTATTATTATCATCTTTGTTATCATTATTACTGTTGTTTATATTGTTGTTTCCATTATTATTTTTGTTTATGCACGATTGATGTTAAAATGTGTTAGTATTGATGCTCTATGAATATTTCATTAGGTATGATATGTCATAGTTATTTCAAATGTATGTGTACTATCCCATTTAGCCGTATAAACCCATTTATGTATAAAATAATTTCTCTAAAAAATCTAATAATTTAAACATGTATTTTCTAAACATTTCACTATTCTTTTACCCAAATTAGTAACGAATTTCAAAATAAGGCAATATTTTGCGTTTGGAAATTCGAGAAAACGTGTCCTAACGTGCTAGGTTTCGATTTTTCGTTCGACCAAATCGCTAAATATTCTCTTAAATTTTCAAAGTATAGGTCTTGGGAACTATAAGGTAATCTTGGTTTCAAGGGTTAAAATATTATATCCTAACGTGTTGGATGTAATATTCCTTCAAAACAAGAGAATCCTAAATTTCAACCCATGTTATTCGAGTTTCTTTTAAGGATCGTATTTTTTTAAAACTCTTCAAAGTTTTCAATCTTCGACACTAAGACACTAGTTAATCGACTAGGTACCAATTTTGGGGCGTTTCGAGGGTGCTAATCCTTACTCGTACATAACTGACTCCAGAACCCGTTTTTGATTTTCGTGGACCAAAATTGTTGTTTTAATAAAATCAAACCATTTATTAAAAACAACCACTTTTCGAGGTAATCCGATCACACCTCATCAAAAAAATATTGGTGTCGACTCCTGTTTTCGTTTTCGTTTTCATTTTCAAAATCCAAGTCGACCCCGTTTTCACAAAAAATGGTGCCAACAATTTTCATGTTTTTTTATTATTTCAAGTTGTACCAAGTTTATGGATCCTTTTAATTATTTGCAAAGTGAAACAGGGTTATTACATCAACTGTATTATTTTGTAGAGTATTACCATTTCAATTTTGGCAATTTAATAATTTTTTTTTCAATATAATAATGTAAATACATATTATATAATAATGTGAGAATTGTTATACATTTAACTATGCTAGAACTATTTGTTACCATATTTTTAGTGTATATATACGATTAGATTTGACTAATATTACAGCCGTCTATGAGTTTCATTAACACTAAACCCAGCCAACAATTAAGGAAAAAGAAATCAAATTATGGTAAGTTTATAATTATATAGACGTTACTGAAAACGGTGACCCAATCTTAAATACAAATAAATTGCTCACCAAAATAGCCCTAAAGATGAATTGCCAAGAATCAGAATGTTTCAGATTTCCCTAATAAAAGAATTTCCATTTATATAATTCTCAACAACAACACAACCTTATATATTTTTCATTTGAAGCTCTCTTTTTCTGACGGATTCTCTAAAGAAAAAAAACCCAAATATGAAGAATTCTCACATTTCTTCTCTTGTTTTCTTCTACCTTTTGCTTGTCTCAGTGAGCTCCAATCTTATTCAAGAATCTTGCAACAAAGCTGCAAAGCTTGATCCCCAAACTATAAAGTTGGACTTTTGTGTACCAAACTTTGAAGGGAATCCCAAAGCCAAATCAGCTACCACTGTTTCAGATTTGGTTGAAGTCTCCATTGAGGCTGCCATAACTAATGCGACGAGCATTGGCTTGATAATATCCAAGCTTTTGGAAAACAAAAGCCTTGAATCTTTTGAAAGGGACGGCTTGAAAAATTGCTCTTGGCTTTACTCTCTTGCAGGGACTTGTTT